>VZRQ01009572.1:809078-957657 GCA_013397975.1 Machaerirhynchus nigripectus
CGTAAAAAAAAAAAAAAAAAAAAAAAAAGGGGGAAAAAAGGAAGAAAAAAGAGACCAAAGATTGTGTTTCTATGTTAAAGTTTAAATTGTCAATTTTACTCTTTACTCTGTTCCCACGCCCAGAACCATGAAAGTTCTGGTGCAAATGAATCTGATAAAAAATTGACAAATAAGCTTCAAAAATTGCTTTTTTTTCAGTTCCAATGTAATTTTAAGCCAAAAATTACTGGTTGTGGTCTCAGTCCAAAAGGAGAATATGCAAAATCTTCCAGTCTTTGTGTTACCTAAGGTGAACAAGACATGCAGAATCTGCAAATGAGAGCCTTTTTCCACAGAGGTTTTTGGTGATAAATCCTGCTTCACTTTGTACATGGCACAAAATGGCAACAGACAAGGAATTACATATTCACTTCAGTGCACAATCATGCACTGGCAGACGGGCAAACTGGATGACCTAAAAAGCCCTTTCCACTTCTTGTCTCCAAGACTTTGTGAGCATCCTCAAGAGAGCAGTTTTTTATTAAGATGTCAACTGAAGATGATCTTGTTTGGAAAATGAACAATTTTTGTAAAAGAGAGGAATAATTCTCCATGCAGGCTTGTGAGCTGTTGACACAGCATTTGACAGCGTCCAGGGCAGTAGGCAGCTTCTCTACAGGCAGGCCAGACCAGAGGGCTGTTTTGATTACAGCTTTTAGCAAACCTAATAAATATTTTCCCCCATATGTTAAAATGGGATCCTTAAAATATGCTCGTGTCCAGTCTGTTCCACTGATAATATTTCCACTTTCTACTGCTTATGGAGCACTTGAAATATGACCTGAATGTAATGGTACTCCAAGGTACAACACTCAGAAGTCTGATCAGTCCTCAGAGACTGGGTAAGAAAAGAGCTACCACTACCAGGATATGCTAGAGTTCATTCTGTACATAATTTCACTAAAAGGGAATGAATACATTAATAGGCATTACCATTTACAGTTCCTAGTTGCTATTTTTTCCCCTCAATACTGAAGAGCAGAAGTCTAGTAGCGTGTCTCACATGCAGTCTTTATGACAATCACACCATATGCTGCTGGCAAGGCCAGCAATCTCCACCAGAGACAATGAATGGCTGCCTTCTTTTTTTTCAGATGCTAACACACAACTGCCTGTGTTTTGCTTTTGGTTTTAATTTTTAACTTCTTTGTCATCAGTGGGCCATGTGGAACAGAGTCTGGATTGGAAGATGCCTATGTAAAGCCAGTCTTGTCAGATGGGCTGTTGTGCAGCTGTGAGCAGCTGCAGAGGATGTCAGTGCACAGTGTGCAGGTGCTCCCTATACAGACTGAGGGTGGGGCTTCCACACCCAATACCATGAAGGAAGCAGCTGCTGCTGCTTGGTTTGGCAAGAAACAAAATAACTTGAAAGATTTCTAAAATATATTAATTGAGAAATCAAGATTCAAAGTTTCAAAATGATACGACTACATTACAAACTCATGTAGCCTATAAATATAAACAGTTAAATTAAGGCTGCTCTTCATGAATTTAAGGCAACATGATGTGGTCTTAAAGGATTGTAGGTCCTAGACCACATGTTTTCTTAGGGGATGTGGGATGCTACCTAAGGGAAAACTTATTTCCTGACAGCGTGGGTAGCGTTAGATTTTATATTGAACCTTTTGTAAAGCTCTGTGTTGTAGAAGCCAGGAAAAAAAAATACAGCTCAACTTTGCTAGAAAACTCCTTGAATTTTATGTCAATTTCTTTGAGTAGTTCTTCACAAGGATTGTCAAGGAATTTTAGTAGGACTTTGGAAATTTATATTTTTGTAAATGTATGTTTTACACCAGAAAAAAATCTCAGCACTTATTTTTGATCACTTAGGATATAAGAGTTGTTTATAAAACCACACAGATACTCACACTTCATTGTCCAGGAATCAGGAATTAAAAGTAAGTACACATTTTTACAAATTATTACATGGTCACTTGTTCTTTCAAGTTTCCATAACGGGGTAAAAAGACATGAACTAATCCAATGGGTGATATTGTAAAGCATTAAACAGAGCATCAGAGGTAACAGAAAAGCAAAGAAGATACCTTATCTCACTTGTGAGGCTTGACTGCATGCAGGATTACAGTACATGTGGGTATTGAGCAACACTAAACCAGAGGTGAAGTTGAAAAGGCAACTTGACAATGGGAGAAAAGAATATATAACCTAAGGGGAACATCAAATTTTGCAAAACCCATTCCCTTTAAAAACAGCTGTTGTCCGAACTTGGTATTAAATAGCCATAAGGTTTAGATAAAGATCAAAAGAAATGGACCTGATATTAAAATGCAGATGTGATTCAAACAACAAAAAATAGCCAATATGATGTCTTCTCCTTAGGCAGATTAGAAAAGAGTTTTAAAACAAAGTGTAGTTAATTAAAAAATCAGTTAATTAGTAAAAAAATAGAACAGGATTCTTAACTAACTCAAAAAACAAAGGGTACAAGATATATGAGCAGCTGACTACCAGCTCAACTACTTTTTGGAGGAGGGTTCCTCTACTGTGAAAATTGCAGGTTTTCATATTCTCAACTGCACACCATTTAACCAAAGACTGTTAGAAACAAAGAAAGTAAATAAGGCAAACCATCATTAGCTCCTTAGTCTGGTACAGAAAGAAAACCAGTATAATATGGGTCTATTTGGTAAATTAAAAGAACAGGATGAAAATCTTTTCTGAATTACAGACTTTGGAATGAATAAAAATAACATACTGTGCATATTTATGTGGTCTCTGTCCCGCTCTCTGTTTCCATTACAGATTTCATCTGCTGTTGGCTTCTCTGCAGGCAAACTACTTTGTGTTCTGCACTGAAGACAAATTCATCATTAAAAATTACTCTTTTCTCTAAGAGAAAGCAGTTACATTTTAGTCTGTTTTTTACATATTCTGATTTCTGCAAACTCCTCTAGTTGTGCAAAACCATGCTGTGTGCTATTCCTATCTAAGTGCACAGTTAACAGCAACATTTTAAAAACTCTGGCCTTGTCCTTGTCACCATTAACATGATGGACATAAAGCCCTACAAAACCTATGAACTCAGTGCATGTTTTATTTCTGCAGTCATGGACACATGCTGACTACATTAGATACTTACATATGCTATACAGCATATAAATAATTTCCTTTATTCCCTCCATATTCCCCTCCCAGTATTCCTTGAAACAATCTGCTGTCATGAGACTTCAATCTGAGCAGTAAGAACTCAATAATGAGAGGAACTGTTTCACTGTGCTTCAGACAGACATCCTGAATCTTGACTGCTTTATGTTATAAAAACTACTCATTATTTATTTATATTTTCATGTAGTCCTATAGTTGCCCAGTGAGATTATTAAAACTTGTAAATTTAAATGAGTCATCAATACTAGATACCTCGATATTTACAAGAGAAAACACCTGATTCATAAATATTTCTAGCTATTTAAGACTAACACAAGGACCAGCATTCTCAGTGTGGCCCTATTCCATGAAGAAACAAACATAACAAGGAATCTGTCACAGATAAGGAAATTGACCCTCTCCTATGCAAAACATCTGTGTAAATATGTGGTGTGCTATGTCCAGCTCATATGAACATAATTGCATTATGTTAAGAGATGTTTGTACAGAAGTATCGGGAAGTTGCAATTTAGCACGGCATTTAATGAGTCTGCTGGGTCACTACGCTTTAACCCACATTCTTTCCTTCATTGAAGGTGTTACATGGTGAGAAACATCTTTACTTCACTTAACGCTGTCCTTTTACTGATGAACCACTGTGCTTCAGGGAGTTTGCTGTAAAATGCACTATGCATCACTTACTTAGAACAGGAACATTATTTTCCCTATACTGGATCAGACTAAAGGCTCTTCTAGACTCAAATTCTAGTCTGACCGGTGACCAAAAGCAGATTCCTCAGGAGGAGTGTTAGAGCAGGGCAATTACAAAGTGATATTCTCCCAGAGTAAAGCTGCTTCTAGCAATTTACAGCTAAGGGATTTCCTAAGTAACAAGCAGTGTTTCTGTTCTAATATCTTCCAAATGTGATTTTGCTTTTCTTTGGTCTATTTTCCTTGTGAGTTCTCTGGGAAAATTCTGAACCTATACAAACAGCATCCAGAGCATCCCATGGCAAGGCCCATGGCCTTGGCAATTTGAATTCCATTGTGTTGTGTGAAGAAATAATCCTTTTGTGTAGTTTTCTATTGGCACTTGCTAGTTTCATTCAATGCCCTCTAGCTCAAGGCAGCACAGAACCATTCCTTATTTATCTCTTTCATTCTTCTCATTATTTCATAAACCACTCAAACTCTTTTCCAGCATTTGCCTTTCAGGCTGGGGCAGCATTGGTCAAGTTGTTGTTCTCTAACCAAACTTTGATCTCAAAACCTCCTTTGCCAACTAAGAGACACAGGTACGGAATTGTCTGAGCTCAGACTCATGGACCTGGAGAGAAACAGATTGTGTCCCTTCCCATCTTTCCCCCAGAAGAGTTCAGCTTGTCACATGTATGGTCACTGTTTTGTGGACAGAAGATTGATCATTGTGCCAGGAACATGAATTACCTACTGACTTTTAAGATAAACTTAGAACTTACTGAAAGTAACAGCAAGGGCTGGGCAAGAAATAGCCAGAGAAGTACCAGAATATTTCATGCAAAGTATACCTGAACTTGTTCTTTACAGAATCATAGAATTTTTTTCAGTTGTTATTTGTGGCTTGTTTTTTTTTTTTTAATCTTGAAAATTTATAATACAAGATCGTATGACTAAAGATTACATGATTGCTTGAAACCTTTATGTCACATAAAAAGAATGAGTTTGGACAATATCACTAGAATGTCCAGAATATTTTATTTTGCAAAACCTACTGGTTTGGTTTTCATTTTTGGGAATAATTGGGCTGAAAAGGAATCAGCTGATGCAGTCAGCAGAAGATACTAAAACACAAACAATAATTTTCTGAAGAGAAAACCTAAGAAGAAAAAAAAGTTATTGCAGGCTGTGTATTTCAACATCATATAACCAGTCCTTTGACTCTGTTCTTTCAAAATACTTCCTCGCTTTCCAATTCTGGCTCAACAGTTAAACTTCAGTGTAGTAATGAGCTAAAGTTTAGCAAACTTCCACCATACTGGACGAAGCTGGCATATCATCCCTTCTGTCTTGCACTGCCTCAGCTGTACTACATCCTTTAAAAAACTGTGTTCATGAATGGATATAGACAATTCAGATCCAAACCTTATCTTTTTCGACTCAGTTCTCCATTTCAGGCTCTGCTGCATAATTTGGCTGTTTTCTGAGAGGTTTCAACACCAAAATGATACCTAATGCCAAAAAGTTGGACAATTTTAAGTAAGCAGAGAATCATCCCAGGCTGTAAAACATGATTTATCACAAACAAGTTAGCCATCACCACCTTTCCTGAATTTTTCTACATTTGGCCAATTAGAAATTAGTATACACAGAAAGAAAAAGAATTTCAAATTGCTGAATTAATAATGAGGCTCAGATATCTGTCAGTACATGGATTTGCTTAATTGTAACTTAAACACTAAGATATATGTAGCTTTAGAAATGCTTGTTCTTCCAAGGTTGTCAGAAGTGCTAATTTGTTTACATGAGCCAATACTCCTGCATTTTTATTGAGATTGCCTACAGTAAATGCTTATTTTCCTCAAAACTGGAAAATTAGGTAGGAATTTTTTTTATGGCTGAAATAAGGAAAAGATGCTATGGGGATCTAATGGACAACAAAAGATGTTATCCTTGCCTTCTGAAATTGGAACTAAATGATTCTATTACTACAAAAATGTTGCAGGAAAGAAAATATACAGAAGTCCTGTGCAGGAAAGCCATCATAACAGAAACCTTCTAGTGTCATGTTTCTTAAACAGGGAGTTTGTTTGCAAAAGGAAAACTTCAAAATTATCATCTATTACATGAAAATTAAGGGCCCATATCCACAGGACAAAGTGGCAGCCTTTACTGTAATGTTAAAATCAATAAAAAATATTAAACTGAATCTTTATTCTATATGAGCTACTGGGATGTAATGTTAACAAGAAAAAAATTCTTGTAATGTTAACAAGAAAAAAATTCTCTGTCTTAATTATATTCAAAAATTTTCCATGTAATCTTTTAAGAGAATAATTTTTACTCATATTGACATCAAATTCAATTTCTCAGGTCTTGCATTTGATTTTGTTTCTCTTCTCTGTCTGCAGATTAACATACCAGGGAAGCTGCAGGTATATTGCTTGAGTTTGTCTTGTTTAGCTTTCCCATATTTCCCCCTAATTCTGTAAAAGCAAGAAAGATATTATGTTTACACAAAGTCCTAGCTCAGCAAAGCTTTTGCACTTAATATTAAATACCTGAATAATCCCAGTTAAGTCAGGGCAGTGTTTCACAGAAGTGATACGTATGGTCCAAAACTGTACCTTCTGGATTTTCATGTAATGTGTTTACGCTAAATTTAACATAACCTATTAGGTTAAAAGCAATATTCTAAATTAAATACTCTAAACTGAATGTTTATTAGGATAAAAACATCTCCATGCAAAGAAAAAAATGTGCACTGAAGGAATGGGACTCAAATATTCAAATCATGGTGTGGTTTCACTAAATATTTTGTTAGATGTACCAATGACAAAACCTGCAAGAAGAAATACATCAGTCTACAGGAATACTCTGCTTTTTGTGTGCAGAGAGCACTTAATAGGCAGCAATGCTGGACTACAACACAGATTATCAAGACAATTATCCCTTTGAGCTCCTGCAGACATTGTTCTCTGTGTACGACACAATCAGCAGCAAAATACAAACACAATCTAACCGGTGAAAGGTGTCCTTTCCTATTATTATTATTCACTGTGTATCCCAATGAGACTTAGAAGGAGGCTATGGTAAATGGCTGCAATAATTATCATAGAATCATGGAATATCCTGAGTTGGAGGAGATCCACAAGGATCATCGAAGTCCAACTCCTGTCCCTGCACAGGACACTCCCAAGAATCTATCCATATTGTAATTTATGAATTCACACCTGTCCATATTGTAATTTATAAATATGCACAAATAACACGGTCTAAGAGTCTTGGGGATTTCCGGAACCTGGTGTTCCAGTCTGGTAAGTACCTGAAAGAGAAAAAAAAAATTGTGGCAAAAAGGAAGTTAAACCCTATGGATTTCCGACTGGTAAATGAACACCTGAAGGGAAAAGCTTGCATAAAATAGACAAAATGTTTTTCCTCTCCATCTACTCCAAGGATTTTGGGAAATATGTTTTGTGAAGGCCAAAATGCTATTAGCAGAGCCCAGAAGGAATGAACAGAAAGGTCAGTCGTGCAGCAGCAAGAGTTTCTTCCGAGTGCCTCCTGTTTTGGAGGAACAGTCTTTTAAATCAAACCATGTCAGATGCATGGCTGCCTTCCATACATTCTGGCTTCGTAGGGACACAGGTTGCTGACTTGCCAGAGACGTGAGCTGAAGTGTGGGAAGGTTTGTGTCTTATAAAATAATTCAGCTGTGCCAGAGAAAAGTAATCGCCAAAAATCAGGGGAGTCAGTATTTCTTAAAATGAATAAAGCAGGGAAATACCTACTGGAGAGGCTAAGAGCCCTGATCGCCTCATTCATGCAGAAGTGCAAGGCTGTGATTTGGGCAGGTCTAGCCACTGGTGCTCCAAGAAATTGACTGACTATTATGCAGTCCAGATAACAGCTAAAATTAATGAACTCAAAAGTATACTTTAATGCTGAATTGGAAACTTGGCAGCATCACTAACCTTCTATGTTTTCTTAGAGGCTAAAGTGGAAAGGCTGGAACTGCCATTGTGATCCTACATGGACTTTCAGTGGGACTTCACTGTAGTATCTCAAAGCATATACACTGATAATTCCTCCAAACATCTGTTTTAGAGGTGGAAGAATGGAAGAACCAGGTTTTAAATGGGATATCTGTGCTAACCAAAATGTCAGGCAGAACAATAGGCATAGGTGCTACAGCTTCCTCTGAGTCACATGCTTTGTTCCTATCAAACTACATTAAAAATCATAAAACTAATTAGGGTGTTGTCCATGGAACTCAATAAATACAAATGAAACAAAACAAATTTAAGGCAATCTTTTGTTTCACTTGGTCCATCGAAAGTTTGTCCAAACTATCTTAGATTTATGAGAGAAAAGGTTTTCAGAACAGTATTCTGAACGTAGGGTAAAAAAGATGACTTTAAGGAAAAAAGAGATCTAAAAACAGAAAACAGAAGCTAGAGTGAAAAGATAGAGTGAAGGAAAAGATACCAGGAAGTCTGAACTATTGAGAGGACTTCTCTTTTTTCCTCTGAAGACTTCCGCAGGTAAAGTCAGTCTTCTATATTTGTAATTGATGGGACATCTGTTACCTTTTGGCTAAGCATATGCAGCATCAGGACAGGAGAAAGCAAGTAGAGACAATAAGAGGAAACAGAACTAAAAATACCTAAAAATATATATCTAAGTTTGGAATAGCAACATTGTGGAATAAATAAATAAAACACATTTTTTCTGTACTTTGTAAGGGATGACAGGATTATAGAGATGCCTTTAGCATTTATGAAATGGCATGAAGAATTTAGTTGTGAATGGAAATTTGTCATGAAAGTACAAAAATCACAGCATCATTGTTTTGATTTAGTTACATAATAGTCAACTGTCCCATGAAGCTGTTGGAAGTCCAATTTCACCTTTTCTTAGTCTATGTCTCCTCACACGTGACCACACCCAGCACAAAACCAAATAAGCTTTGTTGTGTGGCAAGAAAAAGAAGACAATAATAGGATGAAAAAAATCTTATTTCCATTCATGCCCTTATCCAAGATACGGAGGTAACTTCCCAGTGGTGAAGGCTGGATGCAGCTCAGCCCGACAGCCAGCACTTCTTGGTGGCTTGAACTGAATCATGGTCTGCTGTAAAAGTATGGAAAGGCAGCAAGAATCTGTCTCACTTTACAAAGAAATGGAATACCAGAACAGCTTCCCTAACCTGATCAGAGCCAAACAGCTGCCCACAAATCCTTACCTCTGCATGGATTTCCACTGACATCACTGGACTGTGTAGGTAATTATCTGTGCAACCAGATTTATCTGCAGGTTATGGGCCAGAGTTCGTGTCTACTGGGCTGTCTGGTTTGCTGTATTCAGCTGGGAGACCTTTCAGTTTTGGAATTAAACTTCACTGCTCAGCCCCCAGAAATTTTCCCTTCTCATTCTTCTCCAACTGAATTTTTGGGACAGAAAAGGCCAAAGGGAACAAGATTTTCTCAAGGTCATACTTTGTGAAGCAAATTTTGGTCTTGTCTGATGCCTGGTGAAATATCGATATGTATATAAAAAGACAGATACATGAACAAAAAGAACTAAATTCAGATTTAAACTTAAAAAAAATTTAAATATTGAAGAGAGATGATAAATGCTACAAATACTCTTTCAATACCTAGGCTTCACCACTTTTGTTAAAAGGCATCCCTGAAAGAAATTCTAGTCCTATTGTTCCTTCCTATGTTTCCAACAAAGCAGTAAATAAGAATGTGCTACTTGAAAAGTTAGTTAGAGAAGTCCAAGATATTTGATGGCATTTGCAGAGATTTGGCTCATACTTGAATTATATACTGTATTTAAATATTTAGGGAAGAGAGATCCACGCCATGATACACAATAATTTTAAGTAGTATAAAGAGAAAAAAGGTATTTTAAGAAAATAATTCATTATGATTGTCATAAATTTGGAAAACAGTTTCATAAATGACAAAGTAATGCTTCAAGAAACCTTGTCTTTCTTTTATGCTTAAAAATGCCTTAACCAAAAAAACCTATTAAAAGCCACCCTTCAGGGTTGCTTACTTCTATTACTTACAGAGTGTCCTAATGAGAGAAGAGAGAATAGAAACGTTTGCCTTTGAAGATCTGACCAGTTTTACATTCCTGAGCGTCTTGCCTATGGTTTTAGAGGGTAGAATGCTTCCAAAGGATTTTCTTTGAGTGTTTCATTTCTCCTGTAGTGGAATATCACCAAAGAGTGTTTCTGTTTTCTCATTATGAGTCTGATAATTTTAAGTAAGAAATAAGTGAGCAATAAAAATTATGGCTGTACTTTTAGAGAGACAAAGAAAAAATGCCAGGAGATAATTAGAATCTCATACTGTGTGTGACCTCTGTAGCACAGATCCCTTTAACAAATACCTGGGTCAATCCAAATACTTGCGTGAATGCTACAAAAATTCTAGCATTCATGGATACCCTGACTGACTCTTCACTGTTTCTCAAGAATTATGCTGTGCAGACCACTTGGAAGCAGGAAGAACTACTGTGCAAGACATGAAGTTTGCCTCTTGTTGATTGAGCAAACAGTACTTATATTTCTTCTAGCTCTGGACCATATCCAGAGCATTCTGTGTGCATAACTTTGAAGGTTTATGCCCTAGTAGCTCTCTCCTTCTGGCATAGGCCTGGGTCACTGCTGTTCCACAAGTGCTGCTCTCCCTGTCTCACTCCCATCTGGCCAACACGTTATAGAGACTCAGATTGCCAGATTACAACTGTGTGCTGTAAAAGTGTGGTTTTTACATTTAGGTTGCTTGGCCAAATGTGTCTGTCATTCTCCAGTCACAGTAACTGTTAAAGGTTGAAAAAAACAGAGAATAGAGGTGATGGTTATACTTGGCTGATGTAAGAGCTTTCCTATACTCCTGCAATGGTCACTTTTAATAGAAAAAAGGCAATAAAAGTTTCAGTGACTGGGAAATCACATGTAGAGGTAGATATAAGCCACAGGATTCACACTTGTGTTATATTTCAGTTCCTTACCATACAAATTTGTGAATGTTTGGCTCTGTGACTCAGCTCATGGTGAAGCAGAGGAGAACCAAGACTTTCAGTTCACAACACAGTAGTCCATATGAAGGTGAAAACCAGGGACTGATCTCTTCTCCTTTGCAGTAAAGAGACTTAAAAATTACAGTGGTGCTGAGCAGGAAGGCATTGTGAAGGTCAAAATCTGTCTCTTCCACTCTGTTCCCACTCACATGGAAGAACAAAACTGCCTCACGACATCAGATCTGACATAACTGTTGTCATGAGGCAGCGCATCAAAGCAGCAGCTGTAGCTTCAGCCTGATTTCTTGTCGTGGTTGCTTCTGATGTACACTGGGGGTGGTAGGGGTGACTGAAGGCAGAAAAATATGACATGATAAGAGAAATGTGTGATATTTATTTAGGATATTCTAAGTGATGGAACATCAGACTATTCTTTTTTTTTCCACAGATGCCTATTTTCACTCAAATATTTTAAAATTAATTCCTTTGTCTTTGTCATCTTCCATCTTGCTTCAGAGGAGATTCATAGGGCCTGCCTAGAGCCAACAGAAATCAAGAAGCCTCATTTCAAAGTGCCACTGTAATATCAAGCAAGACTGACTACTGTAAGAAAGTACAGTTGTTAGTGTATATTATAAAAAAACCCGCCCAAACATGATAGATTCTCTGAGAAAATTTTAAATTAGGTTTGAAAGGATATAAGCTCAGACTACTTAGGATATTATTCAATCAAATATGGCCACCCAAGTAAGAGTGAAATACTGAAAGGATGGAAACCAAAGTCCTTTTATTCCTTTCTCAACTAATTATCAAGAAAAGATAGACTAATACAGAACAGATGCATGCATCTGTTCAAGTGCTAAAATCAATGGCTTGTATGGCACATTTAAGATGCCAAATAAGAGAGAAGCTTGATCATGGTGTCCAAATACATGACTATATATGCCAAAACTCCAAAATGTTGAACAAAATTAATGAGACAATTCAATTGTGAACATCATATTGTGTAAACAGACAAGAGAAAGAGAAGAAATTAAGAAAAGTTCAGAGGAGGGAAGGAAACCAGGATACTTAGAAACACCAAGAAATGTAGACAATGGCCTAAATTAAATGGTAGTTTTGCCTGTTTTACATCTGACATTATAAACTCTTAGGTAATATTGAATCATGCTTAAATCTAATAAAATTAACTTTTGTTCCAAGTAGAAAGCTATGGAATAATAAATGTAAAAAAATAAGAAATCATTCTGATTGATTAAAAGATTGACTCGTTGTGTCCCACATGGCAGCTTTGAAACGTGTACTTAACCACAGAGAGACCTCATTTCAGGGAGAATAAATAACAGAACAACCTAAACACATTTAAAGCAGTATTAGTTCCAGGAACAGAGACAAGAATTTTGTTTTGTGACCCTGAAGAGATCTTTTCCAAGTTAATGCATAAAAATGAGTGTTTAGGTTTTTTTCTCACAATGTGACTTACCTAACAGACTGTAGAACAAAAAAAGTTCAGGTAAAAACCAAAAAACCCAACAACAAAACAACCCCAAACCCACAAAACCCCCCTAGAAGTAGAACATGCATTGCCTGAGGGAAATGAATTGGTGCTGGAACTCAGATCAAGTAACATGAACTACAAAGGAACCAGGCAACCACTTTCTCACTCTGGGCAAGGAAAACTCTCAGTGAAATTGTTTGTATCTTGCAATAGAAAACCAAGTCCTAGAAATTTCAAATCTTGTTTTAACATAAATTTTACTTTAAACATTCATTAAAAACTTCACTGTATTTCATTAGTGTCCATTGAAAGCATGAGGTCAATTTTGGACTAACAGCACAGTGTGAAAACAAAATCCATCTAAGAGCTTAAGAGCCACAGGAATCAAAGTATAATTGAGTTTGGATGGCAGTATCATTTCGATAAGGATTGTTTTCCCATATATATGTGTTACATCAATATTTCTTTTAAAGCAAACAAATTTTCTGAAAACCTAATTTAGTCACAAAGCTCTATCTTTTCATTAACACTAATTTGGGCTATTGCAATTTTAAATGCCAGATGGGTGGACCTTAACAAGTTTAGTGCTTTTGTCTTAAATAATGATTTCTATAACTTAAGATACCATTGCAGTGACTTAATGATTTCTATAATTGTTTGACATATGCATTACTTTTTCATAGCTACTATGCAGAGAGAACTACAAATAGAAAAAACATTTTATTCAAGTGCACATTAGTCTCTCAGCAAAGGTGTCTTCCTACTTGCACAAATGGCGAAGTTGTGGAGACTCCAGCAGGACTAAACCACGAGCCTTTGGTATATAGACAAAAGCACTGAGGAGGCCCAAGATAACCAATAGTTAATGTGTCTCCCTGGGGAAACAAAGGCATGAGTCTTTTCAGACTGATAAGGAAATGGAAAGCCAATCTGCAACAGTCTACCGAACACCTAGAGCAGAGCCTTTCCCAGAGCTTTTAAAAATAAACCTGTATAAACAAAAGTCAAAAGTGCTCCCTTAGAGAATGTACATGTAGTCCTGCATGCATGTTCCACATAGTGGTAGCCAGCTCTTCTGGCCTTGTTTAAACTACCACAACTATTACAACTTAAAGTTCTCAGCTTCCCAAGAACGTGGTATATGTGCTCCTAGAGCACGCGCTGCACTAGGGCTGCCTTGTGTCTAGTTGTTCAGCTGTCTAGTTCTTGGAGCAAAGTCAAGGCTGGGTAGAAAACAGGCTCTGAGCTATCCAGATAAAGGCAGTTCTGGACATGCAAGGAAGCAATGCATAAAGTACATAAGGAACTGTAATATCAAACAAGAAGATCCCTAGGTGAAAACTGGCAGCACATTCCACTGCCTTTTTTTCTTTTTCTTTTTTTTTTTTTTTTTTTTTTTTTGTTTTTTAGTAGAGTTCTTGCCCCAGAAGGCTCCCTTTACCCAGGTCTTCCTTGGAGTGCTAGGCTAGTTAAGACGATACTTAAATTTTGAGGCATATGACCCCGAGCCATCAGCACAATCATTCGAGCAACACTTGAGGGAAATATAGCACCAAGAGAAGGAACAGCAGTTTGAATCTCTGGCACTGTCTCTGTTTTGCTGATATGGTGAAAGTTTGGTCTCCTGTGGTCCTGCCATCCGGCAGAATTCAGTACCCCAAAGTCTTTCAGCCTCCTCCAGGCAGCAGCAGGCTAGGTACTGAGCAACTCTTCCTAATGAATAAGTATTTCCTTTCTATTTCAAACAAAACTCTCATTTTTTTAACCTGAGCACTGGAAAATTAATTGAATCACCACGTGTTACAGGGTCATACACATTTACAACATTTTTGCTTGCTTTTTACAAATGTCTTCTAAATTGTGCTTGCAGTTTTAAAACTAGTATTTGATATATGGGCATATGTAATACACAGACAAAAGGGATAGAACAACTTACATTTATGAGATGACATTTTAGAAATTTTCGTATGCTATTATCACATTACTCTGAAAGAAATTTTGTGCATACTCAAGTAGCTTTATGCAACTGGACCACATGAACAGATGAAAGTCCATTGTCATTCTTTAAGTTTGTTCATATTCAGCGCTGGCCTCGCAGTGAAATACAAAATCAGAAAGATTTAGAGAGCTTAGAACAGCCCTCATATAAATCACACAAGCCTCTCAAACTCTATAACAAGCTTGCTCGTTCAGGAAGCTAAAGTGTTTATTTAAAGCTGCATGCACATACATGAAAAATTCAGATCATTATAAATACCCTATTTCATATCCTGCTTTGCTAATCAGTTATCTATCTTGGACGAAAATAACTGTTGATTTACTTGTTCAACTTTGCTTAAGACATTCCAGACTGAAGCTAATACCACAAGTAATACAAAATATGAAAGGCAAAATAAGCAGGCTTGGGGAAAAAAAAGTGCTCAAGACTTTGCATTTGCTTCTCAAAAATTAGTCATGCAGAAAGTGGTCTGATTCTCGAACCATGTTTTTCCTACTCCTAGCCAAATCAACAATTTGCATTATTCCTAGTGTTCAGCATGTGAAGCAGAGCACACAGATGTATGCCTGTCAGCTTTTCCAGTGCAACACACAAATATTTTCCTTCCACAGAACTAGGTCCTTGACTCAGTGTCTTAGCAAACAGACGTTATTCATTATAACACAACACAGATGTAATTCAGATTTCATTTACATTACTTTCATTCAATGAGTCAAGCTGCACATTTAGATGAACAGAATTCCATGTCCATAATACGTTTCATGGAAAAGAACGGAAAATTACTGAGGTTTTTTAAGGGATCACAGAGATGGCTTTCTCAGCATGCCTAACCTATCTGCACCTCATTTAAAGACCTTAATAATGCTGTTTATGTGTATTTCTATCAGTACTATGACATTAATTACAATGCTGGAGATAGAAGTGTGTTACCCCACACAGCCTTTGCTATCATTGAGCAAACAACAAGGTTATTTCCTTTCCCTTGCTTCAAGACCATGGAATAGTCTGGGTGGGAAACTATTTTGGTTTTGATTCTTTTGCCAAAGGCTTATAACAACGATGGATAAAATCAAAACAAGAGGAGAATTAACAGAGAAATAAGTATAAAAGCTAAATCAACCTTTGTTAGGTAAAATTCCTTGTATCCAGCAGAAGACTGTGTTTATTGATGTTTGTATTACCCCTTGTAACTTCTACAGCATAACCATCATATAGTGGGTTTAAGGTATTTTCAGCCATGGCTTTGCTTAAAACTGGGACTTCAGCTCTATTAAAGTCAAAGTAAACACCATCCCTAACCTCTGCTATTATTTGGGTTTGATTCAATCTGCATTTAATCAAAGTCTCCTTGAACTAAAAGACCTTAAGTAAAGTTGGAAAATCTAAATTAATTCATGAGGATTTGTGCCTACCATAACATCAGTACGTAACATCAAATAATTCACTTTCAGTGAATTTTATAACATTTCTGTGCTTCCAATTGCAAGTATGAGAATCAACATTCCTATCATGAAAGACATAAAAGGAACAGGATTTGAAAATGACACTCCAAAACAGTTCTGAGAAGGTAGACTACAGAACTCAGCATCAACATTAAGATGTGCAGAAATGGGAGCAATGTGAGGAACAGTGGTTCCAGAAGGCACAGGAAGACTTTGGACATTAGCTAAAGCTCCCTGAGCCTCAAGGCTTAAGGTACTGCGTATCGTCTGTAAAACAGCAACCACCACAGATGGTTAAGGCTATCTGAAATTCTTCATGTTATGAAAGGCTCTACTACTTTCAGCACAGAATTTGGAGGTAAGGACCAGGCAGCTTCAGCTCTGCTGCATCTCCCAAAAGCAGCTGCTTGCTCTCTACCTCCTGCCTCTACTGAAGGTCTGACTCTAAAGCTGGCCCCAAAGCACATTCCCACCATCCAGCACAGTCAGGGCTCGCACTGTGCACAGAGCTCCCTGTGAGATAGGCACAGTACCATGGGAAACTTCCCTATGATTTAAGACAAACTGCAATTTTCATTCTATTTCATGCAAAAAAGATTAATGGAATTTCAGGAGGGAATGTAGGCCCAGACAGTTCCATAGACACCACAGCACTATATTTTACTGGCCTGAAGCACAAAAAAGGGATTTTTTCTGGCTGAGGACCGGGCAGTGTCAAGTGTTCTACAGTACACCAGGCATCTCTGAGATTCAGTAACTATTGAGTGGCTGCTATACTCAAGCTATAGAAAATACAACCCTGAGGTCAAGCATTTCCACCGAAGTATCAAAGATACTTCATTTAAACCAAGGGGAATGATTTTCAATCTCCTTAGGCCAAGGACAATAGCTGCAAGCTAAAAGATTTGAGTGATTGTTGAAAATTGTTCTGAAGAGTGAAAACCTGCCACAGGTTATCACCTACAACCACGTACAAATGCGAGCAATGTATACAATGCACCAGATGTTCCTTCAGGTGTTCCAGGTGAGGGAAAGACAGGATTTAACCAAGTGTTCTTTACACCTGGAGGCTAAAGATGCTGTGGATCCTCTCAAGCATAGCATGTGCCACAAATGGGAACGACCGATATTATTCCCAGGAGGGAATTGGGTGGCTCATCCTATCAGCAAGGATGTGGAAAGTATGTAAGAAAATGGTAATACCACACTATTTAGGAGAGATAGTAACTCAGACGTGGGGAAGCACCCGAGTTACAAATCCATATTGCATCATAACTATAGACCAGTGAACAATATGCTGAACTTCCAACTGAAACCCAGTTCATAAATGTAAGTGAATGGGTAAAATAACCAAACTCACAACTAAAATTCCCCAAGGTTCACAATAAAATAGGCCAACTAGTGAATTTGTTACTACTATAAAAAAAATCTTTAAAGAGGTCTTATACTACTTTTCACTTAGAGGCACTCCATCCTACCTTCTTTACCTATTTTAACAGTGTTAATATTAAAAGTTCTGGTTATGTAAACAGAGATAGCCATCCATAAGCTGCTAGAACTGACTGCATGAAGTCTTTACATTTTGTCTTAAGTAAGCAAAAGAAAATGAACTCTTAAAGACATAGGATTTTTACATTAAATTTCTGTGTTTGAATAATGCTCAACACCATGGCTGTCCAAGCTGCAGACAGTGTAATCTGTGCACTTTGGTCACATATAGATTGCTTAATGTGTGAAAAACAAATTGTGCACAGTAAAACCCTGTGCTAAAGCCCCTCAGGGTCTCAATTAGAGTATCAAGCCCATCTCCACTTGTATCTTAATATTCATTTAAACACTCAAAACTTGAGAAGTTAAAAAAGTAGGTCCATAACTGGTAAGACCTGCCTAAATCAGCCCCCAGTCTTTGCATAAAATGCGCTATCTTTGAAATCATTAGAAAAGAAAACCTAGGAGTGATATTTTCACAGACTAAGGTGTAACCTCTCAATACTCAGTGTTATTTTTAGAGGAAAGATTTGATGTAACATTACCCTTCAGTCTTTCCTGGCAGATATTTTATAATGTAAGCTTACAATCCAGCCTTATGGCTTGGCAAGCAAATGTTAGGTATGCTATTGCCTTTTGAAGTTTAACTTATAGGACCTAGTAGAAAGAATTTTTTCTTCCTTCAGGACAGTTTATCTTTCCTCAGACAGCTTATACAAACATGAAAAAGTGATGGCACAAGTTCCAAACCTACATTGTGTTTACTTCTCCTTCTGCAACTAATCAGTCTATAGATTAGTCATAAACTGTAGGGGATCCTCTGTCACTCCAGACATCTGCATGTCCAGAAATGTCTTTGGAGTTAAAAAACTTATTACAAAATTAAACAATCAAAAAATGTTAAATTACAAAATTTAACAATCTTAAGATTTCTTCTTTTTCACTCCCTGAACTAACAGGGGTTAAGTGGTAGCCATCTGCCTTTTTGTGTGAGGTTGCCTTTACATTTCATTCATGAAGATACATTGCCCTCCTGCTATATCATACTCTTACAGAAACTGTACACTTGGCCAGTGGGTCACAGCTAAACACTGCATTCAAGATAAAAAAAATCCCAGGGAAGAATAGATTTCCATCATATAATAAAACTGCTGTATCAGATCAGAACTCCAGCTATTCTGACTTCCATCTCCCATACTAGCTGGTGTCACTTGCTTCCAAGGAAAGCATGAAACATTCTTGCAGAGCAGCCACAAAATAACAAACCATCAAATTAATCTCTCCTTCTGACTTGACATTGCCAAAGCTTTGTTTATATACAACTGTATATAATTCCTTCCAAACCTTGTTTCTTGTTGTGCTGAATTGTAAATGTTTTGATAGCTGTAATTTACTTCCAAGACTATCAGTTAAAGTCTGTGAGAAGTTTATCATCCTTCAGTATGTTTTTTACTGAAATTTTAAGTAGAATATTTTGGGAAGCAAATAAAAAAATTAAATTCAGCATATTGAAAATGGTCCACGGCAAAATTTCATTAGTAGCCATTCCTTCATGCTATGCATATACAGCTGAACATAATGGAAGTGGGTACTCAAAATTCCACTTTGAACTCTGCCTGTTACTACATTCAGCAGAGTAACTAATTCCCTAAGAGCCTACTTTCAGTACTTTGTACGTAATCATTCTTTACATCTGCTTCTAGAATGTTTAGAGCATTAACAGTTTACCAGTAGAAAGGGGAAAAATATGAATATTTTTGTTTTAGTGAATATATCAGATGATTCTCTGTAATAACATAACATTAAACAACCCACTAAAAGTCCCAGGTATCCTTCTTTCAGCTACTTCTCTTCCATTACAACAAGGAGAGCAAACATGCTGGTTTTAACTCACTATAGCTATCCACCTGAGTTATAATTCCACTGCCTTCGGTGGGAACTCTGAAGAGGGCTCTGTCCTGCCACTTGCGCTAGAGATGTTGGGCTCCATGATGTCCCTTTCTCACCCAGCTGTATGTAAAAAGTCTAATTTTCTCAGTTGCAATACTCTTTCACATTGACTTTGTGGAGAAGAGTGAGTAAATTTGGTATACAGGCATGCCTAACACCATGAAATTTGATGAAAGAAAATGCAATTCTTTCAAATTTCCCTGCATTAAATACAGAATGAAATTTACATATCAAATGAAGGGATGAAAAAAAATAATTAACTAGTTGCAGAGTACCATAGTGTATATCTACATTTGTCTGAAAAATGCAGCACACACTGACTGAGCTAATATGCTTTTTGGAGTATCATTCAAAGGGATTAAAGCTATCAGAATTGCACACATGCATCTTGCAAACAGACTCCTTACCTTAAAGTTGTATCATTAATTTCGTCAGAGAAACATTTGGGCCAAGGACTTACACAGCAGGCAGATGATTTGATACATGAGAGAAAGTAAAGGGTAAAGTAATATTCATGGCAGAATATCCTCTCCCAGAACTTCAGACCAGAAAGGCAAACTGCCTTGAGCTCCTGATACTCATCTTGGGTCTGCCCTGAATGAACTTCACCACATAAAATTGTTAGAAGCGGTAAAAACACATGGACAGGCATATTAAAGAGACACTGTACCCTGACAACTTGACATTTTTGCACACTATATTGCAAAACATAATTATTTTAAGGTATAAACTAATTAAATTTCTCACGGGTTTTCCTTCATTCAGAAAGAAATCTGAATAATCTGAAGTAGTTAGAGATGGGTATGAAGAGGGTGACTCACTGCAATGGCATAATGGTTAGCAACTGTCATTTTGGAGCTCAGAAGATCCTAGTGATAGGAATCTGAGTGCTACTTAGTTTTTCTCTCAACGTAAACAGATGGGGTAAAATACAACATGCTTGGATTTACTCTTGTGAAATCAGTTTCTCTCTTTAGAAACCTTTTTCCACTGGATGACATTCTTCTCTCCATTCACATGCTGTAGCCTTTCTTTTCTTAGGTTGGTTCATTTAATTTTTTTCTTTTATTAATTCCTTTTCCATCAAATTCCACTTCTTCTCCTCATTAATACTAAAATGCTTTAAAAAGTCTCGTGATCTTCTAACTGGGTCTCTACTTATTCCAACACTTCTTTATTTGCCATGCTATTTAGGTTAAAATGGAGTTTTAAGGAAAGAGTTTGGAAAAGCAAGGAATACTCAAAAGAGCCCACGAGAAACAAAGAGTCCCACTTTAATCGTGGAACCCACAGACACCAAGAGTATGCAACAGTAGAGACTGAAGAGGAGCAAGTTCCATTCCCTTTTCTCCCCTAGTGATTCCTAGAGGTAATACATTTGAGAAGTCCCTTCTCTTATTTCCTAAGATTTAACATTCATACCCTCTTCTCAATCTCTCAAAACACTCTTATTTCATAGAAAACTATCGTGCATTCCTCATTTAAAATTTATGCCAAAGCTTTCATCTGCACGTTGTGGTTTTGACCTTGTTGTCCTGTACTTCAGAGTAAAACGTCCTTTCCACAAGCGTGAACAGAACTTTGGTGGCCTGCCAGAAAAGTTCTAAGTGAGGAAGGTTTGGATCCACTAGTTAAAAGGAAAAAACACTCATAATAGTTTGGTGATTCCTTCCTTTTTTCTTTAGTGAACTTGTTCTCCTTAGAATCCAAAGAATACCTATTTATCTACATAATTTGCTGTAAGTTATGATTGCTGCCACAGTAGATCATGATAACTTCCATCTCTAAAAGGAGAGAAGATGAATTCTGAACGGTGTTTTCTGCTTTGCCATGTGACACAGAAATTGTTTTTCTCAATAATTCTAAGATATTATTTTTATGACTAAACAAAAAACCCTGCATTTTTATTACTTTTATTCATTTCATTAAGCATTCTTGATAGTCTCCAGATTTACCTAACAAAAAACTGGAGACCCTGGTAGAATTTTTGAAACAAATTTTATCTTATGGTTACATAAAGTGACTGAAATTTAAACTGAAGCATGTAGGTGGAATCAATCACCCACACTGACTGATGGGTCAGTTCCATTGACCCCAGGGGAGTATGATATGCTCTAAAAATTGGCTTTTTAGGACAAAAGAATTTAGTCTATGAGAAGATTAATTAGATTTCAGAATAAAATGAATGGATAGAAGTGATAACCTTCTCTTCTAAAAAGGCAGATATTGTCTTTTACATGTGAATGCTTCTTGGTGAAAACGTTTAAATACATTTCTATTAATAAATTATGTCCCCACTGAAGCAGTAGATTCAATGCAGAAGAAAAACAGAGTCCCTATGGACAGAAAAAAGTTTATATTGTAGAAGAGCTGCATGTCTGGTAGAGTAATATCTCCTTATCAGGCTGAGATATTGCTGAATTGATGCTTCATTTGTGATATCTTTATCCCCTCCCATGTCCCCTCCTGCTTGATTTTGTCCATTAGAAATGGTAGGTACATTTCCCATTTTAAGATCATATTAAGTCATCCAAAACTGACAGGATTTAAGCATAACTGTTCTATATAACTACACCCTCAAAATAATTCCAAATATTTCTAATTTTACATTTGCAAAATAGTACCATTGCTCATAAGCATTAATGTTTTACAGAAGAACCTTTCAAGTGAAGTAGATTTTTACAATTAACATGAATGAATAACAATTATGCCCCCTGAACTCATTGGTGGAACAGCCCCTAGTGGAAAATAAGAGTTAGAATGCATGACTGTATTAAACAAGAATTCCCATTTAGCCTGTTTTGCTCCGCCTATTTTAGGACTTATCTATTTTTATAGCTGTTTAAAAATAAACACCGCTTGTTTACTATGATAGAGAGAAATAGAGCAACCCAGAATAAAACAAGAATAATAAAAAAGGCTGGGTAGTTTGTATTTAAAACTGGAACTCTGGCATGCCAACATCTGTACAGTTGGTTTTTCTTTTCAAAGGTCCTACTGGCTGTGCTGGAGAAGCGTATCAATGTACCATCTTACAGAGGATTATGCAGAGCCATGGAAATCACACCAGGTAGGACAGAAATGAACAACCATCCATTAGATCTTTTCACTCTGGATATCTACTCATGTATATAATATCATCTACTTATATATCAATTTATGGTTGCTCCTTGTACTTGTAGATACTTGTGTGATCCAGGCTGCCCAGTGGACAGCTGGGATTTAACTTTTATTTTCCTTCACTTAATTTCTAAGCATCACTGGCTGCATTCTCATAAGCTTTTTTGATTAGAGAGACCAGGATTGGTCTCTGGTTTTGCCAAAGTACTCAGATTTCTTTCTTTGCACACATATGGCTGTTTTGGCCCTGTCTTTCCATTCAAGGTTATTATAGACTGCTTAGACTCTAAAATTTTATATTGTAGTTTCCTGATGAAAGATTTAATACTCTGTGATTATTACTGTAATTTTATTTTACTATTTATGCTTTTTTTTTTTTTGGTAGCAATTTGCAGCCGTGAGTATAAGAAGATTTCTGCATATCCAAATGTCTGCAGAAAATAAGATAGGACCATCTAAGGGGAGGAAGCCCTGAATTCCAAAGACAAGTACCACAATACATAAAATGGGAACAGAGGCTTTAAGTGTCTTGTTTTCCCTTGGTTTCATGCCTGCACAGCACTTATGTATAACGCTAATATGAACCATGTTAATGCATATGTGTTTGTAAGACCAGCCCTTTGGAAAAATGCGACATTCCTAACGGTCCATTATCTGAAATTAGCTCACCACAAAAATGCTTCAGCTGCTTCTAGCTTAGGGAGGAATGGCCAGAGCATGGCTCCGTTAAGATACTTCTGAAAAGATGACTAATCATCACCAGCACAAATCTGTACTCTTAGTTGGATTGAATGAGTTGCTACCTGCTCCCAGCCCCTCCTAGGTTCAAGAACACTTTTAAGATGTTTTCCCTTAAGGTCTGTGACTTTCCACAAATATCACAGACCCATTACATTTGCATTATTTTTCCTTTCTTGCATGCCAAAAAAATGGAAATTTTGACTCATTTTTATACAATACCTTCCCCAGCCATCATTTATGAATCTTTTTCAGAAGACCCAGGTATGTTTGTTTTGAAATCTTTAATTTCTCCTAAACTCTCCTTGGACTTTCCCTCAGATCAAGGTATCATAATTTTCATTTTTGTTGAAGCTATGCCAGTTTGATCATCCTTTAAAAAATTCATACTGCTGTAACTTCTTTGACAATTTTTACAAACTTAGATAGTGGTGAATTTGGAAACCTGACCCACTCCACCACTTTTGTGTCCCATCGTTTGACAAACTTGCACAAGATGTTTCTACAGATTGTATTTGCCAATTTTCACATTTAGTCTAAAGATTGTCATTCTAGTATTATTTACTTATTTTTACAGTTGCTTTCCCTTCACTCTGTGCCTCTCCTCAGCACCGTCTATATTCTACACTTGCAGAAAGGTTGCGAGGCATGCCAAAGTCTTAAAGAGAAGGCAATGACATTAGCTCATTTTAAGGTTCTTTGGGAAAATTTAAAATTTTTGTTTATTCTAATCACAACTGATGGATTCTGACATAGATCAAAGAGCTACGCTGAGTGACACAGACGGATAGAGCGAAGACAAATCTGCAGGCACCTGTATCCATCTGACTGGCTGTCCTGATCATGGTTGCATGGTTCTGCTGCCTCTCAACTCTCCAGATCCTTGCTGACAAGGTGTGAGTCTTTCTTGACTCAGTTCAACATACAACTAGCTCATGAGAAATCTCAGAGGAGGGATTTCTTGGAAATCAGGATGAGAGCAGAAGCACAGCAGCCAAGAGTCAGACTGACCTAGCTTTAACAAACTTGCATTTTGCATGTGAAGAGGCTGTGTGAGGTCAGCCCTGTGCCAACTGTCAGCTGAAAGTAAAGCACCATCAGTCCACAATGTGAACAGATCTCATGGGTGCTCCATATCTAGCTCTATAAAAAATCAAAATTACTCAGTGTAGCTCACTCATAGTTTTTAATTTTTTATTCCTAACCTAATATGTTCTGCATCCCATAAATAGTGCTTCTACCATTTATAATGTAATAGAGCTCTGTAGAAAGAATTTTAAGCAAGAGAAGATTTTGCTGCTTGTGGTAATTTGCAATCTTCACTAACTTTAATGACATTGTTTTGTTTCTTAGCAGCATTTCAATTACATAAAGAATGCATTTCTGCATCTTATGCTTCCTTGTTGGAAGCTATTACAAGCATCCAGTGGACGCAAAAGGCACTCTCTCTTGACCAGGGAACTAACTGTTATTGATGGACTACTGTAGGAAGCCAAAGTCAGGGCTGGATTATTCTCAGCAGTACTTGAACCAGCTTTTTTTCTTTCATTCTTTAAATATCTTGAATGACAATCCTTCCATCACTTTCTGATGATTATTCCTCTGTCACAAAAAGAGCCCAAACCAATGCTTTAAAAGGCTTCAAAAATCAGAAGGTTTTGATTTCATCCTGAGATCAAATCATTGATTATGGATGCTCACAACACTTCCATAGCACCCATTTTATCCTTTGAACCACCAGAAAAGAATTTATGAATTCTGGTGTTTGGCTGACCTTGTGGAGTTTAAAAGTCTAGCCTGTTTCCCCTCTTGTGTTCCTTTTGACAAACTGCACTCCAAGAAGCATAGTAATGCTGTGATAACTCCAAGGAAGCAATCAAGAAAGTACAGTAGAATTTTTCCAAACAAGCGAAAACCAAACCAATCCAATCTGGAACTGAAGCTAATTTAAATTAAAGAAATTTTTCTTCCATGCAGCCATGTTACAGTAGAGGGTCACTTTTGTTGTAAAAAACCTTTTGTGCATGAATACCAGCTTTGTCAAGCATCCCTACAAACATCAACACCATAAACAAAAGAACTTGATGAACATCAGATATTATATTGATGTGTATCAGACAGTATGTTTCGTTTTCTTGACAGTCTTTCAATTTTTTTCCCCTCCAGATCTTCTCACAGAACAAGCAAGCTTTTTAAAAACAAAAGCGTCTTTTGAATCTAAGATTTTATCTTTTATCAAGTTAAAACAAAACAACAAAAAAACTCCCCATGTCCTCAGCTAAAGTCAGGTTTAAAGGCCAATTAAAAACATATTTCCCTCTGTGGTGCTCCTCACACTGATGCTTTAGTTTCTAAGAGCTATCTGGAGCTATTTTTCTCCTGTTTCAGACTATGTCTGTGTGGCATTTGCTTTGCATTTTGAAAAAAGGCCTGACTAAAGCCAAAGAAAGGTCTATCAGAACTGTTCCAGCAATGCACAGCATTGCTGTGCTGCCCTTTGCCAAACTGAAGCCAGCTGTGCTGACCACTGGAGAACATTTGCAGGCTGATCTCTGCTCTGGGGAAGTAACTGCACTCCCACCTGTGCTGGGACGAAATGCAGGAGTGAGCAAGGGGCTCGCTGCAAACCCTCCTCCAGTGTCACCCAGGTCACAGCTCTGCCTGCTTCCCCCACAAAGCTGAAGAGGAGGCAGCTCCCACGGGGAGTGGTAAGCAGAAAGCAGCGGCCAAAGGTTAGTGCCTGGAACTCTCTACAATGGGATGTGAATGCACAGAAGTTTTACGGAGTTTCCTTGGCAAAGGTCAGGCAGCTGTACTCACATCCACTCCTTCCCTTAGCAGGGCTTGCTTTTATTTTTTTCTGATGAGCTATAAGAGTGACTTACAATATCAGTTTTCAGCTTGCAGTCAAAGTAGGATAATTCAAAGAGCAGCTGCCAGCAGTTTTACTTCATACTGGCCCACACCTAATCACTTTTTCATACCAGTCTGCAAAAAGTGTTTCAGCCAAGAACTTCAGGCCCAAACCTGTTGGCTTAGGCTACTTCAAAAGTGATTTACACTTGTTTTTACACAATGGCTTCTGCAAAAAAGTTGTGCTTCCTAACATGACTGTTATTTGAAAACATATTCGAGCCTGCATCGCCTTTGCACTGAATTTCAATGGATTGATTAATAGGTGGCGAGAGATGTCTGGCCACAGCAGCAGCCAATGGCTGTGCAGAGCTGTAAATTAAACTTGAAGGGTCTTGTTTGACAGAGTTTTAATCATTAGCCAACACTCTCAGAAGCTCTAATCTACATAAATTAGAATTATACATCTAGCACTTCACAGTTTCTTGAACACTCTTAGCTCCTTATTTCAAGGATATTTTCCTGATGGTGCAGCAGTGGAAAGCATAATGCATTTACAATGCTGATGCAGAAGTACAGGTACTGCCCTGAACACAGGTTCACATATACACACCTCAGACCATACTGGTAACATCATTGTGATCACATTTGCACCAAGGGTGTCACCACACAGTACCACTTTTGGAATTTTGTACAGTTCTAGCTCCTTAAGCTGAAATCATCCAAGACCAAACTCTCTCACACTAGTATGGAAGCATAATAAGGAACATTCTTGGACAAAACACTTCTGTCACTTCTGAAAACAAAGCAAGAGAGAGGAATAATGCTTATTCTTTGAAAGCCTTTCACATCTCCAAACTAAGGAACAAAGTGTGGAAATTTGACAGGACATGGCCTAACATATTTAACTTTTCTTGTGAAAACCCACCAAAGCCTGCTGAACACAGAGACATTTCAAACACTAAGCCTGCACATGCTTATTAGGATTTGCCTCATTGTCATTACTCCAGGGATTCCATCTGTCCTGCAATCTGGCCAAGGATTCAATAGGGATTCTCTGCAACTGGAGTTGTGGGATGCACTGGTCTCTGCAAAGTCATGGCACTGAAATGAAGTTCTTTCACTCCCATATTTTCAGTTATTAATATTAGTCATTGAACTGCTATTCCAAATAATTTTTGTTATAATCTTTATTAAACTGTGATCAACACCTCTGCAAGCAATGTGGTGTTCAGCATGGCCTGATGGATCTTAATCTGTGCAAAACCTGATGAAGAGGGTTCCTACGTGCTTGAAAGTCCCTGTTGCACCAAGAAAATGTGAACTACTGAAAATGTAAGCACGGCCCTTTATGTTTCTGTGCTCTCTTCTTCAGGACAGCATAGAAAGATTTACAGAGACCATCTGGACGTAGTTTTGTTCTTATCAAGCAGCAGAGGCTTGTGGGTTTTTTTTTTTCTTTCTTTCTTTCCACTTCTGAGTGACTCATCCACTAAAGTTGTTTAGCCACAGCTTTTTATCTTTGCCAGAATGTGTTTCCATTGAGCAGTACATGAATGGGGGGGGGGGGGGGGGAAGAGAGGGTTAATTNGGAGTGGAAGAAGAGCTTAATTGCATCTCCAGCTTTATATGTTTTCTGCAACAAACTGTACGGTTTTAATAAGAGTTATTTCAAAATGCCTTCATTTAGCTCTTCTAAATAATATTTCCCCAGGTTTCAAAAGCCATGGAGATGATTCAGGAAATACAGAAATGGGTTAAGAGAGAATTGGGTCAAACAAAGTTGCTTAAGTAAAAGGGACTCCACCTTACTGAGAAATTTTTGTGGGAGGCTGGGGGAGAATTCATTAGGAAAAAGGAATTGATAAATTTTGAAATTCCAGCGCCTTGATGAGGTCACACTTGATGAGAGTCACAGGAAGAAAGGTTTTGGATGAAAATGCACTGGAGGGGAAAAGGAATTAAAGATTAACTATAAAGTGACCAAGTTAAAGTTAGAAGACATTTATTTACTCAGTAGAAAATACTAAATTCTGTATTAATGGAAAATGTTTCCTACCCTTGCACATAGGAAGTCAAAATGGCTCATCATCTATGGATCATCAGATTCCAGTCACTTCTCAAAGCTGAAGCATCTCCATAGTTAATAAAATATCTTCCGCAAAAATCACAATAAACAGGTAGAAAATGGAAAAAAAAATATTAAGGCAATTTATACTGTATCGCATACATCGCCTACATTAAAGGCTAGAAACATACTCTAACATGCTAGGTTTTCATAAACAAATGTTTACTAAAAATTATAAATAACAGTTACTGATGTCAACTACCACTATGCAGAACATTGCAAGGGAAGGAAAGTTGGAAGTACTTAAGAATTTTCTTAGTGGAAGATAAAGAAATCACTCCTTCCTAAGTATATCAGTTTGGTTTGGCCTGAAAATGTGGTCATGTGCAGAGACAGGATGCACCATCCTCAGCAGAGGTTTGTACAAGGTAAATCCCTGCAGCCACCTTTCCAGTATACAGGGAGAGTCACAGATGGGTATGGATGCAATGTTTGACTATTTTGATAGAGAGCAAACTACTGAGGGAGCACTGTCAGTAATTCCATACAGCTGAACAGTTCATCCAAAAGCTGTATTATTTGCATTTAAAAATAATTCATAAAAAGCCCACAGGATATAATACAAGATTTTTCTTGTCAGTCTTGACAGCAAACACAGTCAGTGCTACTTGGCGAAGCTAGTCTGAACTACCTGATTGTTTCAGTTGCCGAAGCTGACATGAATAAAAGATCTTATTTACAGGAGGTGCTGCTTAGCAACCTCCTGTAGATCAAATTGCATAAGACATGAACTTAATTTTCTTTTTTTCCTATACTTTCACACACACACACACACCAAAAAACCCAAACCAAACCAAAGAAAAAACCAACAAAAAACATCCCTGAATGTTTTGCAGCAGTCATGGAACCATTTTGGAGAAAACGAATTAAGTCAGACACTTGATTCAGAAGTTTGAAAATTAATATCTTGCTGAATAATTCCCACTGCTATTACTGTATCATTTATTTTGTGATACATGACTGATATGTTATGAGAGAAAAATCACTTTGCAAGGTAAAGTAGAATTCTTTTAAGCCAGATATCCCTGTAGTTGGCTCTTTTGTGCTTCTAAAGGGAGTTTCCAGCTAACAGATGGCAATAATTTAATATCAGGCATGTGACTGGGCAGATAAAAGGAACTGGCTGTATCTGCAGTCGACAAAAGATCCTATGAAACTACAACTTCTGTGTCTGGGAAGACCTCTGCCTTGTACCAGCCATGATTGCCTGACTGTCCCTACTTCCCATCACTTTCTGTCATTACCAGGACCTCATTTATCTTGGCATGTACTGGGGACATGTATTGGAAACTCCTGGAGAGCTGACTGTTCATCTTGGCAAACGTTATGCTACCACTAGCACAGAAATTTGGAATACACTTTAAATTGGCCATTTATACACACACACACAAATGGTAGGACTAAACTGATATCTCTGCTGGGAGTAGGTCTGAGAGGACAGTTTTGGAGACAAGAGGTTTGCTGGTGATCAAACCTCTGGGAACTTCAAAGTGGTCTGCACAGTAAACTGCCATTCAGAAGTATCACAGTTTTTGTGATAATAAGGTCTCTTTAAATTAATAGGACCAAACAAGGCTCAGGGTTAGAACCCTCGCTTGGTGTAGCAGCTGTTCCTAGGAATGACTTGTTATTCTGTATCAGCTGCGTGATGACTCTGCCCGGGTCACAGCACACATTTTTTTAATCCAAAGGCTCTGGCCTAGGACACTGCAGCTGGCTTGAGAACGCTTCATCTTCTACCGCAATCGCAGAGAAGGAAAACTGTCCTCACTTTGGCTAATGCCTATAAAACATTGATTCCAGATAACTTCTCTTGCTTGGATAAAAAAGTGTGCTTCACTTTTACAAAATTTGTTTAGAAATGTACAAAATTTGTCAGGCAAAACCACAATGTCCTGCAGCTCTTATTGTACACAGCATTAAATTGAGGCCTCCCTCAATCTGGGACACTGATGTCATGTAGGCATGGACAGGCTGCAGGAGTATCCCTAGGTACACAGAATTCACCTTAGGCATTATCAGGAGATAAAACTTCAGCTACCACCACGATGAAAAAGCATAAATAGATAGTATTGCTCACCCACTGTGGTGGCCAAATGCACAGAGATGGGTGAATTGTTTTAGTTTCTCCCCATTTCTATAATCCATCTTTTCTACTTCTGACTTATCTCTCCACATTTTTCTGGAGAGCTTTTTTTTAGTTATTACATATAATATTGTTCTGTAGAAAGATTATTAATTAGATTTGTCATTCTTACAAACTCCTATATTTAAGTATGATTTCAAATAACCCATGCTTACATAGCCTTTTCAAAATTGTACGAGTAATATGCAAACTTTTAAAAAAATTTATTTTCCTGTCTTTGGCTGCCTTGTAAGGAATATTTGTCAGTACTTTTTGACATGAAGTGTTACAGTGAGGCAACTTGTTCCTTTTAGAAGATGTTATTTTCAGACAGGTTTTGAACGTATGCTACAGATGAGGTTTATATAACTACACTATTCATTTAGAGGTAGGTAAACAAGACAGTTGAAGCTCACTTTGTCTACCCATGCCAGATGTAGTAGTAAAATATTCTATAGGTACATATAAGAGACATGTTTTTGACAGTGGTTCCTCAAAGAAGGACAATTTGCTTTGGCCTTTGAGCAAGAACTACATTAAAGGGTTTCAGAGATTTTCTGTTCACTGATAGACTCATTAGAAAACCACCACTCCATCTGACTGACCAGCCAGTATAAAGGAAGCTGTAATTTTTTAAAATCTAACATAATCTTTTCCATAAAATTGTACTGAATAAGTTCCCATAAATAATGATACTTCAGGTGCCTCTCTCTGTATGTTCCTGATGAGAATCACTGCAAAGACTCTTGCATCTGAAACACAAAGTCCAGCTGCTTTCATTGCTGTTGATGACTCACCATGGAATGGCTCCCAAGAGGAACAACTATAATACAGGGAATCAGGAGCCGGCAGGGTAATCAGGAAAGATCACTGTCGGGATGTGATTGCCATACTCTGTGTACTCTCACATTAAAAGGAAGACAATATTTTACTAGCTGCAAGAACCTTGCCAGCAGATCCTTCGTAACATTTTGTGGCACTGCTCAGGAACTGCTTGACTACAAAGCCTGTGCTTAACCCCACAGGCATAGATCCTAAGGCCTCAGGCAAGTATTTGCTGGTTTTGGCCAATTTGTAATGGTTTGAAACCAGAGGTTCACAAAACAGCCTTCTGCGATCCAGAAGATGTTTAAAAATGCAAACAGCTGATTAATTGGTGAGTGTCCTCTCTGCACAGGCTGTTCTTATGGATAAAATTCAGCCACTGTGCCTAATCTCATCCAAGGTACGTCCTGCAAATGGGTCCTGTCCTCCCACTGTGTTCTCAGGCATCACTTGATCACCATCATTTGGTGTCTCCACAAAACAGTCAGAAAGGCTGCAATTGCATCAGTCTTCAATGACCTCTCTGTTATACAAGAACATTGGAGAAATGCTAAGTTCTCCTGATTTTAAACATATTTGTAATGGTTATCAGCACGTGCTTAAATCTGCTTACTGTAGTTGAACACAGGAAACCACACAGTAATCTTTTTGTTAATTATTTCCGCTTATCATTTCCACAGTGATGAAATTCTGCAGACCTTCACTTATTGGGATAGATCTAATTTAGGCAAATCATAACCAGCAGACGGCTATCACCACAGATGGACACGAAGACCCCTTCATATTGTTACTCCATGCAGGCAATGGAGCACCAGGTTTATTCGGGTGAATATAAATACATTCTCCTGTGGTCCAATGCCCAGCCCAGTGAAGAAACAGACATTAAATCTATTTGTGCATTTTATGTAGGGATGCAGATTTTGTGGCTTAGGAGGAACAGAGATTTTTTTGGGGTAAAGCGGCTTTATATTTAAATTTATATTTAATACCTCAAGATTTTCAAAATTCAGAAAATCCTACCACTTAGTTCCAAAACTTGAACTTTAAAAAGAGAGATAAAAATTAATTACATGTTCATTTAGAAAGGAAATTCAGAAATAGACACATTTTCCTCTCTAATTTTGTCCATATTTAGGACTCCAGGTCATTAGGTTAATTAGGACTATGTTGCTGTGCCTTGAAAATGTACAAGTACAGGTCTTAGAAGAAAATGGAAGTGATGACATAGGAGACTGGATAATAATATATCATATTCTGAGACCTTTAAAGAACAAAAAAATTAAGTGCAGAACCCTACATGAGTAAAAAGCTGCTGCTGGCACAGACAGAACATGAGAGGTAAAATAACAATACCATCCTGAAGTACTCACAGCAAGGATTCATATAACTGAGGATTCCAATGTAGGTGAACAATATCAGTTTAGCCAAAATACTGCAATGTCCATTCTGCACAAATCCGAGACACAGAAACCACTCAAATCTCCCCAAATATTTAAATTATATTTTTTTCCTATATGATCCCTCTGTTTTGTTTCTTGGAGAATGCATCCCCTACAGTAACTGCACAATTAGAAGGTGCTTTCAAGAACTTTTGGAAAATTGTGTTCATTTAAAAAAAAAGAAATACAGTGTAGTTACCACATTGCAGACAACCCATTACATCAAATGGGAAAGTCTGAAGCAAGAGGTTGAATTCCCTAGAGTTACTGGAAAACACACAAGACAGCCATGTGCCCATTTGGGATGTGAAAGAGTTTGCAGTCCTTTCCACTGCAAGAAAGGGACTATCTGACACAACGAATGAGGTGTTCCCTAGCAAAGACAACCACAGTTAATCACTAAAATATTTTCCTGACTATGAAATAATAATGTGGTTTTAAAATATCCAACTGATAATAGTAATAACAGCTTTCTGTTTGGAATATGCATGTTTTTCATGGGAACGAGCAGAATAATTCTGCATAGATCTTTAATTTTATAGCACAGATATATATACACACATAGGAGCTTCACAGAAGAACATCAACATTACTTGAATTTTTTTTAGAAAAATGATCCATAGTTAAGATCCTGAAAGCTTACAAGATGTTAAAAGATATCTTGACTGGACAAAAATCTTTCTATAGCATGGTTTGAGCAAACAGAATGTGCTGCCTTCAGACATAGGAGGCATTATCTGTTAATAGCAATTTAGCATTTTATACCCTTGATACCATCCCAGTTGTATCTCGGTATTCCTCTTACTGGCATCCTTGTCATTTGCCTGCTGTCCCCTTCCTTTTCTGTCCCCAAAATCTGCCCTGGGCCTAATGGTTTTAGCAAGAGCTTTGCCACTGAATCTAGTAACCACCTGTTCTTTCTCTTTACAATCTTTAAGAATTTTAGCAACACCTTTCAGCACTACTGTTTCTAATAACTTTTACTGCGCATCTTACATTTCCCATTCGCAGGATCAGAATTCAGGTGGAATCAAGGAATCTTACCCCTTTCTCTTTCCCTGTATACTCTACATATTCTTCAATCCTCACACATCTCTCACTGTCTTCACTCTGTCAATCTCAGCTCATTTGTAGGCACCTTTCTCTCTGATTATAGATAATTTCTCTCAGTCTCACTGTGACAAAGACTTTGCAGAATGTCCAAGATGCAACTATCAACTTGTTTTTCTGTCTCAACATTGCTGACATTTGTCTTTGTCTAAATCCATCTCCCTAGTGTGTTTTAGATTCAGAGTTAAGCTCCTTCTGCTTGTTTACAGCGCAGGTGGAACATGCCACTTTCTCATCACAGCATTTATGAAATCCTTATATTAATCTAGCAGTTTACAATTCAAGGTTGTTTACATTTCACATTAACCATCTTATTTCATATTTGTTTCAGAAGGTTTTTTTTTTTTTTTGTTTTTGTTTTTTTTTTTTTTTTTTTTTTTTTTTTTTTTGTTTTTTTGTTTTTGTTAATCTGGTCTTTATTTCAGCAGGTCTTCTATAAAAACTCATTGCAACGTCCTGTGAGATTTTGTTTGCTTTTGACTGTGTCTCTGCAGTTCACCATCCTGCTGGATACATGCATAGGAACTATTAGAGCATTGCTAATGAGCTTCATTGCTCTTAAACATAACCCCCCTTACTGAGCAACATTCTATTCTTTTACCAAGTCTTAATTATGCATCCCTTAGTCTTTATTTCTCACTGCTGAAAATTACCTGTCTGATAAATTCTGGAAGTACACAGGGAAAAAGATAACATGCAAATCTTCTTGTTTTATTTCTTTCCCCCATGTTCATTCTCCTGTTCAATCCCTTGGGGATTGCTGGGTTTTCTTTCTGTTTATGTTGTCATCTGCTGGGAACAAGGGACAAACTTATATTTTCTATTTCAAAAAGTCAATTAAATTTATGGAACTACAGTATTAAATCTTATAGCCATTTAGCAATTTTGATTTCAGCTCTGCAGGAAGCCCACAGGAATCACTGGTGTATTTTCCCAGCAAAAATCCTGGGCTTTGAAGTCTTGAACTTGGCTTTTATTTTAGGGCTGCAGAACATCATTTCACGTTTATACAAACAAATTCTTAAATGTTTACAGTCTTGGCAGCCATTCCTTCTGAACAGCCATTGCCAGAACGGGTGACTTAAATTCAGATGCGTTGAAAAATAAAAATTAAAAAACTAAAGGTGAAGTTGCTCTTTCCCCAATACTTGAGTAATTTGTAGCTGCTTTATTTCTTGACCAAAGCCACAGTTTGCTTGATATTAAAGACAACACTTCTACAGAAGATTAAATTGAATATTTTCAGCTATTGGAGCTAAGTAAATGACCTTTGGCATTCCCAAGAAACATAGGAAAGGAGGAACCACACACTTCCATCATGGAGCTGACTAACAAGCTAAACTACAACTTATTAAACCATTTCAAGCAAAAATTTGGTGCAAATCATCAGTGATGGAATTTATGAAAGTCCCTGTATCCTACATTAATAAGAAAAAGACTGTGCCACTAAATCATCGACAAAAGAGATACAGAGAACCTACTCCCGTTAATTAACTAATACTAGAAAAATACCTAAGCTCTGCATCAACTTGATTTACACAAAAACCTTGATACTATCTTTATATTGCAAGTCTGCCTCATGCTGGAACAATTCCCTATCAAAAACCTGTTTAAACCACTTTAACAGGTGATCTTGTTATCCTCATTTCCCAGCACACTGGGGCTCTTTGCAGAGCCAGTAAGGTAAGGTAATATCCCAGATAAATCATATAAACTTCAGTAAGCACTGGCAGCAACAAGCTCCAATACAAAAGCCCTATAACTGCATCAACAGCATACAGTATCTGACTGAAGACCACCTGACAGCAGCATCACTCAGCAGCAGACAGCTTCTGGCCAAAGCCGCTGGCCAAAGCCAAGCTCTGACAGCCACTTCAGGTAAGGGCAAAAGAGATCATGTCTGTATTTGCTTGTGTTGCCACCCCTGTGCCTGGCATAGCAAGCCTTATAGATGCGTTTCAAATCTGTGAATGACTCCAGTCTCATTTCACTTGTGCAGTTTTCAAAGAAGGCTCAGAATATGCAAAATGCTATTTGAGTGGGTACCTAAGCCCATGTTTGGTTGCATCTCAGTAAGGAGACATGAAGTGATCAAATAACAGTGTCAGTGTTGATTTCAAGGTATGTCTATACTGAATCTCTTTTCTTCTATTTGACTCATTTTATATCTATCTTTGTCTGACCTCTGATGTATGACCAACATTTAGAATCAGTGGGCAGCAAGTTTGGGACCTATTGTGCTTTCAATGATTCTACCAAAATCGTCTTCTCTCCCCCAAAAAACACATGCCACAGCTTATATACAATTCATAATACTTGGTTACGTGTCTACTTGATTAGTACTGCAGAGCATCAGAGAAAATAAGATAGAATTAAATGTTAAAAACAAAGGCTTTTACAAATATATAGAGATTGACACAAGCTGTTTCTTATTGGCAGAGTTGGTATTTGAAATAGCCTCATTTTGCCCTGGTCATTAAGACTGGTTAACACAGGCATTGTATGACTGCAGCATAATAGTGTCAAACATGTCAAGGACTATAAAGAATTTCTCAGGGTCTTCTAAAAGAAATTTTCTCATGATCTTTTGAAAGAACATCTGGACTTGCTTATGCAGAGATGTTCAGGAAAGACTCAATTAGCTATGTGAAGCTAATGAGCATAAATAAAAGCATATTCAAAATCCAATTAGGATCATTTGCAAGGAGATTTAAGATGCTACAGCTCATGACCACTAATCCTCCACCAATCACTGAGTCATCCATAGCTGTCCTAAATATTTCCACACAAAGCTAGCTACGCTAAGAACAACTAATGGAATACAACTCTATATTCCTCCTCTGGATTCTACTGACTTCCATAAAACAAGAGCTAGATTCTAATGAATCGCACTATTCAAATTGCAGAATTTCACTTTTTACACTGGAAAGACTTACTCTTCCCTTCATTGTACATGACAGATGACTCACCAAAAGTCTGCATAACACTATCCGAAAGTGGCAAGACAATGTTTATTTTTGCACTAATATAGCTGGTCCTGACACACATCAAAACCATTTCACATATTCTCCAGCAAAGCTAAACTTCCAAAACGGGGGATAGAACAGTATTTACTTATTTGAAACAACTGTTAACAAAAGAAAAATACACATCCAAACCCACTCAAACACCAAGCTTTTTGGCCTGCGTTTTATGGCTTTAAGAACATTTTTTTTCATGTGTTTCTCAGCACAACAATCTCAACAAGTAGAGATCAACAGGCTCCACTAGCATATAATATAATTCTAATTTTTTTTTTAATTCTTTTTTGTTACAGATACAAGCATGTTCCACAAAATGTAGACTAAATGTCAGTCCTAGTGAATAAAACACCTCTTAAATGTGGTAGACGTTTGTGTTCAGAAAAAAAAAAGAATAAAAGGTAAAAAGCATGGTGGCTTCAAGAACTCACTATCCACAAAAAGTAAATATTCAGAACTTTGACTGAGTTGCCAGTTTGCTTACATATTTTTCTGTTGTATTCTCTGTCAGTCAATATATCTTTTACCCCTGCATTTAATACATCTCTTGCTTGTACTATTTTCATCAAAACTTGTGTCAAAACCTATGCTTTATATAATGATGCTGAAGTTCGAGAAAAGAAGGACAAATAAGCCACTGAGGCCTACCTTTCCAAATCGTGTGAGATCTTGGCAATGGCTGCGTATGCCTCCTCACAAGAGAAAGGCACATTCTGTGAGCAACAGTGGTTTGACTAACCAGATACAGAAAAATTTAAAGGATCAACAGACAGCATCGTGTCTCCGTATAGACTGATACGGGGAGTACCAACAGACTGAATATTTGACACAAAAAATTACAAAGGTGATCAAAACCCCCACATTTTTTCCAGAGCTGCTGCATGATTTTTCCCAGTATGTTGGCAATGCCACAAAAGGTGGCTTTTTTTTTTAAACAGCATGACTAAGCGTTTCAGAGTTTTGTACCAGACATAAACCAAAAATAATTTTCCAAACCTAGACTATTAGTCTTGCATATTGAAATGGAAAAGCAATTGCTCCAACAGACACCTACAGTCTTACTAGTCTGACCTCAGCAGTATGTGAGATTCAGGACTCATTTGAGAGAATATTTTAAATTACTTACTGGAAAATGTGATAAAATGAAACAAAGACCTCACAAAGACATATGGCAGCAGATGAAGTGGGTATCTTTCATAAGACAGATGGTACTCAAAAGCAAAGGAAATTAAATAGATCTGCTCTTTCTAGATTCTACTTAAATATTCAATATTGTGTCACACACTATATGGCTTGTTGGCTGGATTTCAGACATAAATGAGTTATGAGAAGGGAAGTTTGGCTAAATGGGAGGTAACTACTGCTGCTGTTGAAGGAAAAAGCAGGACTCCCTAAATGGTTACTTATGAGGCACATTTCTATGTTTACACCAAGAAAACTATGGAGCTCAATGAGTTAATGTGGGGAGTATTGTCAGCAAATATGCAGGAAAATGACCCATCAGATTTGGTATCTCAACAACACACAATAGAAATGGGACAAGCTAAGTGTGAGAAAACACAGACCCATGCACCTCAGGAATAATAAGAATAATCCAATTAGTTAAAGTCAGAGAAGGATTAAAACCTGGATGCAATAGGAATCACGGTAGGAATATGAACTATCAATACCAGTTGACAGTGTTGGAAACTTCCCCTAATATTGAGCAAGTAGAGTGTGGATTGTTCTTGTTTAAGAAAGACAGGAACAGACTGAAATATTTTTAGAATTACAGAAAAACACTCCACTATCTTACACAGTGAAACAAAATTTTACCTGTTCAACCTTATAAAAGACAGACTACAATGGGTGTGATTGCCATCTAGAAGTTTATAAAAGGGATTAAATGGTGTGGAAAAAACCACTAAAACTACAGCTGTTTAAAGCAGAGTTTAGAGCTATAAAAAGAGCAAATAGGTGCAAATTCCCATGAACAACTTGAAAGTATGAACACCTGAAGATTTATAATCTTTGAGGGGGTAGGGTGGTGGAGGTTTGATCCCTTCGGGAATTATTTATTGCACTTTATTCATAGTAAGTGAGTGAAAACATCAAGACTGCAATCACTGACTCTGAGACCTTCTTCAGTCCTGTTCTACATGTAAACAGCCACATGTAGGAGTGCACCATTTTAAAACAAAGAAACGAATTTTCAAACTGGGAAGACGTCCTGTGTACAGGAAAAAGGAAGACACAAAACTGAAGACTTATCTGCATGACCATGAATGGCCTTTCCATTCTTATTCCAGTGCTGGCAGATGACTAAGGCTTGTGACTCTCATGTTCCAGATTACTTTGCTAAAACATTATGTCTAGCTCTACCAGCTAAATTTCCAAATAAAAAGGCTAAACACATATCAGAGCTCATGGTGATGGTCAGGATCAAGCCCTGAAAAACATCTTAGTGCTTACAAATTTTCACACAATCAATGTCTTCTAGATTTGAACTGGTGAAATGCCAAAATTGCATTGCTTTTTGTTTGCAGTTACGTGAAGGTGAGCTTATTAGTTTATATATATTTTCATTTTTACTGGTTTTGGCTGAAAAAAAAATTGACTTATATGACTAATTAAATAACAAAATTATATTACTGCTGGTTCACAAAGGGACAAATATTTAACTTAGGGCAAGTTATATTGAAAAGCAAATGTTTGATTTTATCTTTGGGAGTCGGAAGAAATTTTAGGTTGTTATGCTGAAAATTGTTTGCCAGATTCTGTGTTATAATATATTACCCTTGTTATGATGAAGTCAATAAACTCCTCTTCGCTTTCACTAACCAAAGAGCTAACAAGCACATTATAATAAAAGAAAGATTAATAAATATAATTATAGAACATCAAGCTACTTTTTCAGAGTAAACAATTCACATTTACTCTTTCCGTTCCTGACTCAAAAATCTCTCCCCACTTTCTCTCTCATGGTCTTAATTGCCTATCTTTATTTTTAGCCTTCTATTATTTTCATCTATGTTTACATGGAAAATCTGAAGATTTTGTGTCTTGGATGATGAGTGAAAACCAAACACAAATTTTATTATGAGGCAGAATCCCTCAGCACCATAAATGGAAATCAAGATGGCTAAACATATCCATTAACAAAACAGCAATTTCCCAAGCACTTAGTGTTGACTTAATTCTTCTCCCTTCTAAAATCACTGGAGGACAATGACTTCCTCAAAACCAAAACCAGCCCACAGGAAGTGCTTCTACAATAAAAGTTTACACTGAAAGATAACACACAGGTATCTGATCTTTCTGTGTTTATCCTGTGGCATTGGCACATTGTTTTCTGATTGTTTACCTGTTATTTTACTCTGTAAGGCTAAGTTTTTTAACAGCAACTATAATTCTAAAATTCAAAATGAATTTTCATTATTTACAACTCATTGGTTGACATTATATTAGCCCTGTTACTGTTTCTTAAATATATTTCAGAGAAACTCAGATTCTGTCCTATGGAAAAAGAAGCAGTTGCTGATCTGATACCACAGCTTTTTCCAGTAACACTGGCATCAACTGCAGAGTTTTAGGCCAGCTTTCAGTAGGAATTGCAGGTACCTCTCTTCACTGTCTGTCCTACAAACATGCATAAAACATTTCTAACAAATACCATGATGATACCATGATTCTGTCATTTTTGCAGAAAAATGACAATTTCTGCACTGGATTGTATCACCAAGTACTCAGACTTGTTTGAGCAACTATTTACATTAATGATCAGTCACAGTCTAAGAAAAGGGTAACGATGATGGAGCTATTTCCCAGAGTGGGACGTGCTCTGTGGCACTGCCCAGTCACAGCAATTACTCATTTTATGGCTTCTTCCTGTCACAAGAGGCGTGAAAGCTATGACCACATTCACTTCATTTAAAAGTATTCCCTCTCAACATTCAGATCTTTTGACAATCCTACAAAAAAGGGAAAACCTGACCAAAAGAAACTTGATAAGGATCATTACTGCCAGAAAGTGAAATTCCTGAAGCAATTAAAGAAGCATACCAACATTTAGTACTCATGGAAGTGGTGCCTCTGCCTTGTTTGAACTAAATCCGAGGACATCACAGCCAGAGGAGTTTTGTGTAATGATTCAAGAAGTGACAGCCAAGAAGTGACAGTGCTAGCCCAACATAACAAAGATTATCAGCGTACTTTAATGTTAATTCACTTGGTTCATGCCTTCCAAACTCTCCTGATTTGAGAACTTCATGTAAATTTTGTGCAAGAGTCTCAAAACTGCATTGGTGAGTGAAAACACCAAGAGTGGAAGATGAGCATTTATCATGACTGTCAATTTAAGGGGCAAAATTGAAAGCTAAAAATTGATACCTTGATTCATGCTAGTCACGGCGACAGTCTTTCAGAGAATACTAGAAGGAATTTTAGATAGACCAGCCTTTGCTGGTCTCTTTCCTTCCATCAACACCAATACTTTTGGTTCCTTAGAGTCATGGTACCCCAGAGTCCAAGTTTTGGTGCACACAAGAAAACCCTACTAAAGTGTAAAACATACCAGAGCTAGTGATTATAGAGGTTTTATGACAGCTGGAGTCTAGACTATGGTTTTTTCCAAAATTAGGGTTACAAGACTTGAAACAAACCAAATGTTTAATGTGGTGGAACACAGTACTCAAAGTGATTGCACCATTCTTTATTTGTTGGCTATCTCTAAACTAATAATATGCAATTAGTTAATTCTACGAACAGTCATTAAGACAGTACTTCATGTGAGGACAGCATTCATATATCATTTATGTATTAAGCCATTACTGGAAAAGACAACATTACTACTCTAATGCAGCTGTTGGTGGATGCCACATGAACAAATACACGACTGAAGAGTCAGAGTACTAGAATATGTTTGCCTCAGACTGGGGAGAGGAGTGAGGCTTGAGAACTCATCAGTGTTATGTAAAAGACAGCTGTACACTGCTGGGTTGCTGGAGCAGCTATGTATGAGGTCAAGCATAATTTTCTAAAAGAGAAAAAATGTGTTCCACTGATCCAGAACTTTATTTTCATAGAACACCTTATGTACAAGAGTAAGACCCTTTATTATTTAGGCTATTGTCCATATTCCACAATCTTTTGGGGCTTCCTGTGGGTCTACCAATAAGGGTTTCTTGAACATTGCCAGTAGGGTAGAGAAGGATACTATTATGCAATTCAGAACCAAATGGTAGACTAGAGTATTAACATGGATAAACTGAAGCCCAAACAGGATTCACAGAGCTTATACATACTGTATTTTTGGTAGTACTACTCACGTGATTGTGGATATCCATTAAGCAGGGTGCTGGATCCTCACTGACACAAGCATTACGTTGCTTCTTCAGAAGCAAGTTGCCTGTGTGGTTATCATCTGAAATTAAAAATCTGGCACTTAAGTGAAACCATGAAATGCTAATACTTCTTATGCCAAGACTTCTTCTAAAGGCCCATTTACCTTTTTCACTATAAAAGGCATTCTCCATTATCTGCAAGGGACAAAGTATACCTTGCCAATAACCATGTCAAAGACAAAAAAATCCTTCCTAAAGTAGGATCCAAAGTGCCCCAGTATGTTGGGGTGGAATCCTTACACCACAGAGGATTACTCTTGGACATTATTAGAAAACTTTTTGATCAACTTCAGCACTGCAGCCAATTGAAAATTAAATTTAATTTATAATAAGTCTTAAAAAAAACTTATGTCTGCTCAAGTATTCTATTGGCTTCCAAAGCAGTACTATTAACAGCTGTAATGAAATAAACAGAAAATTTCTTCTAATCTCTATTTTTAAGCAGGCTGAGTTAAAAAAAATCCGGTATTTTCCAAGAACATCACATCTTATAAACACGTTTTCTTAAGGTTTCCTGTATCCTTCTGTATTTTTACAGCATCACTTCTCTTTACATAAAACATACTGAACAGTGCCAATTTACCTCCCTGGATACAATATTTTGCCTTAAATCTACCGCTATCAGCTTCTATGTTTGCACAAATATGTAATTTCCATTCTTTACATACCAATTATCTCAGCAGTTAAAGCATACATATCCTATGCTGTGAGTTACTGTAGTGGAAGAATTCATATTGTATTTTCACAAGTAGCTCGCTTAAGTAATTTCAGAAAAATGCACACATAAGGGGAGCTCACATCACATCACATGTTCTAGCATGATAATACCTGGTCATGTATTCCTTAATACTCACATGCCAACACTGATGAATGCTGAATAAGATGGATTAATGCTGGTTATGCTCTTATAGTGTGTGCCTAGAATGGAGCCATCAAAATAAACTAGTTCCTTTTGTGATTTTCTAGGTTAACTTGATACTGCAATACCTTTAAATTCCTTTAAATTAGTATTTCATATTTTAAAAAGAACATCCCACATAAATGGTATCTGCACGGAAGTGGAAAGACAACATTTCACTATCTGAACTACCAGAAAATTTCAAAATGTAATCTTTTTCACAGTTTAAATTTAGTCTTGCTTGAGAAGAAACAAGTTAACTGGGAGGGTTATTTTTCCCAGGGTGAACACACTGTGAAACTAAGTACTATAAAAAAAGGGGGTTTTCCTCCGTGAGTTTTGAGGTCAGTTTTGCTATTATTTTGTCAGCTGTGAAGTGTTAAAACCAGACAGCAAAATTCACAAGAACAGTGCTGAAGAAAGCTTGAGTCAGTTTTGTAAACAAAGCCTTTGAACTAAGGAATTATTTATAACATGCTCATATCAATTAACTCAACAGTATTAAAACCCTTGGAGGAGAAACGCTGAATTTTGAGGTGATGTGGCTGATGTCTCTCCCTCCCCATCTGAGCTGAGGAAGAGGGAAGGGCACCTCAGCAATGGGGCAGTGCAAATCAGAGCTAAAGACAATGGCAGAAGGTGGCACAGAGCTGGCATTGAACAGGAGGGGAGATTGGCTCCTGGCAGTGTAATGACCCAGACTGTCTGACTACTTATCTTTTGGAGTTACGGAAGAGACAGTTTCAAAATGCAAGAGAAATTCATCAGATCTTTATCAGGACATCTTCATTTTTTAATTCTGTAGGCCCAGCTCAGATGGATTTATTCTGAATAAATAGCACTTGATGGCCCAAAGAACCTTTCCAAGAAATATTTGTACCAGGACTTAGTATTACTCATCATGAAAAGGGTCATCCCTCTACAAAAAAAAAAAAAAAAAAGAAAGAGGAAGAAGAAACAAAAAGTGACCTTGTGGAAGGTCTTTGATTCTCTGAGGTAAATATAACCACATCAATTTTTAGAATGGGAAAGCTACATGGCTGGTAGCTTTCTGAAGAGGCTTACTAGTTTTTCTGGCAGTTTTGAAGGCCATCTTGTGGCCATGGCATTTCATTGTTGGGCCTCAAAACGGCTTTGACATAGGGACAAATTCTTATTTCTCAGTTCTACCAGTTAATACTAATGTCATGGAAGACATCAGCATGACCAGGTTAAAAGGAGGTAAAGAGTCAAACTTTATACCCCCAAAGATGCACAGTCATCCTGCTTATAAAAAAATTAAAACATAGATTTATTTTTTAATAGGGATTAGATTATGCATAAGTGGAAAGCTTCAAAGCAGGAGGGATTCCCACCAGTAACCAACTGCTGGGTTCTTTGCAAAGCTAGGTGCCAATTCCAGCTCTTGAGTACCCATTAAAGCAGCCCAGCACTGCTGGTTAACTGGGCATCAAGGTGTCCAGTGAGGCAGTTTTCATTAAATATGGTGAAATACCTGATGAAGCAGCCTTGTCATTTGAACTGCCTCAAGGAAGGACTTAAAGGACTTTATTCAAATCCTCAGTGTATCTTTTCCTGGGTTGCATACACAGCCCCACAGAAGCCAGGAATTTGGTAAGGGAAGTGGTGGTGGTGAGGGGAGGGACAAGCACTAAAAAAAACTGAGGAGAAAAGGAACAAATACTTCAAGAGTGACATGATATTGACAAATGTGTACCAGAACATTCCTACGACAACAACGGAGTGCAACCAGCCTTCCCCAGACTTCATGCAAAAGACTTTGAAAGATTTTAGACATACATTGAGATAAACCTTCATCGCAGAGCCATCAAGGTGATGTTTCTTTTACTGCCGGCACACAAATGTACATTTTTAATCTAAGTACAATAATGTTTTTTTACATATGGTGACAGACCTACTGTTTTCTCTCCAGATTCTTATTTATAATGAATGTCAAAATATTAATTTAATCTCACTATTTAGGTATTTTAACAATTTTTTCACATTCTAAATGAAGCAGCACATTGTTGAAGGTTCACATTGAATCACCTGTACTGTCTCATTTTGTTTTATAAAAGCTGATCTTGACAGGAGAGAAATTTTAGCTTATTCAATTTAGCTTATTTACTGTTTGGAAACAACACGTGTTGTAATTTGTTTCTGATTATGAGCCTCCTAGTCACGAATTACTTTTCCATTGGCCAAAGAAAATGATACTATGAATCTTAAAACCCCTAAAAATTCCTAAAAGGATAATTTAATACTGTGTAATAGTATCATAATTTAACTATCAGTCTTTAGTGTTACAGAATCTAGTACAACAGGACAGTGACTAAGAGGTCCCTGGTATTGCAATAGGACTAATAATGACACACTATCGGCTGACTCTTTCAGAGTCAACTTTAAAACAAAAATAACTTTAGAAGACAACAAATTTTTATAATTTTAACAATTCTAACATAGAAATAATATACTTTTAGTTTTGGGAGTGATGAAAGCAGTTTGTATATCAGTCTTCCTCAGAGCTTCATGAAGTGTGTATTAGCTGTGGGCCTTATTCTGCAGTGACAACAAGTCAACATGAAAAAGGCACTTGCTACAAGCCCAGACTAAGTCACTGGACAAAAGCGCCTCTTCTTGGAAAGCTGGGTCTCACAGAAATCTGGCAAATCTGCTATGTCTGTACCCTCTTAGTGCCTCTCCCCGGTTGCCAGAAGACTCTGGCTGTATTCTGTCTACATCCACAGCAGCTCTGAGCCTGGCTTCTGCCACATCCTAAGAGAGATTCTATTTGTGTCCTCAAAAGTGAACCACAAACTTTGGGAAGTAGCAGCATCTCCACAGTGGAACATATGAGAGGCATCTCTGATGAAATCACATTGTGAAACATTTATAAATTCACTGAGATTGATTCAAAATGGATGTTGGGTAGCAGAAGAAAGGGAGGAAAAAAGTTCATCGTCACCTGGAAGTGATTTACAAGACTGTGCTGCACTTGGTAACAAAATCAAGATTTCCCAAACATGTAAACATCTCTCCGGGAGCTGCTGAAGTCATAGGTTCCATTTTTCTATTTTCTTTGGGCAGCCAGGAGAAAGAAAGCTGATCATTGTAGAATCACCATAGAATAGAAAGTACTTTGTCTTGGCCACTGACCTGCTGTACAGGTAACCTACACACTGCTTTGAAAAGGGACTGTTCAGGATGCACAATTCTTCAGTACACAGGCAATTTCCCATTATTCAATTCTGTTTGCAAAGCAGATTACTCTCCCTTTGAGGTACAGTTTGTAGCACACCTGTATTTTAAGACGTAAGAAATGCCCAAGCAAGATGGAAGCTGCCAAAGGCAGAATGTTGCTTGTTTATACCAACAAGAAATGCATTTCAGCATCAGAAGTAAGGGCAGAAGCTGCATAATTCTGAACTGACAGCAATATTTTTAGATTTTCCTCAGACTAACCCATTCCATGCACTGTGGAAGCAATTTTATTGCAACTGCACTAAGAAATCACTTTCATGAATTTCAGCTCTTATAATAGGGAAAGAGATATTTTAACAGCTGGTTTACAGCTGGTTCTTAATATAGAGAATAGTGTTAAATAGAAGAGGGCAGCTCTTTTAGAAGCTGAAGGCGATGTGATCATGACCATTGGAACACTGGTGTCTCTAGCTGCTCTCTAAACCCCAGTGTGAGAAACCATGCCTTTGTTATTTCCAATTCTGCTTGAAATTTCAATTTGTTTTCACTTTATTTTTCATAATTTTTAGTTGTAAGACTATAAGAAAGTAGCTATACTCTGGGTAAGATTGTTAAAACTCATAAAAAAAAGAAGTTAAGTAGTGTGTGCAAAAGCCTTTGGGGAACACTCATGAGGAAACAGTTCTGCAACACTTAATAAAGAAAAGCTGCAATTGCAGTGGAATTGATTGTTTCAGTCTTCAAACCAGAGTAAAAAGAACCATGGTTTGCAGCAATGTAGTTTTGGCAATCAAGGGGAAGCATTAACTGTGAGACTATGTGAAAATAGTCCCTCTTCTTTCTCTAAAAGCAACAATAAAAAGCCTACCCTGGCTACTCAGTCCTTCATCCTTATTGAAGAACAGCTACAGATGTCTGGGGCCTTAAGCACCCAGATTTACTTACCAGGTGTTAAACCTGAAAATCACCACCAAATTTCCACACAGTACAGATATTTTTGCTGTCTTGCTGTACTGAGTGTGGTTGGGAGGGAGTTAAGTTTCTTCACAACAATCTGTAGGGTGCTGGGTTTGACTTCTGTGACCAAACCAGTGTTGACAGCACACCAGTGTTTCAGTTATTGCTGAACAGCTTTGCTGCACCAGTGAGTAGGCTGAGGGTGAGCAAGAGATTGGGAGGGGACACACCTGGGACCGCTCAGCCCACAGGACCAAAGAGGTTTTCCATCTCATATGACATCATGCTCAGCAATAACAGCTCAGGGAGAGAGGGGGAAGAGCCTTTCCAAAGTTGCTGCTTCTGTCAGTGAGCTCTGCTTGCACGATGCTGTAACGAATTCTTTGGACAGGCACACGCTGTGTTCAGTATCCTGTTCCACTACCTATTTCCTTTTATGACTTCAAATGCATCACATAAGCAAAGTGTTATTCACTTAAATGCAACACGGACATGGAAAAGCAAAAACCAAACCTATAATTAACGTAGCTAGACTGGCAAGGCACTTGAACACGCAGTAATTTCCATTTTCATATAACTACTTGCTATGAGGGAAACCCAAAGGAAATCATCTGTCATCATAAACAAAACACTTTCTTAATGTTGACGGTGCCTTACTTTTCCCAGCTAAATGTATACTGTCCAGCTATGATTGCTATATCAACACCCCCAAGGAAGGCATTCTAACAGCCTTCATTCTGGTTATCCCCTCCAGCCTTACAGCATCCCCACAAGTCCTTACAGAACTTAAATCACACCACCTCTACCTAGATCAAATACATTGTCTCTCTTGAACTGCTATCCATGACTGCTTTTCAAGAAAGGTCATGGGGGAAAAAAAAGTGAGCTGCAGTGTAGATCTGTCAGTGGACATTTTGCCATGCTAGTCCACCTCGGCACATGGCTGGGCACAAGACCCAGCAGCCACAACTCAAATTTACTGCTCTTAGGCAGCAAATCTTGGAGTCTTGGAAAGAGAGATTCCACTTCATGGCTTACCCTCCTTAGTTAGCAGACAGGCTAATAAGATTTTCTTTGGAAAGGTTTTTGCTAAGGGCATTAATACGAGCCTCTTCTGATAATATTTTTATAGGCACTCTGCCAGATAAATTATACAGCTGAGAAAATTCCAATCGGTTTCACACAAACACTGCACTTGAGCAGAAGAGCACATGGTCTACTTAGCTGTTCCAAATTACTTCCTAAATCAAGATTAAGGGCTGAGGATTATGACAATAGAGGATAAGCTACCCTCAAAGAAAAGTCCCCATGAAAAAGGAAGTCTATTCAAGCCTTCTATTAGGACCTGCAGGCCTGATTTAAGGTAGAGCTTTTAGATAAGCTGACTTTGGAAAAGGTCCTATGGAGATTTAGAATGGCCTGTTAGTAGACGTGTGTCTGTTCTAAAAACTATAGCTCATTACTTCACTCAGTTTTATGTCACTTGAGCCGAAATAACCCCAGGCAGAAGAGATGCATCCCCAGATTCTTTTAACCTCAGGTGCACTTTGTGTTCCAGCTGCACTTCTTCAACAACTTTGTACTGAGTCCACCGCTAATAAAACCCCCAAAAATGTTAAAGAACCATTCTATCCATACTATGATTACAATTTGTATGGACAAACTTAGTGCTATTCAGTGCGTTCCAGGATTCACTTTGCTTTACATTTCCACACTATAATTTGAAGGAAAAAAATCCCCAACATAATCTGCACAACTCTCCATCAAACCACATGAAAATATTTTCAGCTCATACCTGAAGTCTTGCCACTGAAATCAGGAAATCTATTTGTCAGGTTACCTAAACAGAAAGCACCTGGATTAGAACCACATCCAGTCCTTAAGGGATGACATATTTACTGCTTTTTGCGCAGTATCTTTTGTTTTCTTAACACAGAGTGACTTTAAAGAGAAATCAATGAACAAATACATGTAGTGAATATGATGGGAGAAAAACTGAAGACACAAACAGAACCTAGTTCTTTCCAGGAATGTCTTGAATGACTCTGTTACCAGAGCATTTGGTATCCTAGAAAGTAAGAAATAGGAAGTGGGAAGTAATCCTTAGGAAGCTCAGTCTGTTTTCCCCCTGCTGTTTCTGGAGTTTCTAGGCACTAAAAACAGTCATTTTGCTGGGCTCAACTATTTTTACTCAGGGTGCTAAATTTTATAGCCCAAAGTAGAAGCTTCCGAATGCACTCTGAGTTTTTCAGTTATTTTAGCATTGCAAGCTACTTTTTGATATCTTTGAGAGAAAGAATTAAGTCAGAATGGCAGGGAGCCTTTATTAAAACTATATTTCTGTCCTCGTCATGTACTTTTTCTTTTCACCTATACAAGTACTCATGTAACATTTATTAGAACATGCACATTTTTTCCTTTGGACCAGCTGGAAGTTTCTTGAATCTTTTATTGCTTTTTAAATCAAAATCAGAGACCATATAAAAATTTAGTTGCAAAGAACTTGATGAAGGATATTACCAAGTCATTTGAAAGTTAGCAAGAATTTCCTGTAGAAAAACAGTGATTTCTCTTTATTTCCAGTTCTTTTAGAATGTACTGGCATGTGACATTTGGCAGTGAAATCAGGCGACACGGGACAGGAGGGGAAAACAGTTCATTTTTAGTAAAATTGCTTTGGAGACTATATAAAAATTTAGTTACAAAGAACTTTATGAAGGATATTACCAAGTCAAGGAATTTTCACTGTGGGATACTGCAAACTTCTAATGTAGAAGAAGTGTGGGCAGATTCTGCAATACAATACAAAACAATAATAATTGTATTAACCCGAAACATAGGCCATGGTACAATGAATTTTCAATCAGATGCAACACTACAAGCTGAAACTAAACCTAGAGAACAGCAGTGAAGGCCCACAGCAGACATTCATGTACAGGTGAAGCAAACACCTCTGTTTGCCATGTAAGTGTTTTAATCACGGACTGCGAGCTAATAAATCACTCTCTTCCAGCATAGCTGGATTTTGCATTCTCATTAATTACTAGTCAGTTTTCTGGATGGTTCTAAGACACACACGAGTGCAAGAACACGCAGAAAGAAAACCAACAGTGCTAGAATATCACAGGAAAGAGGCAAGCACAGGTGTGAAAATTATTGCTAGTCAGCTTAAGGTCAGAAGAAAATGGATGTGTTCTACCAAGTGAATCCCTTAAGTGTCTGTAACATGAAGTAATTCTCAAGATTTTTGAATCCGAAAGGGAACTTACAACTGTAGGCTGATTGAAAATTCCTGGAAGAACTTAGCACTAGTTTTATCCTGAAGTTACGTGCTACCTTTTGTTTTGAACTTGCCACCTATAATTAAATCGCTATGGACCATCTTGTAAACTTGAGCACATGCCAATTGGCTTTTACCTTGTTGGTATTGATTAGTTAAAGCTGCTTTATCCTCAGAGAATTCCCTTTCAGAGGATGGGATAAGGAGAGAAAGGTAAATGACAGGCAGTAACATGGAAACACTTGGTAAGAAACTCAGCTACTCAGCTGAGTGTTTGCCCAGAGCTTATGGGTATTCTATAGTAATCTGGGAAGTCTTGCTAGAAGCATAAAATTTAGTGGTTTTTTACTTCAATTTTGGCAGAGATGCAGAAGTCCCCCTTTGAATTCAGGATCCTGGATTATTCACAGTCAGAGGTGAGTAGAGGAGTTCATTCACTCGTATTTTTTGAGTAAATGATCTTATGAGTGGTTTCTCACTTCTGTGAATGAAAAAAAAGGCAGGTGCCAGCTCAGGTCATACCACCCAGTGCTCACTTGTCTACTAATTCTGGAAGGACATATGGCTCAACTTGCTCTAAAGGTCATTAAGCTTTGAGCAAGGATTTAGTTGAATATTCACCCACCCTGGCAGGTTACTTGTCTTGCAAGAATGCATTCTACTGGCATTGTTTGGATTATTAATTTCCACATTTAAAACATGTCATTTGAAAGTTAGCAAGAATTTCCTGTAGAAAAACAGTGATTTCTCTTTATTTCCAGTTCTTTTAGAATGTACTGGCATGTGACATTTGGCAGTGAAATCAGGCGACACGGGACAGGAGGGGAAAACAGTTCATTTTTAGTAAAACTGCTGATTTTGACAGATTTTAATTTCTCCTTTCTTGGGCAGGAAACATTGAATGAAAGCAAGAAAAATGGCACTGAGGCATTTGCTATCTAGAAATAATATTTTTTTGTCCTTTCATATTATCTTTGTTACTTCGGATTGTTTTTTTCTTGCTGATTGTATTCCGTAAACAAGAAAATTCCATAAGCAAGAGAGGAGATGAGAGAATAACACAACTCCTCCTTCCTTCTGAAGTCTTTATTTTATTAAATTGTTCTTTCTCACATTTGCTTTGCCATCGTGGAAACCCTTTTATTTTTGAGGGGTGGATGCAGGACAAAAATCAGTATTTCAGTTGATAACAGAGACTTTCACACCTAAAATATTCTGTATTGTCATAAGGACAAAGAAATGACCATCCAGATGTTGGAAGACACTCAGTTTGAAATTGTGTGGGATGATCAGAGATTAAAACCCTCCAAACTATGGGACAAGGGAATGGGGGAGGGGGCAGTGTTCCATTTATCACACATCTTGTTTGCTCTAGACTAGTTACCTTACTCTATTAAGGCATTACTGCAGCAACTCAGGTGACACAGACAGCATTAGAAATAGAAACCAATGGAGAAGACTCTGGCACCTGGAAATTACTACTACTGCAAATAGAAAAATTGAAATAAGGACTAACTGCTTATGAAAGGTTTCAGAGAACAACTGTGTTGCAAGGTAAGGGCAGTGCAGCCACAGAAATATCGATGTTTTCCTACCTATTCATTCATTCCCATTAACTTATTTCCATTTATTCATTGGCTCTGAAGAGCAGAATCTGCTCAAGCATGAAGCTTCAAAAAATATTGGTGTTGGTTTTCCCCTGCCCTGGAAAAATGCCATCCTTATATCCAGCAAAGCACACCAAAGTGTGAAAACTGTATTTTTTTTCCATACCTAAATATACTTGGATATTTTTCCTGCTGTGAAATAGCATCAGAAGAGCAATACAATATTTCATATCCTGCAAATATTCAGTATTAAAGAGGATATGAAATGGATTTCTGGATTTGCATGTAGGAGGAAGCATAACCGGAACATACTGCAGCATCAGTCAGAAAGATTTCTGTCTTCAGGGGATAATATTCTCACTGAAGTAGTGAAATAATCAGGTACTGGTTAAGTGGACCCCTCCTTCATGGAAAATTAAAGCACATAGACCCGCTCCCCTCATTGTTGCCTTTAGTGAAAACATGAGAGCGTTTAGCTGAAATACATAGAAAATTAACTTCTGATGGTGCAATGAAGCACATTCATGCCATGCTTGCCCTAAAACCCAAATATACTTAACAAGATTATGTACAGTTCAATATCTGTTAGTAAGTCAGATAAAAATTGATTTCTATGAGCTTGCTAAGAGTACAGTGATTGCAGGCTTCTCCTATAATGTTCCTTCTCTCTCTTATATGCTGTAGAGAGCATTCACACCACTTCCTTAAGGTGCTGTAATGTATGCTCTGTATATTTTTTACCATGGGTTCAGTATTGCATTTTGGTCAGAACATACCCATGGCAACAATGCCGTTCTAACCATGCCATAAATTTGTTCAGAAATGGTCAAAGCTTTGTCAGGGCAAGAATTTGGTTTTCGGAAAAAGTCCAGTACTAAGCCAGTACTTGTTAAAAAGAAAGAAGATTAAAAAAAGAAAAGAATTGGCTCCAGAAAGATGTACTAAGACTAAGTTTCCTGAGCTGCTGATTCATCTTGGTGGAGCTCCACGCATGTGTTTTGAGTTCCAAAAACATCTTCCCTGTGTATACAAGCCTTGGCCAAAGGCATTACAGAATCCAAATTTCAGCTGACAGCATCCAGAAATGTTTTGCAAGCTTGAAACCCTGCACTGAAGAAACAGCATTGCAAACTTATACAGACTGTGTGCTGTGTCCACAATGCAAAGAGGGGTCTATGCTGTGAAAACGTAAGAAGGACTTTGTCTCACGCAGTTTTGTGACACTTTGGAGCATCAAGACCACCTTCTCTTCTCTAACAAGATTTTCCTGAAGCTGCCTCTGGAAAATTCTTGCAATATACCAGTGCTATGCCAGAACCCTGGGGGCAAAGAAAGGCTTAGTATAGTGTGTTCAGTCTGTCTGAAACTACCAGATGGTTTTTGGAGAAGGTTCCCTGTTATACATGCTAGAGCCAACCCAAAGTTATATCAATGTATGTGACAGCAAAAGCAGAACTCAGCTAGGCCCAGCTCTAGGAACTGGCAGCGACCCCTTAAAATTTCCTCTCCAATTTTCTCTGGAATAACCAAGTATTTATTGCTGCCAAGATCCCAGCCCTGGTACCTCTTTTTCAACTGCTTTTTCAGTTCTGTGGATTGAGGAGCAACCTCACCTGAATACATAATTGAATGAAACTTGGAGCATAGCAAACCAAAAAAACCCTGCAAAACTGAAATTAAGGAGCAGTTATAAAGGAAAAGTTACATGCTAGAATTGTTTCACCTAGGGACCTTGCACAGCCTCACTTTACACTGCTTAATGCTACAGTAAGACAAAAAATTACATTTGCGTTACCATGCCTTGGTGACGGAAAGAGCAACTTTAGAAATGTCACACATAGGAAACCACCCGTAGCACGCCCAGTTATGTATTTGAGAGACAGGTTAGGTCAGTGCAGTATTTAATGCTGTAAAAATCTCAAATTGACCCCACATTTTAATGACATGCGACATTTCTGCAGTAAAAATAATTTGGCTGTGATTAAAATGAACATTTCTGAATAACATAAACCATTATCTATAGGCCTTTCATGAAATGTCACATTTTTCAGTGACTTTTACTTGGTCAATAGATCTTTTGACTGTAAAAAAGGTTTGCAACTGGAAAACAAGTGTGTCTCATTCTTAGAAGCAAAAATCACTTATTCCATTATCTACACTACAGGCTCGGGCCAGACCCAGAAGATGTTTGCATTTGAATGACTCTACACATAAAAAGAGAGTTCCTGACAGTGTCTGCCCAGCTCTCTTCCACAGCTAAGCTATGCATTGAGAACAGAGTTTTATAAGGGAAAACTAGGTACCACTAATAAAAACCAGCACAGCAAAAGAATGAAGTAAGGACCTTTTATTCTGTTGCTTCCTTAATCATCCTAGCACCAGGCTGTGGATTTGGCACAGAGATGACTAAAGAGAAATAATACAAGAAGGGGGCAGGGATGGTCAGCTTTAAGAAAATATTCTTAATAGCCACAGGGAATCAAGAGACACCCACTAAATATTCATATTCACATCTGATTCAATTTGAATCTTCGCATTTAATGATTTGATTTTTTAAATGGTCAGTTTCTCTTCACATTCTACCTTCTCATCTGTCAGCCATAATTTTATTCCTCAGAATGGTTCAGTCAAATTACTCCCCATTTCCACGACATCAAACCACATTCATCTGGAGTACAGAACATTTTCATCTTAAAATCTATGTGCCATATGCTACCAGTCTGTCAATTGAACCAAGAGCAGAGAAAGTTATGTGGGGATAATTGCACTGCAGTGGAGATATGCGCTGCTTTTCCCAATTTAAAAAGATCATTCAAAGTAAAACCCCCAAGCAACCAACGCCCCACACCCAAACCCCCCAAAAACAATGACAAGAAAGTGATGTGTATTAAAGTTGTATTTTGCCCCAGTTCTTATGTATTACAAAAAAACCCCAAAGTAGAAAAATCCATACTCCACACAACACATGGCAAACTCTGGGGATTTAATGCTAAGAGTTCAGTAGCCTCCTGTTTGTTTTCCTTCAATCTTTTATCAGTCTCTTCCCAAGATGTCATACCAGATACACAACCTATTTTCCTTTATTCTGATGATCTTTCATGAATAGGACAGCACTACAGCACCTTCTTTAGCTTATAGAACAATTCTGACTTCTGTTTGGATATGATTTGACTTTTTTTGCATGTTCTGTAGCTCTCTGGCATACTGTCCTCCTGAAATAAGATATGCCATTCCTGTTCATTTTTATCATGCATGCATGCATGATTAGGTCTAAACCAACCATTTCATTTCTCAATCTAAATAAACACAGAAACTCAGAGTATAAAGAAAAAAAAAGTTAGTGATTTTAGTTTGCCTTCTGGTTTTATCAACAAGCAAAAAAACAAAAAAAGAAATCAAACTTTTCTAAACTAAATGCCCCCATTTTAACAACTGAACTAAAAGGGATAACCATGTTTAAGTAATTTTTGAATCTTACCTTTCAAAGATACCAACACTGCTGGCCACCATTTCGCCACAGATTAGCTAAGTTTATAAATCACTTTAGGAATAGTAAAACAAAATTGGCACTTTTTTTGTCTTGTTTTCCAAGTGATATATGCAATCTATGACTTAGTTTTGGCATTCTCTTTTTCATGCAACTCACTCAGCCAGAATGTTATGTGAACGTAGTATTTTAAATTTCATTTCTCTCAGCTAGAGAAACTGCATCGTTTTGTGCAAGTTTTTTTGTTGTTTTGGGGTTTTTTGATTTTTTTTTTTTTGGGTGGGTTTTGTTTTTGTTTGGTTTTTGGTTTTGTTTTTTTTTTTTTTTTTTTGGTTGGGTTTTGTTTTTGTTTGGTTTTTGGTTTTGTTTTTTTTTTTTTTTTTTTGTTTTTTTTTTTTTGTTGTGTTTTTTTTTTGGCTGCATTATTCTCACTATACCTAAGAATACTTCATTACTTGGATTGCCTACATATAACCTTCTGTCCCTTGGCTATTTTCCTTGTTAGGAAATACCTTGCAAAGACATCTGTGCTCATGGCACTTGCTTTAGACATCTGATCCATAAGAACAAATTCAGATTTTGCAACTTCTTAGTGGATGATGGTAAAAGTCTTATCTTTTTTTCTTTATTGCAGTAGACAAACTTATTATTCTTTTAGTGTTGCAAGCAACAGACAGAAAAAATTCAGCTGCTGAAGATGTGAATTTAGAATTTGTTTTAATGGAATATAAGTCAACTTTTCACTCCTCTGTATTTTCCGTTGCTGTATTTCTGCTGTGTGGAGACTGGAAATCTTTCTTTGTAAAGCAGAACAGAGTAGCTCTCATAAAATTTACTATGCCAGCAAGAGAGTTCTCAGTGTGATGTTTAACTCATGACTGAACACCAAGAGTCAAAAACAGTTTTTGTAAGAGTTTACCATGAGCTGGCTATAATCTATACCCTAAAGTGAGTTTTTTCCCTGCTGAAGAAACACAGACAGGCAGGGTATTACTACACAGAGCATTTTCTTTAGTAAAAATGTGTGTCTGGAGTAAAACTTTGCTCCAAGTCACCTAAAAAACCCCACAAACAAACTATATTGTGTCCCACTCCCATGCTTTTAATTTTTTTTTAGTGTTGCAGGAAAAGAATGGAAATGCATAGAATGTGCTTTAGTTAATAGTGTTGGAATGCCAGTTTCTCAAGTGACAGAAGTGTTTCACCAAAAGCTGAACAGCAAATGACAATGTATCTAAGCATTGTTATGAAACATGACATAAGGAATTACGTAAAACAGACTTGGCATGATACAGAAGGAAAAAAATGCATATTTATATATTGCTGCTTATTGTACGCAATAAAGAAGAGGGAAATTTTATTTAAAAATAAAGGTTATACTAGTGCTGTCAAACAAAAAAAAAAATCACAGAAAATGGAAGTCTTATTAATTTGGTACTTTGCTAAAAGAATATTGCAAGAAAATAAGTTCAGTGTCATCTACCAAAAACAAATGTCCCAAACTCCTAGAGTATTTAATGCAAGGACAGATAATTCATGCATCTGGACCGGTTCATATATTAATCTAATCTCATCTGGCCTAGAAACTGAATTACCTCACTTCTTGGAGTTCCACAGCATACTGGAGGTCAAGGACAAGGCAGGGGTTTTGACCTGGCTTGTTGCAAGGTTATGTAAAAGATTGACATTAGGTTTAGACTCAGTTGAAAATGTGTATTTACCAGTGAAGTCTTAAATAAAGGAAGAGACCCTGAAATACAGAACTGCCCACAGCAGTGAGCTTTAGAAACTGAAGAGGATCACCTGAACGCTGCCTTAAGGGTACACAAAAATTTTCACTTCGAAATGCTGTTGCTTAAAACATTGGATGATAATTTTATTTAACATATTCTAACTGTGTTGGGAGCCAGCCTCACACTGGTTCATAACTGTGCTGGGAAACAAATGCAAGACACCTAAACTGACGAATACAGCAGCACCACTTGCACCCTGGCTTAAACAACAGTTTTAGTTACAGGTAACAATCATATTTCCTGCAAGTTTATGCCACTGTTCGTGAAGGAGGTTGGACATTGGGAAGAAGTTCTTCACAGAAGGAGAGATTAGACTTTGGAATAGGCTGCCCGGGGAAGTGGTGGAGTCACTGTCCCTGGAGGTGTTTAAGGAAAGACTGGATGTGGCACCGGGTACCATGGTTTAGTTGACAAGGTTATGGCTGGTAAGAGGTTGGACTCAATGATCCCAAAGATATTTTCCAGCCTAGTTGATTCTGTGATGCAGTGAGAAAAGTGGAATTTCCTAGGAACAAATTACCAGGTAAAGATCCTCCAAACTGCCATAGGATTGTGTGACTTGGCTGATTTGCAGAAATCTAGCTATAGAAATGTCAGAAGATTTTGCTGTGAAACTCGGTTTGTCTTTTGAACTCCACATACAATTCCAGAAGAGCATCTTTGAAAAATCTTCTTCCATAGGCTCCTCTTTTCCAGATTAGATTGGCTTTCTCTGGTACACATTGTATTTAAAACCCAAAGAAATAAAACTTCTGCTGTGTGTTTTTGAGGGAGCTGCAGCAGCAAAGTGGTTTGTATCTAAAAGAACAATAAATACCACTGTGTGGCCAAACACTGCTGTAATGAGGACACAAACAAACCCCTGGATTCAAAGGCTGCTATAAGTGCATGCGAACTGCAGCATGTCCAGAGTGTTAACAAGTCAGCACTACAGCAGATCTGAGTGGGAAGCATAGTCCTCTGTCAAGGACCTCAGGGGACGCTCCCATGAAAGGCCTGCTGACAGTAATCTGCTTTTATACGGGAGGTGTCCCTTTGAATCAGAGAGCAGAGGGCCCTGTGCAAGGAGCAAACTGTGTAACAAAGGAAATGGTGACTCAGATATGCCAGAACCAAATAACTTATGGTTGAAAGATGAAAAATAATTGAATTCCTCTTTGCAAATCCAGCAGACCATAGTCTTTGCATAGTGTAAAGGCACGCTACTCCCCCAAAGAACATATGCCGAAATGACTTCTGAAAATGACTCCTCACCAAAGATACAAATGGGATTATTTCCAGTGCACCACATGAGCCCAACGGCTGATATAAGGCAAGAGAAATCCACTAAATAGGAATTTCTAGGAACATCCAATCCGTGTCTTCTCTTATTTACAGGATAATAATTTTCTAATCCTCAGCTATGCCAGTTTATTCTCTCCAAGGGTTTCCAAAGGGTTTCCAAAGCAAATAATGCATTTCTCTGAATCTTTGCTTCCAAGTATACTGATATGCTACCTTAATTTTTAAGTCAGTGTGAACAGACCAGAAGCAGGTAAGCTCTGGAGAAATACAGAAAAGCTTAAAGAAATATTTGTAAAGTCTTGAGGCATAAGAGCTAACATGAATATAGCTTACATAGACAGTATTCCCATGAAAACACAGTTCAAGCAAAGCCCTTCCAGTCTGGGCTCACAGATCAAAAGCAGGGTGTGAACCACTTCATGATCCTGGACTTCCAAATTCCTTCCTTCCCCTCCCCACACAAGCCTTCCAAATTTATCTGGAAGGCAGATATTTTTCAACGGTTAGTGTCCCATGAAAAAAAGGAATCTGAGGCTGAAGTAAATACATACACTGTAAAGAGATTTTGGCAATCTTCCTGCTGTCTGGGTCTTGTTAAACTCTTACTGACAGTCATACTTGCATTGCACAAAGGAACAGAAAAGGTCAGGTGCATTCTTAAACAAAAGCAACGCCAAGGTTTCTTTTAGATAAATTTATGGTCAACAGTTTATGCATATAATTCATTTGTTGAGCTTTTTCTTAGAATTGTTGAAATTAAATGTCAGTTATATAAATTATGCAAAAAACATTGTTTGTGTGTATACAGCAGAGGATTCAGACAACACTCAGTGCCACAAAAGCATTTCTCAGACTCAGTACACTGAAGATTTTAAAGGACAAGATTGTCTGCATTCTTAATTCTGCTTTTTTGACAGGAGGCACCAATAAAATGCAGGTGGCTTTTTTAGTGTAAAAATTACCAGGTTTTATGCTTAGACTTCTAGTATTCTTTCTCGAAGTATACTCCAAAGAGGTTTTAAAGCTTCCCTCTACTCTCCAGATTAAAACAACTTCGATCATACAGTCAGAGAGTCACTTAGGTTAGGAAAGACCTCCAGAATCACCAAGTCCAACTGATAACCCAGCACTGTCAAAACCACCACTAAAACATGTCCCTTAGTGCCACAGCTACACAGCTTTTAACTACCTCCAGGAATGGTGACCCCACCACTTCCCTGGGCAGCCTGTTACAATGTTTGACAACCCTTTTGGTGAAGGAGTCTCACTTAATAGCCAATCTAAACCCATCCTGGCAAAACCTGAAGCCATTTCCTCTGGCCCTGTCACTTGTTACATGGGAGGAGAGACTGACCCCCACCTGCCTACATTCTGCTTTCCAGTTCATACTCGTTCTTGTGCCATCCTTCATCAAGGAAAAAGCATTCTCAAACAAATAGCTGGTGACTGTAGAGACCTTCTCACAGGATCACAGAATGCTTTGGGTTGGAAGGGAGCTTAAAGACCCAAGTCCCTGCCCTGGGCACAGACACCTTATATTAAAAGAAGTGGCTCAGAGCCCCGTCCAGCCTGTCCTTGAACACTTACAGGGATGGAGCATCCACAGCTTCCCTGGTCAGCCTGTGCCACTGCCTCACCTGCCTCATAGGGAAGAATTTGTCCCGTTCTCCATCTTTAACTTTGTAGCTGAAACAAACCGAGGTCTTCTATCCTCTCCCATCCCCACGGAACATCCTAACAACCCTTCCCTGTGCTGGCTCGGAACATCGTTGTTTTTTCTTTAAGGCTTTTAAATGGTATTAGGGCACCAACTTTCCAGGTCACTTCCCAAAGGCACTTAGTGCAGCACTCACTACTTGTGCTCCTCTGCCGAGCCCCGGCGGTCACCGCCTCCCTCACGGCGGGGCCGCGGGAGCCGCGCCTCACGCGCTCCCCAGGGATGCTGCCGCTGCGGGGGGGAGAAGCGCAGCCTCCTCCTTCATTCCTTGCTCTTCCCCCTCTTCCCCTACCTCCCCACACTCATCCAGGGCAGCGACTGCCCTCTGCCTTGCCCGGGGGAGCTGCGCAGGGCCCGGGCAGCGGCTGAGGGGAACCGGCGGCGCGGGGAGCGCGAGCGGCCGCGGCGGGAAGATCGAGAGCTCGGAAATCTTTTCCGACCGAATTAATTGTGTGAAAACGGGGCTCCTGAGGCGGGAGCTGCGGCGGGAGCTGCGGCGGGACCTCGGGACCCCAGCACGGCTGCGGGGTGAGCCTGGGGACAGGGATGCCTCTGCTCCAGGGCTGAGGACTACCAGGGAAGGAGAGAGGGAGATTATTGGAACTGCATCTGCCTTCCCTGGGATGGGTGGGTCAGGCAGACTGTGACAGGGGCATGATCAACTCATGCACATAAATCCATGGGAGTTCACCCCAGATTAGAGAAAGAGCTGGCCGGCATCATTGTGGACCCCTTTGCATTATTTTCAAGAGTCTTGAGGTTCTGAAGAAGTCCCAGTTGACTGGAAGCTGGCAAACGTCCATGATTCCTGGTTTTCAGGAAGCGTAAGAAGGATGACCCTGTAGCTACAGACCTGTCAGTCTCACTTCAGTGCCTGGTAAAATTACAGAGAAGCTTATTTTGGGAGTTACTGAAAAACACTTTAAAGTCATCGGTCATAGCACAAATTCATGAGGGAAGAGTTCTGTTTAACCTCCTTAATTTCCTTTTATGACAAGTTCACCCACCTTGGTGGCCGAGGGAAACCAGATGTGGTGGATTTAGGATTTTAGCAAAGCTTTCGGTAGTCTCACAGCACCCTCTGGATAACCCGTCCAGCTCACAGCTAGAGATGTCCATGGTGTGTTTGCTGAGCAGCTGGCTGACACAGGGGGTACAAAGGGGTAATGTAATTAATGGGATTATGTCAGGCTGGCCACCAGTGGGGCTCCCCAGGGCTCCATCCCAGGGCCAGCTTTTAAATGCTTTTATAGGTGATCTGGATGCAGGTATCAAATGTGCATTAAGCACATCTGCTGACGCTACCAAACTAGGAGGAGCTGTGAGTGTTCTTAGAAGTAGAGAGGCCTTACAGGAGGACCTGGATAGGCTAGAGAGCTGGGCAGCCAGTGACCATATGAAATTTAGCAAGTGCCAGGTTCTCCACCTGGGACAGGTAATGCTGGTTGTACCTACACACTGGGAACAAGATGCTGGAGTACATACAGCCCTGTGGAAAGAGATCCAAGAGTTTGGGGTGGTAAAAACTGAGCTCTGAATCATGGCACTGAGGCCCATACATATTGTCCCAGCAGTTTAGTAGCAGCAAAGTATGCGTGTGGAATCTTTCTTTCATTTCAGTTTAGTGGAAGTTTCACTGCTGAGGTCAACGAATCCAGAGACTGCATCTTTAAGTGCGTATTCCGTCTAAAATTCTGCACTGGATCATGTACTCCCTAAGAGGGTTTGGAGTGGTGGGCACTCTGTACCACAAACACAGCATGCCCTGGGTATTGCAAATCACCAGTGCCTGGTCTTGTACAATCAGCCCTTGTCTAAATAGGAGCACTTGCAAATTTCGGGTGAACTGATAAGTGCTCAAAGTTAAACAAGCGTGCTTTAATCTGTCCATCTCCACTGTGGAGGCAGTTCTGAAGTTATGCAGCCCCTAGTCTCTGCTAGTTGAAGGATCATGAGTTAAAGCAAATTTAAGTCAGCATGTACTTTTGGTCACAGCTCCACATGTTTAGAAGTAAAAGCAGGCAAAAAAAAGTACCTACTAAAAAAAAAAATCCATCTCTTGGGATCTCTGCTTAGCCCTAATTCAGAACAGACTCTTGATTTAACAGAGATTACCCTGAACAACCTAGCAAGACATTTGTTTCTCAAAAATATGTCATATCTGTTTCTGTAAAGAACAACATTTGGCTTTTTTTTTCCTACCAGAACAGAGCTGGTTTGAATAAACTGCCTTTAAAAACTGGTATGTGAGCAGAATGAAAAAAGGAGGTTCTAAATTGAGAGTTGATAACTCTCCTTTTGCTATTAATAAAACCACAATAAAATGCTGACTGAAATGGTTAACTAAGATTACTAAATTTTGAATTTTAGCTTTTTGGTAGGGCATTTCTGAAATTTTTTACAAATTATATCTAGCATGGTTGTGAACAAAAACTTCTCCTTTATTCTTAAGGTTTTCCTCCAGTTGTAAAACCTGTTTTAGCTAGAATTTTGTTCGTGTTCTGACTGTGAGGCCTAAAGCAGAATTAAGCAGGATTAACACATTTTTTTGCTTTCCAAACTAGTAGAAAAATCAGAAAGCCCTCAAAAGTTTGATTCTGTTCTTTCTCTGCAAATCGCTGCCTCCAGTTTCAAGTTCTGGACAGAAAAGGATGTCACAAGGGTGTTTTGGACATCTCCCTGGTGGAAAGCCAAGGCCAGTAAAGGTTTTAAGGACTTGAGTTGCAACAGAGGGATTTCATGAGAGCAAAATGTGACAGTCACATCTTGCATCCTATGTAATTGTTTCCAGGAGGTGTTTAAGAACAACATTCCCTGTTTGCATGCTTCACTGTTCTCCAAAGGAGAGAAGCTAAGGACCCTAATGTAGTGTTGCTTTGTAGGATATTCGTGTCTCTGATACTTAATTTGAAGTACAGAGCTTATTCAGAGAAGAGGCAGTCTTTTCATGTGCTACAAAACCAGGTACACTTGTCCAAACATCCAGAAATTACAAGGAATCAGACCTGAAATTTGAGTAGCGCCTGTTCTGCACGTTCTCAGGACATCTTGGTGACAATGTTTTGGGGAAAGTTAATGGATGGCATGTTGGGTGATAATAGTCACAAGCTGCAAAGTTCAAAAAGGGAGGAGAAAAGCAACAAAATAAATATAGACCTCTAGGAGGCCAGCTTCTGTAGGGCCAGAGAACTGACATGTGAGCACTCAGAGAGAGCAAATGCAAACACAGAAAGAAAGAAAATTGGCATTAATCGCTGGCTAGGCAGATAAGAAAAGATTAATTTGAGACAACTGAGAAGGCAAATAACAAACTGATAAAACAGGAATCAGTTACAGGAAGATCATTCAAGCCTACTCCAGTGTTTCCCCTCAATCTTCCATAAAAGGAAGAGCAGCCAGGTAGCTGGAAATGAGCCCTAGTGGTGTGAAGGTCCTATTTTGAGCTAATCAGGGAATTAACAGTTTAATCAGTACTTAGTTGCAATAGTTATTTTCAAAATAGAACTTTCACGTACATAGAAAATTGGCACTTGTCATCTCAAAGCCATTAACAATTATCTTTGAGAACAGGTAGAAATTAGAGAAGACTGGAAAAGGGCAAGTGTAGTGCTAAACATTTAATATGACACATACGAGAACTCAGTTCCAGGAGAAACAGGGGAGTCTTTTAAGCCTATAAGGACAAAAGGAACTGCGTAATATCCATGCTGTATTTGTTGAGAACAAGCGGGGTATAGCCATTGCAATATTTTTGGGGGACAGTATTGTAAGCATTGTGGATAATGGAGAAATCTTGATTTTAATAAGGCCTGTCTTTATTTCACATGACAGTCTGAAAATGGGGGGGGGGGAAGTCTTTGACAAAGCTAGTAAAATGTAGGTGGAAAACTCTGAGTTGTTATTATTGACCCTCCATGAAGACGAAAGCAGGGCTGGGTGTAGGACACCAGGTTCTTTTGTCTGCTCTGGAGCCAGGGCTGCTCTGTATTCCAGTTAATGATCTAGATGGAAGAACTGAGACCAGATTTTCAGGAGCTGACTCTTTTGTAGGACAAGATAAGAATTTGAAAGCACTCTGAAAAATTGGAGATGAGGACTGTAAAAGCAGAATCCCATTAAACAGGAAGAAGAGCCATGTACTGATCTAGGAAGTCACACTTGTTGCAGACAGTCACATGTGAGCTCTGTTTTTTGAAGAGGGATATATGGGTGTTACTTTGCCTCCCAATCAGAATATGACTCACTGGTGTCATACTGCTAAGAAAAGACAAGCATTAAACTTGCAGAGAAACAAAAAGCTAGGTTCTAAATCACAGTGGAAGAATTATTTCACCTAAGCCCGAGAGTATTTGAATTCTCAGAACTGTATTTCAAGAAATTTGTGGATCATTTGAAAACGTTAAAAGGGAAAAAGCATAAATTACATGTAATATATTTTTAATCAATGACTTAAGAGAACAGGACAGGAATTTTATTTCACACTGTACTCCACAACATAGAAAATTAAACTGAAAGAAATTGAGATGTTTAAAGGAGAGATTAATTTAAAGGGAAGAACATATAGAAATGGTCTTCAAGTACATGAAGATAAGTAGAATATATTCTCAATACTCTATGGCTAGAGCAAGAAATGGCAGGCCTGAATGGGGAAAAGGTGTGTTGGGGGGGAAATGTGGTCTAGACAATATTTCCTAAAAATAAAGGTAGCAAATTCATGAAACAGATGGCCTTGAAATATGGTGCAGTGTTCAACAGCAGAAATCTTCACAAAGAGGCTAAGAAAAACAAAACCAAACCCAGTTCTGTCCAGAATTACATAGATATGCTTTGGCTCAGCTAACTTAGGTGCCTTTCATTTCTTCCTCTGGGACTCTGAGATAGGTGTGTTAGGAACTACCTAATTACATTTTATAAGTTAGTTAAACTGGATGAGAACATAAACTTCTAATTAAAAAAAAAGTACTTCAAAATAAGACGTTATTTTCCTATTGGAATTCTGTAGCTGCTAAGACTGAGCCAACCGAAATATCACAACAATGACCAAACTTCAGTGTGCTTAAATCATATACATGCCAACAAATGTGCAAGGATTTTCTTGTTCCCCTGTATTAAAATATCTGTGAAATGCTAACAAACTAAGAAGATTCTAAAAGCCCAACAGTAAATAAGGTGAAATAAGTTGTATTCACTCAACATACAGATAGACTTCTACTCTGACTACATAGAGCTACAGTCTTCCAGCCATAAATGGATCAGTCCTGCAGGGAATCAAGAGCTAAATATTTCCTGCAGCCTCTTTAGCTCTGTTTGGAACTTGCCCTCTTCTGGAGAAAGGCACTGGAAAAAAATCTGGTTTAGTGAGGACCAGGGAACCTCCTTCCCAACTCTTGTCTCTTCTAGCCAGTTTTCCTAAATTGTGCTGAAAGCTAAAAATACCACACTGACAACATTGAATGGCAAAATGAAATTAGGTGGTGAGATTTGGCTGCACTGAGAAACAGAATTACCTATCAACAAAGTTTAAGTGGATTCCAGAAGAGCAGAGAAGTCTCATAGCACTCCAGCAAAACAGGCTTTTTTTTTAGTGTTGTGCAACAAAAATACTGCTCTGGGATTAACAAAGGCTGCAAGCAATTCCATGTGTTTTTAAGAAAGAAATCTAGAATAAAAATCAGGCAGACTTTTAAATTTTAATGTTGTTAGGCCTTTTGAAAATCATTAAATTACAGTTTCTACACCAGGTCTGGTTTCTAAACTACTTAGCAATGGCCATTTTCTTCGATATCAGATGAAGGTTTCTTTGGTCTTTTTTTAGGCTAACTCATATTTATCAGGCTTAGTTCCATTATAAATATGGCAAGATGTAATTTTATTATCAATGTCAATGATAAGGACATAGGATTGCAAAAAAACTGTGTCCAATAACCAGCAGGTCTGATACCAGTTTGGAGGTACAAGACATAGAACTGCAAAACTTGGAAAGACCTCCAAGATAGAGTGCAACTGTTAACTGTCACTGCCATGTCCACCACCAAACCATGTCCCCAAAGGCCGCAGCTACACATTTTTTGAACACTTCCAGGCATGGCAACTCTGCTACTTCCCTGTGTAGCCTGTTCCAAGGCCTGACCACCCTTTCAGTAAAGGAATTTTTCCTAATATCCTATTTAAATTTCCCCTGGTGCAACATGGGGCCATTCCCTCTTGTCCTGTTGCTTGTTACCTGGGAGAAGAGAGCAACCCCTACCTTGTTACAACCTTGAACAACATCATATGAATATCAGACATTAAGCTGCTGTTTTTTTCTTGAACAGAGATGCTCTTTGCTCAAGTTCTAGAAGAAAGTAGCAAAAAATTCACCTCACACACCAGCAGAAAAGTGAAAAACATTTTGACCTAAAAATGTGGATTTTTTTAATGTAAACAGTGCACAGTGTGTAGCAATATTTCTTGAAAGACTATGTCTGACAAAACTAATTAACTGTATTTCCCTTCCATTACAGCCTATCAATCATTTTTACCCTGATGACTGTTGAGAAAGAACCACTAGATTTTGCAAGACGAGTTGCACAAGCAGCCCAGTGCAGGTGCAATCTTATGGGAGAGAGGTAAGAAAAGTCAATACCCCAAGACTGCAACTAATTTATTAAACTTCTGATGACTCAAATAGTATTCTGGTATTTTATCTCCTTGTAGCAGAAAGTATTTTAGCCTGTAATATTAACCTCCCAGTGCTGCAACTGGTCCAAGTTAACTGAAGAATCAAATCCTTAACCTGACATCACAGAAAAACAAAAAATCTCAAGTTATTTCATTGTCAGCATTATGCAATGCTATTCTTTCATTATCCTGGAAGAGCAAAATAATTGATTTTATATCCAACTCCACTATGTGTACTTTGGCTGCAGTAATAAACGTACTAAGAAACATTCAAATTCTTGTTTTCAAGAATAAATAATTTTTGTTTTTCAGAACAAATAATTTATCTAACAGCCCATTGCCACGTCACAACTGTGAGAGTTGAAAGAAAATGCTACACTACTCTTGCAGCTGACATACCAAGACACAAATGAAATTTTTTTCCACCCCCACATTTTTTTTTTTCTGCTGGTGAATTTTCATGTATACTACTTCATCTATATCCCTATCCCCCTTGGAATCTAGTAAAGAATTTCTGTCTTGTTCGAATTAAGGGAGTTCTCCTTTTAATCATATGACTGCACAAATAAAGTGTGATTTTCCCCTTTGGGGAAATCCCCTTAGGTACAAAGGCTGACTTCACTTAGGAATGCCCCACATATGTAACAAAATATATTCCAGATTAGATTAGCCCTTCCCTCATATTTTGGTGGCTGATCCTCTATTGATAAGAAAATGTCAATTCACAGTTGACTCTGAGTAAATCCTAATTCACACCAGGATGAGTTGCTGCCAGCTGCACATTTGGAAGATGGTGTATGCACTTGATAGTTGCTGCAAAGTCAATTTCAACATCATCTACAGTTTTCACAAATTCTCAAATAGTTGTGGTACGCAAGTCTCTGACTCTAGACAAGGCATTAACATCTTCTTTACTGATTAAAAAACCAAATTTCCTTCCCCCCCATCCTCATCAGATCTCTAAACAAGCTGGGTTTGCAATGTGGACTCAGCCCTACATTTCTAGTCACAGGTGTCAATTTGATCAAGTCTGTCAATCAGGCACTACTGAGTGTACAGAGAGAATGGGTTGGGATAAGACCAGAAAATATTTCTTTCATTGACATATGAAGTAATTAATTTTTAACTGATGGAGAAATACAGTAATTTTTAAAGCCCTTTTTAATTTTGTATGCGAGGGTCCTAGTCATTATTTTTTTTCTCATTGCATGAAGGGATCAAAGCTATTAACAAGCAATAAAATAAGCATTGTATTCACTGTTGCTGGCTTAAGGACTTATCTGACAATATCAAGGAAAAAAAAAGAAAAATCCCACAAAGCTGCTATAGTAAGATAATTCAGACAATTTTAAGAAAATTAATAACCCAAGGGGAAGAGTCATACATGATTGATCCCAGTGTATTCTTCTGAAGAAACAGAAAGCTTGTTACTTTCCAGAGCTCAGAGTCCTAAGTGCAAAGTTCATCAGTTTGCTTTTGACTTCATTCCCTCCACACTGATTCTCACTAATGACTCTCCCAGTGTTATGCTCAACAGATGAATAGTGATCCCTGTGCCAAAATATTCCACTGAGATTCCTCTCATGCACACACATGCCCAGAACGTCTCCATCTCACATGTAGAGTTCTTGTGCTCTGGTTCAAACCACATCCTTCTGAGGCATCAACACAAATACCAAGACCTAGAGAGACCACAGAGGTTTTACAGGATTGCTGTATGGCCATAAGTAGGAAGAATAAATACAACTTAACAGCTGCAGTTACACTTCTTCTGCACAGGAGGACATTGTGTCATCTTGTGCAAAGGTTTGTTCATAGGGAAAACCTCCTAATGCAGTTTTCGGTGGAAGACTGAGAAAGTTACTGAGTCCGGGCTATGCCAGAAACATCATGCTGAGGATTTGTGCCTACAGTTTGTATATTAAAAAAGTTTTAGGAAAGAATCTGAATTTGACCTCTATCAAGCAGTAGTACAACAGAAGCCTGAAGGGAGAAGTGCTGGAGGAAGAAATGGTTTGTGCCTTTTAATTTCTTAATTAAAATTAATTAATTCTGAAAGCTTTGATGCAGAATAGTGTCAGTTCATGGCAAAGGTGAAGATAACGTCTCATTTTATCTCACCTGAGCTTACACTGCTCCCCAGGGTAAAACTTAATTCAGAACACATGAACAGCAATTACACTGCCATGCATGAATAAATAAGATCTTTTTTTTCACATGAAGATACGAAAAATGAAGGAAAATTATGAAAAATTGAATATTTTGCTACAAGAATCTGACTCTTCCAAGAGGGCTATAAATAGCACCTTATATTTATCCTGGTAGAGCAAAATTCTTTGCAGCTACATTGGTACAAATATTTATACTAGTGTCAAGATAATAATACCTCCATTTCATTGAACAAAATTACTTTTTTTTTTTCAAGTTATCTGAAGTAAAACTATTCAATCAAAAAAAAAAAGAAAGAATGAAATATGGGAATGATACAGACTCTGGAGATAAAGTAGGGGAAAAAAAAGGGGTGGCTTTGAATTACTCATGAGGGGAATAAGTTACATAACAAGCAATGTACTGATTTGAATTCATTTATCTTACTTAAAGAGTACACTTGCAATAGCAACTATTCAATATGTTTAACCAGAGATAAAAGAAATATTAAAACTACAAGTTATTTGTAGATGTTTCTTCAAAGGTAAACTTTCATCTTAACAAGGTGAAACCCAACAAATTATAGAAATACAATGCTTATCATTCGAGGTTATCATGCTGTCAAGGTAGATGCCTTCACTAAAATCACAGCATAGTTGGATCTTTTGCCCTACAGCACAACTTTTTAAATTGTTAGCAGTGAGTTCCCACACCCTGAGCACTGATGAGTTTCATAAAGCAAATAAAGAAAACGCCTAATTTCAACTGTTTGTTAGAGCTATTACTCAGACCTCATTCAGCACCTACAACTTTTTGCAGCTGTGGAAGGACCAAGATGAACAATAACACCAAGGAGCCAGACTCCTACCCAAGTATAGACGACACTGTACCCTGCTTATTGGAGATTTGCCTACCTGAAATCCATCAAGTAGCCTACACTGAACCCAAAGTTACATCGCTGGGGATGGCTGAGGCTGGTGTCTCACCCATTTAGTAGCTTGCCATGACAAAACCCCAGCAAGGCTACCCTGAATCAGACTGAAGAAGGGAAAAAAGATAACAAACTCCAAATCAAACCAAGAACTTCTAGCCAAGCTGAGTTGCTTGCTTGCCTACAAGGGCAGAAAATCACCACATTTTAGCAGCTTAATGACAGAAGAGTGAAGCTGCAGGATTTTAAAACTACGGAATCCAAAGGAAAGCATTAGCATTTTGGTGCTCGTTTTCACCAAGGGTAGAGTGGTGACGTTTCAAACATCTTGCAGTCCAGACAGACATCCTTAAGCCCCAACTTTGAGCTCAAACTGGCAAACCTCTCACTGACATAGACCAGCACTTGGCCTAGCACAAGCCTGCGCTCCACGTAACCTCATCCTGCATAGTGCAGACACTGCTTCGTATCACAGTTTCTCTTAGCAATTATCATCTCTGCTGTCACACAGGTAAATTTGAATCAAGACCACAGCAAAAGCACATAGCAAGTTACAAAATTAATTAAAAGAGAAATGTTGCCTCTAAGGGTGAGGAGCCTACTCAAAAGCAGGGCCAAAATCAACAGATTTAGCCTTACTTCATGCTTCCTGACCCCCAGCCCTCTCTTCCTGGGATCAAAGCCATTGTCTTAGCCCCAGTTCCTTCTCTTCCCTTGGCAGTGGGCCCTGGTTGCTTGATAGATCCCAGCTGCTTTGATCTCTCCTCTTAACTCCATCCTGCCCAGTACTCCAGGACTAATGACACAGCTGGGGATGGTTGTTACCTGCACACGTGACAAACCTGGTCCCAGGTATTCTTTCAATAAACAGAGGATAAACATCATAGCAAAAGAATACTTTCAGAAAGGAAAACTTTCAGAATATTTTTGTGTAATTGGACCCCTCTACAGTCTGAGATTACAACATCTCTGAGAAGCAGCATTTTACATAAATGTGGGTATAGGGAGCACATACTGGCTTAATCCAGCAGCCAGAAGTTTCTAGAGCAGCTATTTTCCCCAGTCCTCCCCTCCATGTTATTATTAATAACAGAGATGGCTTGTCTAGCCCTCTCCTTACTTCACTGTCCTTCCTCTGGCAATTGTGAGAGAGACAGAGAGAGAGGCAAGAGGCACAGGGAGGATTTTCTTGTTTCTGTTATCATGGCTTAATGTGTAGTTTGAGATTCATAGCAACATAAGCGGGCAGAAAACCAAGAACAAATTACACACGCAAACTAACTTAGGCTCTGGAATTAAGAGCTGCTCAGGACTCATGAGGAGGGGCAGGCTACGATGCAAGTTACCTTCCAGCTGATTTGCAGACACCAGTGGATCATCGTCCCAGGGATGAATTAGTCTGGATTACATTTCATATTTACTGCAGAACTATATGCTATGCTCTGCTACTGACTACAGTGGGGTTACACAGGGTTGAAAGACAGTGATTTGGGCACAAACATGGTATTAATTACACCAGCTTTTGGCAGCTTTGGTCCTGCTGCTGCCCAAGAAGAATGATTTCCACAAGCCTCCCTATTACATAAATCACTGAGTAGGTGCTTGGGGCTGGACAATCCATGCAGAAATACAGGCTGGCTTTTCGTCTCTCTAATTTTTCCTCTATGACACTTTTTTCCTTTGAAATTTGGAAGAATGGAAACTATTTTTGCAAATTCCTTTCCAAGTTAAAAGATTCAAGCATTCCATATAATTTTTTTACCATGAAATTTAATTTTCTTCTTAAAACCTGGATTAAAAGTGACAGGTATCTTGAACTCATGGAAATCATACCCTGTTGGGGAGATATTAAAAACCATATGTCACATTGCCTCCTAAATCCAGAACTCAAGTCATGGGAACCAGATCCTCAGTAAGATTTGAAATGCACATGAAAAATGCAGGGCTCAGCAGTAACAAATATTTCCCAGAGTCTGTTATGGGACTGGTATTGCATTTGCATCCTCTTGTGAGCTCTGAAATGGACTGTTCAGGACAATGAATTTATCAGACCTGTCTGTGCACAAAAGCTACAACATTTTTTCAAGTTTTTTTCAATTATTTTGAGATACCTTGGAATATCAAGGGGTTCTTGAAAGGACTAGAGGCCAGCTTAGAAGTACCCATAGGAATGGGTAAAAAGATGCAGTTGGTGAAAATTGAATTCACCTTGCATTTTGTCATCAGTTCTGGCACAAGAAACAGTGAATTCCATAAATACTGGTTTTACCAATCTGTACTCGCACAAAAGATCTTTAATAACATCAGCAGAACTCTCAATAGGACCAGAGACAATACAGCAGTACATGTACTTCCATTTATTCCAAGTGTTTCTTTCTTTCTGGAGGCAGCTGCAGAGGAGTGAATATGTCAGTGTGAATGATAGTTATCAGGAAACAGCCAGATTTTAAAGATGATAAATTTTGACCATGACATCTCAAAGATCAGGTGCTTAGTAGCATAGTTCTAATGTTCCCTCTAGAGATAACACATTTGCACTTCTGAAGAAGGAAGATCAGGTAGATGAATTCTGCCCTTTAATATATTAAAATGTATTTATGGACAGTTACATACTTTGCAACAGGACGAGCTTAGAAATTCAACTACCTACTATGAAACAATTAATTTAATTCTCTTGGGATTCTACTGGCTTTCAGGTCTGCCTTTTCCCTTAGAATGTCCTGATGTTGTTATCTATTATTGTAGTTGGACTAAAAATACTCTTTTTTTTCTCTTTCATTCTGATAGCAAGTTATATGGGTGTATGGAATAAAAAGGTCTCATTTCACCCTTACCCAAGGCCAGCAGACCTTTTTTTTCAAATAGGAATTGCAAATACATTATCTGCCATCTTCCCCACGTGAGGGGCAACCAAGTTTCAGAGGCTGATTCGTTGGAGCAGCTCTTACAGCATTATATTATTATGAACTTCTTGTTAGACAGCTTACTGCAGTAAGCCTTGGTGTCAGCTGAAAAAGGATGTCTGGAACTGTAAGGTTTCATTTGAAACTGAGGAAATCTGCATGACAAGAAATTTATTTCCTGCAGTACGGATTCTCAGAGAAAAGAAGTTCAGCTATCACCACAGAGTATAAACAAGTACAAGGAATGGGTGGAAAGAAAGACAGCAAACTTCCTATACATGAAGTAACCTAAAATGACCTTCACACCTTACCAGTATAGAAGTCTGCTGTTTACAGACAGTTCAACTCTTCCCCACCCAAACTGAGCAGGCTGCTGCAAAAGCCTGACCTCCCTGCAGTGCAGCGTCCTGCACACCTTGGTATTTGCTCCTCCATTGAACATTAAGTCTTATAGAATTCCAAAATACAAATCAAGATTAAGAAAGGCTCATAAGAACAGGACTTGCATCAGCGTCCTGTGCATGGAGTTACTTAGAATCAACCACAAGAAGTACTAAATGGTTTAAATCCTACTCTTGTCACAAGTTCCTCCTTTCACTAAAGATTCACAGATGAGACCTATTGAGGGTGAGATCTAACAAGTGTTCTATACAAAACGCTTGGATAATTAGTCCCTCTCTCAAATTTGATTGTGCATTTCCTCCTTACTGAATTAGATACAAAGCAAATGGCTCATAAGTATATAATGTATTTCAGCAAAGTATGGTACTGGCTGCTGCTGAGTGTTTGGGAGAAAACATTAAAATGGGTGGGGCTTTTTAAGGTCAAATCTGTTCTGTATTTTTTGAAATACACAAAAATTGACTTATATTTGCTTTAAACCCTTAGGATTGACATGAATATGAAATAACAATATAGCAGTGGAAATGTTTAAAAACACTTTATAATTGCAATTGGTTTTTTCATGAACGGTTACAAATGAAATTATATAGCCACACTAGGAGGTAATTTATAATTTACCATAAAGCCACAAATGACAACTTCCACGGCAGAATCGTCAGTCCACAAAGACACTGATGGATTACAGTTTATAGCCTAAACAAAGAAAAGTTGCTAATGAATCAGATATATAAACAAGTATGACCAGTTTTACATAGACTATTCTGCATGTTATTATAAAATCAATGGATATAACTTTGTAAGCCAAATGAAACAATTACAGATAAGTCTAGAGTGCAGGGAGGTAGCTATTATAGTAACTTCTTTTATATAAGACAATACAGAGCCTATCCAAATATCATGTTACTGGAAAAGTGCACCAGGGCAAACCCTAGAGATGAAGTAATAGGGTAAGTGAGCCAAGGTTTCTCTTTCTTATCCTGCTTTAAGTGATGTTTTTGTCACAGATGTACCTAATGACACACACTATTGGAGTGAATGTGGAAAAATCTTCTCACAAGAAATGTTATACTTTTATTTTCCTTGCCAGGCATAAATTGATTCCATATAATGTTACCACAAGTCCTGTGAATACTCTGTTCTGTGCAGAAACATACTCTGGTGACACAGATATTCTGTGTTCAAGTTCTAGTTTTGCTGATTTATTCAATATTAAAACTACTCTTTGTTGCTTGAACTTTTATTAGAGGCATAGAGTTTGTATGACTAAAGAGGAAAGCTTAGCTTGTACCACTATAAAAGCTTGAGAAAACCAAAGTAGAAAAGGAAAAATGCAACAAAATAACCAAACTTTTTTCCCCTTTCAGCATAGCTCTTGTTCAAAGAAGAGTTCAGCATAAGTGCATGTCAATTCTGTTTTAATATAAAGATATTGAAATCAGGGTCAAAAACCAAGACCTTGATTGTTTTGTGTTTGGGGTGGGTTTTTTTGGTCACTAAGCTGAGCTAAAATGCCTCCCTGGCTTTCCTGTGTGCTCAAAGGGCACTGCAAAGCTTTGCTTTTCCCCTTCCCTTTGCCTCCAGGTCCCATATAATTGATTCTGACCAAGTGTTAGCAGTTACATCCAACTCCCAGAAGTTTTTCCTGAACTACGGTTATTCCTGGTGATTCATACGTCTGAGAATCTTTCTGAAAAATAAACTATTGGAACCTTTAAAATAATTAACTTGGCTCTTCTAACACACAGGATCTTTTGAAGAGATTGCAGGGAAGGGAGAAATGTAAGAGAAGTGGAGGGCTGGCCCTTGTGCTTGTGGAATCCTGGCACTGGGAAAGCAGTTGTCTTTATCTGCTTCCACTGGGGACAGATGCAGAAAGCCAAGGGCAACTTACCTCCCAGATGCAGTGACTAATGGCATGTAAACATATCAAAGAGGTCTCCTCTTTTTCAGTAAAACAGAGTCCAACTTTATTTTTGCTTCTGGAGAGTGAAGGGGGAATTTAAAATAAAAACTAGAGGTACAGAAGGCTTGCACTCTTATCTAAACTGGTCAGTACCTTTCTGATAAATATTTTAAAGTAACTTTCCTTTGCCTCATAGGTATTCAGTCTCTTCCACACTAAGTACAGTTTTAAGCAGGGCAGCAATCAATAAAAATTCAAAAGACCTGCTGCTAAGCTTGTTGCTGACTCATTCACAGAGGTTAGCAAGCTGTCTAATCTGTTCCTAGTTCTGTTTATTCACCTGGAAAATTTAGGAGCAAGCCATAATTAGTGTTTATAAAGCACTCTGAAAAAAACCCATATAATGGCTTCCTCATTAAAAGCCTGCATTATTTGTTTGACTGTCTATACCACCAGTACCCTTGTGTGTCCTCCTAATTCAAGAATGTCCTTCTATCTGAAATATTACCATTTCTGAAAGGCTTACATTGTTGCTTTTCTGATCCCTTTTATTCCTCTGCTTTCTCTGGGATTTCGTATTCTCCATGCTATATTGTATATTGGCCTTAAAAAAACTTAAAGTAAAGGTGAGATCCTACTTGTATTCCCTTAAATGCTGAAGTCTAAATATTGGGATCTTCAGAGGATAAAAAGAGAATTTGCACCAGAGTCATGTGCACAGCAGAAATTTATCAAGTAGAAAAGAAACTTCAGCTCCCTGAGGATGAGTTTGCTTTCCCCAGGAAGGAACTGGCAACTGATTTGAAGATTATTGACTTGCATCAATAGCTCTCAAGTTTCAGGAGAAGTCAGGTTTGGGAATAACAGGAAAATCTGAGTTCAGTGAGTCCTTTACTGAGAATAATTCTTATCTCCTGATACAAACTCTGTCCTCTTTCACAACCTCGTAGAGTTCCCACTGGCTGGAATTGTGCGTCTGCTCTGTATAGGAGCCACTCCAACAGCCAAGTGCTTTCTCAGTAATAACTTTCAGCTCCTGCTTTTCCTGTAGCATGCACTGAAGGGAATGAGTTCCCTGTTTCCTACAGTCATTAGAATCGCATGCCCTGTCCTAGATTTGCATTACCCAGGCTTGCTCTCCCTGTTCCCTGGAAGTTTGAGCAAATCTGCCCTCACATCTCAGTATTTATAGGAGTACATATGGATTGAAGACACAAGAAAATTAGGCAATAAGTTTTGCCTTTCATTAGTTAGTTGGAGAATATCTGTGTGCATTCAGATAGACAAATGTATAAAAACCAGACAAGCAACTACTTGTCTGCTTGCTTTGCCTCAATACTCCTGAGCCTTCTTTTGGCTGTGCTCAGGTTCTTGAACTGTTTGTGGATACTCTGAACTGAGATTCTTTTTCTGTCTTTCTGACAGTTTGGGTCAGTGCTCTTCCGCTCTCCTCACCACTGCATGCTCTCCCTCTGAGTCTTTATGTCCTAGCAATTAGACATTATGTCTTTGTTTCCTCACTAGGGAAATTCCATTGTTCCAACTCCTGGCTCTAGGGAGGATGGGGAAAGACTAAGATTTCCTCTCTTTTCTTTTTTTCTTTTTTTTTCCCCTTCTTTTTGTCCTAGGTAAATTTATTCAGAGCTAAGAACTGACTGGTTCAGGGATGTGCCTCTAAATGCTCTCCTGCTCCTCAGCTCCCATACACTTAGGGAATCTTCCATATTATTTCTGTTTTGTTTCCATCTTAACAGAAAACTCAACTACAAGCAGTAATAACTAAACTAAACCATCTTCTCTCGCCCATGCAGTGAGTCACCAGGACTTTCCATAATAATAAGATGAATAAGCACATTTTTTAGGCTTTTAATAGTCGACTATGCTTCACAGAAAAAGGGACCTTTGACACTACTTCTGGATGTAGAATCTTCTCCCCCTGCAAGCTTTTTGCCCTGTGGATGATAAAGGGGTTATACATTTTTCAATCAAAACTGAATGTTGTACATCTTGGTCTTATGAGTCAACACAGCCTTTTAACTAAGCTGCCTTGTAAGCAAGATAGCATCTGCAACATGAAAATGAGAAACAGCTGTATCAGAGGACAAAATAAAACCTTGTTTAGACACTGTGTAGAAATGCATATGGTGACCCAGGGATATTCCAAAAATGACACCGGCCTCCTGAAAATTGAAGGCCACTATCTGTTTCATTAATTTTTATGCTGGTTTGAAGCAAAATGTGGTACATGATCAAACTGATCTGTCCGTAGGATAGACACAGCATGCAGTGAAAGCTCACAGTGCTGTAGAAATCCAGAAGTTCTCTCTCTCTGGCAGGACTTTACAGGGATTTCAGTGTACTATTTAATATCACTGGAAAAAATGACAAGTGAAAATGCAAAGCTTGCTTAAAAAAGGTTTTTTCAGTGTAACTGTAGAACTCAATATATTTCTGCTTTTTATATGTGGTATTTCCCCCAAACTGTGAGATGATTGTGCTTTGTAACTCAGTTCAAGCACTTTAGACAAATGTAATTTCTATAACGATCAGAAGAAAGCAACAGAATCCACCAATTTAACCACTTAAACCGTATATAAGAAGTTGTTGTTTTATTATGTATACCAACATTCTGTAAATGAACAAGGAATCAGTGAAATTTGAGTCCCAAAACAACATACTCTTCACTATCAAGAGCAATGAGTGGTGTCATTAAGAGTGCAGCAGTCATGAGGGGAAAACATGTCACTGGGATACAGAAACTGATATTTCATATGGATTTGAGAGCGAGGCCTGCTCTCAAACCTTTTCAATTTTGAAAACAAGCTTGAGAAATTACCAAAGTCCAGGGGAGGGAGGCAGAGCCCCTGGCAGGACTAATCAGTGATGCTGCCTGATTTCTAAGGGATGGAATGATTGCAAGACACCCTAGACATACCTAAAAACTGGTCATTTCATCAATGTCACCTCAGAATGTGGTAATTTAAAAATGGACACACTGGTGTCCCACATAAAGAGGTATCACAAACTACCTGTTATTTTGTGCTCATATTCCTGTGTTTTACATTTATGGTGGGCTAGTCTGGGGCACCCCAAATTTTCTAAGTTAATATCATTTTTGCACCTCATTGTTAAGATGCTGTTTACTTCCAGTCTCAGATAATGCATAAAGTTTTTAATGGAGGCACAATATTAACTGCTTTTGTTTCTGAATATTCACTCTTGACTGCACATACACATTCTAGTTCAGTCCTACTTATTAGTATTCCTTGTCCTTGTGATTTTTATGATCCAGAAAATTTAGACTGGGAGCGGAATTTTAAAAAGGTACAACATGAAATAGATTGCAAAATAATTTACTCTCTAATGTATTCCATAGAGCTGTACTGTGCCTATAATAAGCATAGATAAATTTATTTTGATGTATCATGCTTAGCACAGAGGTAAGTGGGCATATAATTAACTCATTTATTTCATGTTTCTTCACCTAGTAATGCTGTAATTATTTTTCTTAAGCAATCAAGTTATTACAGCACAATTTAATTTCAACCTAGTGTATGATTTACTATACCAGATTTTGTGATTCTGTGAAGGCAAAGAAGTTTCTCCTACCTGTCCACTTCAGCCCCCCATCTGCCCCATTTCAGCAGGTGGAATTAAGCCACCTGATATGCCATTTTCAAAGTCAGACTAAGCAAAGGCCTGGAATGTGCAGATGCATGATTAACCCTTTGCTATTGAGTGGGTGTATTAGTTGATTTAAAAGAGCTGCTGTACTACCTTTTAGAAATCTATCTTTAAACTCAGAAAGCAAAAGAAGTCTAGCACTAACTTTATTGTGTTTTTGCTTAAATCTTTGCTCCATCCCAAATCTGCTTCTGAGAGTTCAGATTTTCATCTGAGAGGCAGAGTAGGTATTTTTCTCCAAAGACATCTTAGAAATGTGCTGGATATCAAAATGGAACATAAAGCCAAGCTACTGAAGCTTGTTGTACTCTCCTTGGAAGTTCTGGCTGGGTAGCTGTGTGACATATAACATGACAAGTCTGCCTTGAAGACCAGAGATCCTTCAAGGTCATCTTGGCTGGATGCTTTCTGTGCCCAAAGAATTGGCAGGTTGCAGAAAATCCTGTCACATGTGCTTCTCAACATGTAAATTGAGTACTTTCCCTTTAGAAATCTAAGCCATTGTGCCTGTGCAGTTAAGGAAACTCCACTATGTCCTCAGGAACATGAAGTTATGTGAAAGGACTCTTCCCTTACTGTGTGGCAGAGACCTTCATTCAAGAGGAAAACAGCAGAAATATTTGAGAGAACAGGACCAGTCAGTTATCAATCTCATGAACATTTAAATTCAAATGGCAAGATGACTGCTGTACATTTGCATTGTCTGGGAAAACGTCTTACCCTGCAAATGCTCTCTTTCTGCCTAACAAACAAATGTCAGTTTTATTTCAGTTGCTGCCTGCAGAAATCAGTTTAATCTACAATGCAGCTGAAGACAGGTGTCAAAACTGGTCTGTGTAATCAAGGATGTCATTTTCTCTTGTGTCTTTGCAAAAACACATGAAAAAAACCCCCTAAGACCCCTCTTTCTTTGTATGTTAAAAAGTGCTGGTGATGTTTCATGTTTCATATTCCGTTCCTGTAACAGACAGCTGCTCAAGAATCCTTACTTTTACTGTGAGAGGCACAAAGCGTATCTGTCTTATTTCAGAATCCCACTTCAAGAGGTTAGAAAACTCATAATTCATGTGGCTGGTGGCATTGTAGTTTTCACCCTTATAATGCTATGCAAAACTTTTATTCATGTGGCACAGTTCACCCCCCACCCTGTGGACTCTTGCATCATTCTGTGTTCTGTGAAATCCGTAAGGAAAATGTAATTTGTTTGTTTGCACTTGCCTCACCCCTGGCAGCAGCTATATGGAATCAAGTGAATGAGGTATAAGATTACCTATCTCCTGGACAGAAACCAGAAAGGATGGTGTCAGTCATGGCAATACAACGCCGCCCTGAAAAATAATATAAAACTCACTGCCACTGAATGTACAGTGTCTGTGGCAGATCCTCCAGTCCTCCCAGGTGTCCAGTGAGGGCATGAGCATATCAGAGAATCATGTAGTCTAGAAAAGACCTTTAAGATCATCGAGTCCAAAATCAATATGCAGAACTGCAGGCAAGCCACAGGTGAATCTAGTGTTGCTCAAAGCCATACTTTGAAAGTGCAAATCTATTCTTTGAAAAAACCCTGCACTACCTGAGACAAGGAGGTGCTCTGATGTTGCACTGGTTGGTTCATTTGTGGAAGTCTGGGTAATAATTGTGCTTTCTATTAATTTCATGGGAGGCAGTCCACAAATAAGTTAATAATTCTGTATTTTATGCAGCATCTGACAAGATCACAGTAATAAAAGTACAGGTCACCACAGGAAATTGCTTTTTAATGGGCAAGCTCGATCCTCCAAACAGAATGAAATAGGAATCAAATATATAATGTTAAAAGGAAATGTATAAGCAAAAAGAACTAAATGGGAGTTGGAAAGGCAACTTCTTCATACGTGATTTAAACGCTTGACTTTGACACCTTGCAACCATATTCCAAGATACTTTAAAAATACAGTGTGAGATTTTAAATTTACTTTTTTCCCTATCTGATGCATCGTTATTCTCTTGTAAAGAACAGGTGTAGGTACAAAGGTAGATGGCAAAATCCAAAGAAACATTGTGATGCTCCTTCACTGTTTAGCAAAGTAAAAAAATTACAAGTTATAATTAATCCATTGATTTGTTATGAAGAAATTATTGTACTTTTTTCCTTTTAAACGTGATAGCCTCCATGTTTCAGCTAATTGCACAGGAATGTGTGTAACAATGCTGCCTGCTTGAACAATACTCAATATATATTTAGAGCCGTACAAATTTATTCAGCAAATGAAGTCTTTTCCTGACAAAGATGTTTCAGAAATGGGAATCACTGGCAATAGGAATGGAAATTCAGTCACAAGCTGGAAAATAGCTCTTCTCCCACTTTAAGCAAAGGGGTGAGCACCTTAACTGGCTGCTACATAGAACGTTCCCTCTTTTCAAATATCATCTTAATTACAAATATGATTTCTTGTTTAAATTAGGGAAGAAAGATGACAGTGTAGTTGCCCAAATCTCAACAGCTAAAAACACCAGCGTATTTTGCTAGAAAGGTGAAAGTTTGATTATCTCTTCAAGTCACATGCATAAAAGCAGCAGGAAATGTGACTATATTTCCATTTAGCTGGCCCCTGGGGGTTGTGACTCCAGGCACAGTAGTAGAGACAAAAGACAGCGTGCTTCATATACCTGCACAAAAGGAGCGGGCATTTTTCAGGCTGACAAAAAGTCCCTGCGTGCCAGCCAACAGATGTGGCCAGATTTATCATGGAGAGTGTGCTAAACTTAACAGAAGGATGGAATAAATTACTCTTTTGTTCCAGCAACTGAAAGAGCAAAAAGGTTGTGTTTAAGTCACATTTTTCTCCTGGTGCTGCTCCCAAAATGATACACTCTATAAACACTCTATTACTAAACTGATAAGCCTATCATTAGTACAGTTGCAGCTCAAAGATATAAATCAAGTCCATGAATATCAACCTTTTCTGTATCACAGCAAGGCATTTATATGTTTTGTCTCTTCCATAAACCAGGAGCTCTTTTTATATCAAGAATATTTTACACCAAAGCTGCTCTGATACCCTTCCACATCTGCCAGACTACAGACTAAGCTAATACAGAGGTTTAGCAGTGCAAAAGAGTTAAACAGTGACTCCAATAAAAAGGAACAATGCATAAACCCTTTCCTTTTTCTATATCTACCATAAGTAATTGGCAGAATTTACTACTTGGCATACAGGTTTTATTTCCTTTTGAGTGGAATTAACCAATATTTCCTAAAATAACTCAGCCTGGAACACCACATGGAGGTTTTGGCCTTATCAGGCCACAATTATCAGTTTATGAGATCTTTAAGCAGATCGCATGACCATTCTTGCTCTTGAGAACCTGAAAATCAAAGCAGAATCTTTTCCTATGGATGTCTTCAACTTCAGATTATTTACTTCTGGCATGTCTTCCTGCTTCAAGGGACTATGAGCTTTTGGAAAGGGAAATAAGGTTTTCATCATGGAAAGCTTGATGCCACTGTTACTGGTCCTTGGAGTTGGATGGACAGTTTTCCAACGATTAAACACTTCTGTAATAAAAAAGTTAAACAGATTCTGTAATAAAAAAGATGAAAATGTATTCCCAGTTTCAGGAATACTGCACTCACACTTTCACAGAATGGAAGCACAGTGTGGTACAGTATAGCACTCCTTCCCACAGTTCTTGGCTTCTGTGACATAACCCCTCTATGTTCAGCACTCATCCATGTTAGAACTTGGCCAGGCACCCAGTTTTTCAAGATTTATACCCATTTTGTTCCTGGGGACAGCACCAGTCATCTTGGTTGGCCGAGTGCAGGTTTCTGAGAAATTCTCTGTGTATCCAGTTAAATGGATGTCATGCTGGAATTTTTTCTGTGAGGAAAAAAAAAGCATTCAGGCATAAAGATTCTGTTCCATTGGGTATGACATGCACAGATATATTAAGGACAAGGCCATTCAATTTCTTTAAATATGAAGGCGTGGTCATTTTTCAGCCACAAAATTAATCTTGTTTTCTAACTTTTTCTCTAAGTGAACATAATCTTTTTACCGATTCTTTTAAGCATGAATTCTATGCTGAAAGATCCCATAGTACAATCTGATTTTTGCTCTTTTCACCAGGTCTGAGTCAAGACTCAGTTGTCTCAATTGAGGGTAAAAGAGGATGATAAATTCCCACATGGTTAGTCACAAAATGAGCAGTCCAAAAACTGTTTTTATTGAGTCAAAATCTAACATATTCAGATCAAAAAAGTGCAACTCTGCTGTCACCTACCTCTGCTACCAAACGACTTGTTTGAATGAGGAAAACTTTTCACTTTAGCCTCAAGTTTACAACTAAACCTTATCTGTATAGCAGGATCTAATCTGGCCTGATTGTTCTATAATTCTATTATAGATCCCTTAATGACTTGTTTGTTCAGTATTTTTCCACATTTTGCAAAGCAGTTCTAAACCTTTACAATCTTCATTTTTGTCTCAGCCATGCACTGCAACTGATCTCATGTTTTCTTTGAAACTGAGTCACGCCATTGATGAAATTTCTCTTTTCCTTCAGGTGTATGATTGCCATAAAGTTTACAGCAAAACCACCAAATTGTGAATTAGAGAGCAATCACATGAGGAACACTGATGCCTTACTCAAAGTAAATAAAATATAAAATAAAATTTCTTCAGAGCAACTTGCCTTGGACATTTATTTGCCCTACCCTGCTCCTCTGAATTTAAGTTCCACACTGTAGAACTCATAGCCTCCAAACCACCCAATATGCAAATTCTGTTACACTTAACTCTCCTTTCCTCTTGTACCTGACTGTAAGCTATTCAAACTCTAATCCAGATCTGCCCACTCTCCAATTCAATTTAACATAAATTATGCAAAATGCCTGCAAAAATGATGTACAATTGGTCCAGTTTCCCTGCTTTGAATATGCATTTGAATGAACATATTCAAGTAAAATGTTACTACTGCTGTCTGTCCAAATTTGTGTGACAAACTCACTATTTTTAAAATTACTTCATGACTGAAAAATCTTTGAATTCCTGCCAATTAGTTGAAGTCTTTGTCAATGCATGCCAATTATTTGGCATAAATTATGTTTTGCCTCATTTTAGGTGAACAAGGCAGACTGTACTTCAGCAGCAGGGAACAAAGCTTTCAGGACATGCCAAAGAACTGCTTCTAATTTATAAAAGGAAGGAGGGCTTCATGAAAATTACTTTTGAGATACACTTGATAATGCATAAAATCCACCAGTTTTAATTTGTGTCAGCAATTTTTGTCTGACATTTCAGAGTAGATATTTTGACATATTTTGACCTATTAACTCAGAACATTCTGATGCATTACGAAAAAAGAACATTTTCTTTTGACTTTTTCAGAAAGCCTGAGTAATACCAACAATAAAAAAGTAAATATGATTCTTTTTTCAGTTGTTGAATAAAAAATGGTATGTTAAATTAAAATTATCCATCAACATTCCTTTAAATTCCTTGAACATTACTTTGTGTTCTCAAAAACACGGCACACTGAAAAGCTGACAGTTTAGTTAAATATCATACACAGTTTAAATATTATCCAGGAAAAGTTTAAATTTAGGATTACATTTATTACATTACATTAATAAATTTCTATTTTATTAGTGATTATGCATACATCATGTCTTTAGTATGAAAAAGCAAATAAAGTCTGATTGGTTTATTGTAGGCCAATATTATATATATTCCAGTCATATTTCATAAACTTCTTGGGCCTAAAGTATCAATTAAAAAATGTGATAAATATCACTAATTTTCATTGCTTGGGATTGAGGGCTTTGTGCTAGCCTAATCATAAAAATACAGCTTAAAGTAATGAAAATTAGCTGCTAGTAAATTGAATATTAACATGAAGGATTTTATGCCTGGACAGTGTGCTGAACAAACTGCAGCATGATTTAGGCCGCTGAAAATGTAGTGACTGAGATTTTCTTGAAGTCTAGATCTCGGTGTTTCTTGTATATAGAAAAACTACAATCCATCCTGTAATTTAAAAAAAAGAAAAAAGGGAAAGAAGCAAACATGGTATTGACCTGAGCATGCAACTACTGTTGCTTCAGAAACAGTTCAGGGGAAGAAAGAGAATAGTTACCAGTATTCTGTGGGAAGAACAGACTTTGTCCCCTTAGACCAAAGACAGCAACCACCTGCACTTTGCTTTTGAAGAACCCCACCTATGTCTGTAGCAGACACAAGCAGCATCAGAATCATCCATGCTGACCAGTTTTAGTCATCTGCAACTTGGATCTCTTCCCAGTTTTCTCTTGTGAGGAGTTCCCAGCACACCGATTCCACATAGACCTCATTGAACCAGGATGTCAGGGAGGGGGAAAAAAGGAGCAATATTAAAATGTTATCTTGTCCACCTGAATAATTCTGACTCACAACTGCAATGTAATTTAGACAGTTCAAAACCTGGGCCACATTTCCTCCTGTGCAAGAGGATTATAGTGCCACTCCAAACATCTGCAGTAATGCAAATGTTGAGCTCTCAGCATGTTTCTCCAGCCTTTATCCTTGGCTCCACTCTCTGGTGGTGGAGCCTACAAGGGCTTCCCCAGGGAGCAGCCTGCAGCTGCCTATGTCAAGACAATTTTCCTTCAGCAGGAAGCAGGCTTTGAGAATACCTTATACATCTTCAGCCTTCTACTTGTTAGGAGGGCACTGGAACAGACGTGGGGTGTTACTCAGCCAGACTAACTGCACTGTTTCCCTTAATACTGTACTAATGGCTAACACTTTGGCACTGACTTGGAAAGGTGATTGATATTTATTGAATTGCCAGTGCTATTTCCTCTACAGTTTTGTCTCTGAATGTCCTTTCCTGTCAACCTATAGCCTCTTGCTATAGGTTGACAGATTTGAAGAGATTATAGTCTTGAGTGTAGAGACTGAATAATATCCTGTATGAATGACATTCTACATGCAGCACAACTATATATAACTACTAAATTAATTCCTGGAAAGTGCATGCTCTTTCTTAGTTTCTGCTCCAACAATCATTACGTACAGAGTAATCATCAAGAAAGGACATAGTACAAATCACAGATTTCTTGAACAACCTCCTTAATATTTTTCTATTTCCTTTTCTGTGTTAAGACAAAATACTGTAGAGTAGATCAATGATCAAGAGGCTTAAAAGTGTCAGTGATGTGCCTGGACAAGTGTGAAGCAATGGGTGTACCTATAGCTCTCGATGGAACATTGTACAGAGACCCCTGAATACAGATAACCAAGCTGATGTGACATTTTGTAACTTCACTAAAATATTAATGATCTTTCCTAACAGGATATCTTTACGGGTAGTTCTTTGTTTTTAAAATAGACCAATTATTGTTCTTGGCTCTACAAAAAAGTGTGGAGTGACTGGCTTGGCCTTTTCTTCTCTTCCACAACTTCAGTTCCTGTATTTCCCTGCTGCAGTGCCCAAGATCATTCCCTAGCTTCTTAAACTGCTATAGTTAAATTGAAGAGATTACAAGAAAGCATATATCATTCATACATAAACTTTTTTTTAAACTGGATATATTTCATGTTACTTAGGAAACAATAAAAGCACAGGCACTTTTTAATAAAGGAAAACAAACAAAAATATCAAAGCACTTCTTTGTACAGTGACTAACAGTGCCTTACCCATTACGAGTTCCTATGGAAGAAGTATTGGAGAGTGGACATCAGCATGTTTCACCACAGTAATACATCACCACCTTTTTACTTTTTCTCACCACAGTAATACATCACCACCTTTTCACTTTTTCTCAAAGACTCCTGTTCTAGTGCACTTCAACTGAAAACAGAATATTTCCTCCAAAATCAAGATTCCAGAATGTTTCTCCAGGGCCTTAAACCTCTTTAGAAAATGAGTCATCCACACGTTTTCCATCATACAGCAGTGTCAGAACACAGAACGAGTGTCCATTTCTCAAGCAGAGCAGCAAGGTACCTGAACATCCCCACCACGCCCCTGAAGGTGTTTCCACTTGTATTTGAGCCACACGAGGAAAAGTCCACCAATTAAGCTGATAAAATAGTGAAGATCTTGTTCCATTTTAATCTCATGCTTATGAAAAACCTTTCCTTGTTGTAGTTTGGTATTAGTTTCAAGGAAAGATAGTTTACTAGCTCTTCACTGTCTACAATTAATACCCCTGTGAGGGGTTCCTCTGCATATCCCACTAATGAGAGTTGAGTGACAGAAGCATTTCAGTATATATACTTTGGAAAGTAGTCTTCCTCCCTTCATGTTGATAATCTGAGCCAAATATTAAAAGGTTGTTAGGACTGATCTATTTTTTCTCTCCTTGCCACCATTGTGGGTATTATTAAAGAAAGTAAAAGCAAAATTCTACTATGTTGTTCGTCCTGCACCTGTCCCACTTCCTATATGGTTTCCTTCCAAGGCAGGGAATATTATGAGTGCATGGCTTTTGCTTTGAGTCCAGCAGGAGATGTCATGATGCAGCTTTTCTGGGAATCTATTTGTGGCAGACTGAACAAGCTGGGCTAAAACCTGTTTGGAAATATGTTTTTCCTGTCTTGAGAAAATGAACCCAGCAGCTTCCTCCCAAATGCTGCATTTGGAGGCTGGAACTATAAGTATTGAATGGTATGCAGTGTGTGTAGGAATATTTAGGCTTTCGGTGTATTTTTGTATATTGGTCCCTGGTAACAGGCTGGGAGCTCCCATTGATGCTGCAGGTTGCCAAGTCTCCTCTGCAATGGCACTAGGCTGTGATGGGTTTTGCATTACCTTTAAAAGCACTGCTGGAAGAGACACCACACTGCTGGCTAGCAGCATGATTTCTGCAAACACTGATTCAGGAATGGAGCAAGCCTCCCAGCATGCCAGCACTGCCCCTTCCTCCCTGAACTCCTATTTCATCTCCAATAACTCACTTCACATGTCTGAATTTCTGCTGCTCCTAGCACGTGCTTTCTGTGCACCACTTATGCAAGCCAAGAGATTCTAGGCACAGGGACATAACGCTGCTTCTACCCCTTTCCAGATCCCTTTGCCATTTTACTCCCCACAAACAAGCAAAACCAAAGCCACCCATTTCCAGGGAAGATGGGTCCTGTGCCTTTGATGGAAGGCAATGCAGCTAGAAAAACTTTGGCCACGGCCTTTAGAGGAGTGCAGGAACCAGCGCTGTGCTCCTGCACCACTGTAGTGGGTTGGAACATAGTTGATGGACAGTCTTTTAGACCAATCGCCTCACGATTTTGAATATTTAAAAGCAGCAGAAGCACAGGCAGTTGTTCCGTTTTGGTCCAGGTTTCTCGTGGGGAGGGGGGAAAAAATGGGCCCTGGGCTCCGTCTCTTGGAGCGGGCCTGGGCCTCCTCTCCCCCGGCGCCGGACCACAGGCCCCGGGTCGCTGCGGGAGAACCGTCTCAGAGCCGCGGGCAGCTAATAAACAGCCCTAAGCTGCCGCGGAGCCGAGAGCACACGGCGTGGCTTCTGAGGGCCGGCGGGCATCCCCTCCCCGCTCCCACCGGCCCCGCGCAAACTCGGCGGGAGCCGGCAGAGCTTTCTGCAGCCAACACGGCTTGTATCCAACTGAAGAAGGCACCATGCAGCCAGCAGCATAAAGGGAGAGAGGCTTTCTCTAACGTAAAGCTCGAAGTAAATCAACTCTTCATCATGGTGGCTCCAAGGTCAGAAAGAGAAAGAGAAAGTTAGTCACGTGAGACGAAGCTAAAGATGGCGGCGGGAAAAGAGGGAGGAGGCGTGCCCAGCGCGAAGCTTAAAAATGCTTCTTGCAGGCTGTGTTAAAAACGGTTATATCACATATTGTTTCGTTTCTTTAGTCCATTTAAAAGACATGGGGAGATGAGAATTCTGTGTGCAGCCTGCGAAGAAAGAAAGGATGGCCACGCCAGGTCATCTAGAAGCTGCAGGAAGCTTTCAAAGATTTAAACAAAAAGAGCCATTGCTTTCGGGCTGGAATACCCAATCCTTAAACGACAATAACCCCATGTGATGGGCCATGACTGGCAGTGTGAAAGAACTGTGCGATTTTCATGGGAGAGATATTTTTTGTTTCACGTCAGCAAATTGTGTTTAACCGGGCGGATTGCTGAGCTGTGAAAGATTCCATGGCGTAGTAGAAGAAACCCTTTCCTTAAGCGTAAGAAAGATACTTTCTTTTAAAGAACTGTAATACTGACCAAATCCCATGCTTTGCTGTCCTTTGTGCAAGTGGGTTAGAAAGATGGGGTGCTGGAGGAAGGAGGCGTGTGTTTTAATTTCTTATTATTTCTTTTTACTTCTAATTCTGTTAGTAATAAATCTCTTTAATACTGTAATTGCTCAAGTGTGTGTCTGTTTTGCCTTGTAGTTCTTCAGTTTTCCTCAATAATCCTAAATTTAAGTTTTCACTTTCCCCTTGCTCTGCCTAATTACAGCAGAAGCAAATAAACAATTAGATTTCATGTGCTTTGGTGTTTAAACCAGCATCAAACCACCACCAGCACAAAGTGCTATTGCTACCCAGACTCTTCCCTGTTACTGCCTTGCTGCCTCTTCCTCAGGATAATGAAACAATGAGATAAGTTCACAAGAAAACAAGAGGATCCTGTTCACTTGTGGGCTGTGAGCAACCCTTGCACCAGGCAGAAACAACAACAGAGCTGAATTTGGGGGGTCATGAACGAAACAAGAGCATGACCAGAGCACTCAAAAGGCTTGGAACTCTCCCCTCCTTCCAGCAGCAGTGATGCACACCTGGGAAGGCAGCTCACCAGCAGCAGGAACCACATTGACTCCAGCTGGAGTAATTTCTGCTGTCAAGTCAAGCAATGTCAGTTTTTCAAGGGACTATGGCCTGTTGGAAAGGGAAATAAGGTTTTCCTTGTGGAAAACTTGAAGCTGCTATTGATAGTTTTTGGAGTTAAGTGGATAGATTTCCAAGCAATTAAACAGTTCTTCATCCAGTGGTGAAAAAGACTCTCCCTTCCAAAATCTGTTCTCGGTTTCAGGAATACTGTACTCACAGTTTCACAGAAAAAAAGCATTATGTGGTACAGCATACGGCTTCTCACACAGTGTTTTCAGTATTTTCACAGTGTTAAAACTGCTCTTCCTTTATGTTTATGAATTTGGAGAGATATTTCAATCTCTGTAGTTAACCTTGCACGTTTCCCACCTGTGCAGTTCAGCATAGTTGAAATGCTTAAAAGCTTCAACCCATAGCTTCTGTGAAAGTTATTCCTCACTTGTGTCTTAATTTCTGAGGAATTTGGGATTCCTTCTCCAATGGTTATTGATATCAAATGAGGAAGAGAATAAGAAATGTGAATGAGAATGAGAAAAATGTATGTCTTCCAGGAAACATTCAGCAATTGAGATCAACACAGAAAGCTGAAACAAGTTCTGCAGATACTGGCACCAAAGCAGATGTGTGGAGGAATGCCACAATGAAGAATTTATTACCTTGGGCTTCCACAACGTATGTTCCTGTCCAGCAGCAATTTTGTGTGGTAATGAGGAAGACATAAAGAACAGGGCAGAGCTAAACATAAGATAATTTTTTTATTATATAAAAACTGTATAAAAAGTTGCTGTTGACTGAACCTAGGGCTAAAACTGTCAGCCTTTCTCCCTCTTGGAATCTATTTACTGTCATGGGAAGAAATAGTGGAGGGACAGGAAGTAGAGTTATAAATGATGGCTCAAAGACCACTGCAGTGAACAGAAAGATGAAATGCTGCTGCCTCAGCAGGTATCTACTCAATACAGGATCTACAAATCCTCATAGCATTGGGTCAGATCCATGATGTAAATCCAAACAATAAATGCAGTTTGAAACCACATCTTCCAAACAAACACAAGAGCTAGATATGTTATAAATGGTAGAGAGAAAATAGAAATTACACAGTCAAAAGGAGTGTTAACATCACTCATTTCTTCATTTTAGCCTGACTTGGGGGAACTCTCATAGAGTCTAAAACCAAACAACGTTTTGCATTTATTTTCTGTTCCAGACTTAATTTAATATTCTTACTTTAAAGGAAGGACAAAGCAAGTTTATTTTAATCACTGATCCTATAGACAATAGAAAGCTACATATGTACTAATAAAACCCAGCACAATTATAACCCTATTTAGAAGTTTTACTAGGAATAAAGGTTTTAACAGGTTTTCTACCTGGGAATCCTGGAGTTCCTGGTTATACTGAGGTTACATTCTGAAACAGAGGTTTGTGGCCCACATTCCTTCAGCTCAGCCCAGCAAAGTCCTGCCAGCCTATTTTAGAAATGGTGTGGCAAATCCATTCTTCTCATCTGGATTCAGAACAAAGTATGCCACTTTTGCTTTTTTTATTGTTTTTCTTGTTCTGCATTGTATGCGTGCCAGATACAGATTGTCTGAAAGGTTAGTCTAACTGTGCTTGGTTCATGTTATTATTAAAGCTGCCTTCCTTTCCGTCGCTTTTGGACAGCTGGCAGACATGAGTAAGCAAATAATTCTGCTTATGGAAAAATTACTTTTAGGGTTATTTATAACTTACAGTCTCCAATACAGTCAGTCAAGTATTCAAGACATGGTAGCACAGTCTAACTGATCTGGTGCATGCTGTTCTGGGATGAACTCCTCATTTTACCCTGTCTGTCCAGTCTCCTGTAGTGAAGAAGTCATTAAGATGGACTGAAAATGACTGAATACAGCGGTGGGCTACACTGTGCATTTAGGAATTGAGTCCTCTTGAACTCTTGTCCTTTCTCTTACGAAATTTTTATTTATAAATGCAAGTTCAGCATCAAAAGAAAGAAGAAAGAATCTCCCAAACCAGTACAGCATCAAAAGAAAGAAGAAAGAATCTCCCAAATCGCTCCCAAAACTCAAGGCCTGATGCTAAGTCTCCCTACTGGGTAATAGGAAGCATCATTTCAAATCCCCATATTGGGGGGAAAGTTTATAAATAGGTTCATAAGACAGTTTCAAGATGAGAGAAAAACTGTTAGTTATTTAAACCAGATGAAATTCAAAGAATTTGCTCAAGTGTAGCCACATAATTCATGCCAGTTTTTCTTACCCACACAGACTAGGAAGGAGAAAGTAAATGCCAGTTATTCATCATGTGCCTTTGATAGTTTAGAACTTGCTTCCATGTAACTTCAGAGCTGGTCAGGATGCACATTTGGTCTGACAGGCACCTGCTCTTTTTTTCAGCAGAGCTACTAGAAGAATCTTTATATTTTTATCATCTATGCTAAAACCTACCACAGATGTAAAGCAAAAAATGTGCAAGGACGTTTTTAGTGTTTTATTAGGCCCACTGAGCCAAAAGATTGTTCTTGATGTGAAATGGGAGAGTTCAACAAGAGAAGCCCCCTTGGAGGTCAGAAATACGAATAAGAACAGAAGAGGATTGATGTGTGGGAGCAGGCCCAGGTCTGCAGTGCCACACTGCATTTTGTTTCAGTAATTGCTGAAAGCCGGGCAACATGGACTGAGGGAATAGCTACAGGATAACTTAATTCTCTTCTGAACTCAATGAAAAACTTTAACTTGACTTGCATCCATTTACTTGCTTAATTTTGGAATATTGAGCCAAATCCAGCTAAGATCTTGGCACATCACGTCATGCTGCTGGGATATAATAAATAACAAGGATGCAAGTCCTGAGGAAAATAATTTCTCATCACGCTCTGTATATGCACAAAGGCAGAGCTGGGGACCAAGCTTATAGCAAAAGTACAACTATTCTTTACTTCCAAACTCCTGCTTCCTTCTCAACTTCAGAGAGCTCTGCTAATCTTTGAAACCTTTCTGTCAGGTTTTTAATTTTCTGGGTATTCTGAAGTTTTCTTTATACTTTTGCTCAGATTCGCCCTACACAGTGCCATTGGGACATTCAAAACAAAGCTCAAGAAAGAAGAGCCCGTGTTATAAGAAGTTCTGGCTTTCAGAGAACTACATAGCTTAAAAGAATTGGAAAGATCCTGAACAGAACGTGGCCCTTAGAGTGCATGAAACTAGATCATTTGACACCGATAACCTGTGACTTTGCAGGTTCTAAGCATAACTCAAGCCATTGAACAGTCCCATAAAATGGTTAAATGTGGAAGATTGCAGTGAGTAATGCAGCATTACAGAGTATAGTATTAAAAACAAAAAAGAAAAAAAACCCTAAAAAATTTTTCCAGACCAAAAAAGGAATAGCATGAAAAGTGGCGTGTTGTAGACAGTGAGCCATAAAGCTCTCAGAAGTATTTGCATAAAGCAAATAGGAATGCAAATACAGTCAAATAGGAAATATGTTCCCTTTGTGGAAGAGACTGGGCTATCTAGCCACATATAATTTAATACTGAACACTTCAGTCAGCTCCAACACTATCCTCACTACAAAGTAATGAGCTAGAGGGGCCCATACAGATCAGCATGGCAAATTTAGCATGTTAGAAAATACACTTAGGAACTGTAACACAAACCTGCTAGCTTAAAATTGATGCCTTGGGTGGCTACCTAGAGACTAGTCAGGAGTAAGGGAATAAAGGTAGGTATTTATTTGAAAGGCTGTCAAAGGCACACCCTGGGGAGCCAAAGGCTACACCCAAGATGCACCCCAAGATGGATGACAAGTCACGAGTTCTTCACACTTTAATACGTTTGGTCCATTTGCATATCAGCATAAATTCACCAATTAAAGCTTTAGCTAATGATGTAATTTCTTCAATTTCTCCACCTCTCTAGGGGCTCTAGTTTACACTTTTTTTGGGTCTAGGACAATCTGAGTGTCCTTGAATAGCAAGCTCAGAGAAGCTTTGTTGTGTCTGTCTGGCCCAGGAGAGCAGCTAATGAGCTACAAGAAACTTCAGAGTTACACACTAGGCGATACAGAATTTGAAAAGTATAAAAGTTAAAACCTAAGGCATCAAAATCATCAACCACTTTGTTAAAAAACCCCCAAAAGACAAAAGAAGTTGTAAAGCCTCCTCCTTGATGGCTTGCAGCATGGGGCCTGATAACAAAGCATTGCATTCATAAAGATACATGAGTCTTTAAACACGTGCCTCAGACATATTTCCACATCACACAGCTAACTATCACCTCTTAATTTTAGGGTAAACAGGCATTTACTAGTTTTCTTAATGGGATTTTTATTGCTTCCACAGCCCATAACAATATTAATTCCTTCCAAACCAGAATCATTTGATTTGCATTGCCCTCAATGCCTTTGGGTCTTTTCTAGAGGAAACATCCTTTTCTGTTTTGGCTTGTCTACAGATATTTATTTTTTATTTTAGGGAAGAGGTTTTATTGGAGACACTGGAGATGGAAAGGACTTAATTAGTCACTTAGGACTGACTTAGTCACAACCATAGTCTTTCAGTCCAACCCATTATCAAGTGTTCTTGTTGTATTTCCCCATGTTGCTGTTTCCTGGCACTCAGAACAGGGAAGTTCCCCTGAGATTTACAACGGAGTCTCCTTTCTCAGCTTTTTCATTCTGTCCTTTGACATAGACCATTTGTCCCTTACTCTCGTGTACATGGTTTCATCTTCAAAAAATGTTATTTCATGTATTCAGCTTCATTTCTTCTTTTTCTGATAGATGTGTTAATAGTGTACCCCTTTCGTTGTATGGGCAGATCACTGTTTGGGAGGTAACACCAAGCAGCACCTGCCTGAGAGACTCTTATCATGCAATGGGGATACTTGTGTAGCCTGCACTACTGTATATGAGACAAATGGTTATAGCTGAATTGATTAGATGTCTTTCTCTTCAATGCTCTACTGCTTTAACTAATCCCTAGTTTGTAAAATGTTTGGCATTACAAACTCCCTTGCTCCTTGAGCAGAAATTTAAAATGGTATCCAAACTAAAGACAGCAGTTTCTACCTTTCCCTTCATTAGTGACCCTCCATATGAAACAATTTTGATTTCAGACTGAATTGAGGGAAAGATGATGGCTTTGTTTTCGTGTTATCAATTACTCCTTTTCCATTAAGTTTTCAAGTATGGTAGCAGTTCAATTTGTTCTTCTCTTTGCACATATATTTTAAAAAACCCTGCTATATTTTCTTTCCAAATGACATAATTACTTCATGATGTCTTCACTTCTCTCTTGTTATTTTTGCTGGAAACAGTGAAAATGTACTTAAACAGCTCTTTGGCAGACATATATATCATACTGACCCAATTTATAGCATCTGCCGTGCAACTTTGTGTACCATCGTTTGCCAAACATTCTGTAACTGCAAAATAATAAGAAAATAATAGTGAAGTGTTCCTACCCTTTCATGCTTTCTGTTCTGTATCCCACATGTCCCACAGAGCCTACATAATGAAATGTTTGCTAGGTTGTTGGGTCAGCATGGAGGAACAGTAAAAGCCATGCTGGAAGTACTCACTGAGTAGAGCTCATGGCTCCCCAGGCCAAGGTTCCTGCTGTTAAACACACTGTGCTGCATCTGCTACTAAGCAAAGCTGGAGAAGAGTAGCCATTAAAGCTGCAAAGTTTAATGGCAGAACAGGATATCCTTCCACAAAAGTGAAAAACAAAAGGGCAACAGGAAACATTTGTATAAAACGGTACCTAAACTATTTGTATTATGTTTATCTTTGAGTTATGCATATGTTGTTTTCCTCTGATTTTAGCATACTGCAATTAGCACTGGGGTTTTCTTGGACTTCTAAACCTGTATTTGTGAACAGCAAGGGTCCAATTCAGTTTGGTGTACTCAGATTATGATATAGATAGCACTTCTTCTAAAGCTTTATTGTGCATTTTGGACCTTTAAAATAACAAATTGGAGAAATATTCACTGAACTGTAAAATTACCCTTTTCTTTTTACCTCCAACTTTGGAAGGCTAGTGTAAAATGATTTAGTACATTTCTTTCTGACAGCTGTAGATAGAATACTTCCTTTCATTCTGCTTCCTTCCTCTTCTGCCTTCCCAGAGAGAGGTTGATTTTATACTGAAATATGCAGAAGAGAATTGAAGAATTACACCCCATTGGTTTCTGAGAACTGAATCCTTCATCTCAGCTGTTAGATTTGTGTCTTTTTTTTCTAGTATAGCTTCCTCCTCAATGTTTTCCATAACTTTTCCAGTACAAAATATATTATCCAGATTCTCAAGAACTTCTTCATTTCCCTAGACACTCTGCAGCATGGCTATTTTTGCTGGGGCATGTTAAAAATAATGGTCTATGTGGCCTCAAACAGGAATGACCTAGTTGAAGCCTCAAATTAATTCTTTGGAGGATATCACTTGTCCTTATTTTAAGTGATGAACTCATTGCATAATTTATGAGAACCAGCTATCTGGAAGAAATAGGGAGATGCAAAAATGTGATAGATAGGAAAATTCAATAGCAGAAAACATCTTTCCAAATGGACAAGCTGTAGGGTGTGCAAACCTAATCATACCTTGGCTTTCTTGTTCAATATATATCTATTTTTCAGAAGGATGAGTTGCAAGAGGCAAATCAAAGTACAGCATAAGCTTATACAACCACAGAGGCATGAATGTTAGACCTACAATTTTCATAGGGATTTATCAGATTCCTTAGTATTTTATTTAACAGAAACTGTTTTGCCATCCAAACTGTATCAAAGTTTCACAGCACATGTTTAGCAACTCAAACACTCATATAGAACAGTAAAATACTTGTATAATTTTAATGGTTTTGGTATTCTAAGTTAGCTGACTCATAACAGGTGTGGAGAGGTCAGAGCAGTAGGGCCATTAAATCAAAATGAAATAATCAGGTTTCCCTGAATACACAGAAAAAAAATAGCATTTTAAGTCATGGACCTGGGCCTAAATAAATGTACTTTTCTCTTTCTGCATGACTTGGATCTGCAGCTGACCAACTTGTCGCAGAAGCCAAGATAGGGTGGGAGAAGTTGGCACCTTGTAGCTCTCCCACACATACTGTATATCATCTCTGTCCCAAAATTGTCCTCTCAGAATAGTCTGGCACCTCCCACAACCAGGAATTGTGAAGTGAAGAAGGACATGCATAATCCATTTTATTATCAGCATATTTTTTCCCCGTTCTTCAGATTTTGCTTCCATGCACAGCTGTGTCTTAGCCCCACACCAGATTGACTGCTTTCATTGGTTTGCGTTGTGTCTCCTCAGTCTTTGGAGCACTCTAAGTAGATCAGTCAAGAATGGGTGAGAAGATGTAAAATATAAGGGTTTCCCACCCACAGGTACTTGGTCATGGCCATTCAAAGATGCACCATCTAGTAACTACTGAGGAAATGGATTTGTCATTGTATGACAATCAGAAAAGTGAAACTGACTTCTCCAGAGCTAAGATTCTGAAGTATTTTGAAACCAGTTTTATTCCATTAAAGTAACTAAGCATTTGAATCTATTGCCTGAGTGAAACCACCTTTTAAAAATCCCTGTGTACTAAGAGGAACGTCTGCTTGGTGAGGATGGATAAAATGTGCAAAATGTGTTACATGTATTTTTAAAAATAAAAAAAAACATTTACTAAGTAAAATTCTAGCTTATTACTTAATTTGAATAGCTTTCTAATTTTAACCTATGAAAATGCTCTGTGCTGAGACTAGAGAAGTACCATAGGACTTCTGAAAATGAATATAACACACAAATTGACATGAATATATTCTACAGTATATACTAAACTTTATTAAAGGAAAAGCAGTGAAAACTTCTGCGAAAGAGGAATCATGTTCTGCCTTAGTTTTGGTTTGGAATTAATGAACACTCATGGCAATTAGTGCCTCTGCCTTTAGTGCTGGAGACTCCCCATGCTCACATTACAGTTATTTCTGCTGTACTCCTGAGGTCTGGGAGGCTGAAAGGATCCTGTGGCTAACACACCTCCCTTCATTCCAGAGTGCACTGCAGTTGCACTTAGAGTTGGTACCAGCCATCGAGCACTTAGACACTACACAAACACAAAGCACATTTTTGGATGCCTTTCTGCGAATACCTCACTGAACTGGGAGAGTTTGTTTACAGAGTTGCTCAGCAGCTTCACTTTCCATTGACTTCAGTTGCTGGCTCCTCCGGTCCTTAGTTTACAAAGGAAGGAGTGATTGAAAAGAGAGTATGTACACAGTTACAAAATCTATACTGCTAGATTTTTGTAGTATTTAGATCTATTCAGAACAGGTGTTTCAGTTCATTTCTAAACATTTCACTTAAAAAGACTGATATATTTATTTAGTAAAAGCAAAGAAAATTGTAAGTCTCTTGGGACTTTCGAAGCAGCAGAGCCAGTTCTGTGTCCAGCATCTACTGAAATTTATTGAGATTTGACTGTCTATTTCCCCTAAACTTTACTGAAAATACCAGCTTTGTGTGCAGCTATGGAAAAACTGAGGCATTTACTGCTAGCTATGCCATCATCTTAAAACACAATTAAAATATGAAAGGCATGCCAAGTGCCACAAAATTGCTCAGAAAAGAAGGGAGCTCTGAATATAGGGAGATTACATGGCTGGGAATAAGGCAAGAAAAGAAAAAGTTGTGTCTTATAGAAGACAAGAGTGTTTTAGCATCCTCTGAACCTTTTGGCACCAAAATGAGATACAGAGAATTGTGAACAGTTTGATTTTGAGGGACTAGCCTGTAATAGGACTTCTTTTGTAATGAACATCTATATGACCTTTTCCAACATTACATTAATTATCAGCCACACTGATACTTGATGAACAAAATCTTAGATGCTTGAATAGTTCCACTATTGTCAACATGACCACTATTCTCACACGTCTAAAAATCTTACCACTTGCTTCTGCATTTCACTCTCAGCACATTTTGATTTTTGTTACAGTGTTATCAAAAAGATAAAAGATTTCAACCCTAAATGAAACAGAATAAAATTATAATGAATAGTAACTGAGGTTACGGATGCTTAGGAGTACTCTGGACATTCTTGGGGTTAGAAACTTCACATTAGAAGTGTACTCTTAGGCTACAACACAAATAAAAAAATCTGATAATTCCTGTACTTTGGGCATTTTTCAGATAGTTTTTAGGATGATTTTTAGACTGTGGAGGACTGCCTTGGGCGTATTCTTGTGGGAACCTATTGTATGTTTATTGGTGTGAATTTAACTCAAGAAACAAGATAACTCTGTTTGTTGTGAGAAGGGATTATGGTGAGAACTCTTCTGCTGCTGCTAAATTATGTTGCTTCTTTCTATCCCAAGAATAGGAAGAGGACATACATCCAAACTTCTTTCTCAAAATTGCTTCCTGAACCCATGACTCTTTTCATAGGGAAGCAAGAGGGTTGTACTCCATCACCCATCTGGCACAGTAATTCTAATGCATCCACATGGAGAAACACAATATCCACACAGAGGAGAACTTTTGTCTCAGGTGAACACTACACAGTGTAAACCCGCCCCTCATGCTCTGTCTTAATAGAGAGAATCTACTCTTACAATAGAGAGAATCTACTCTTACAATACAATTTAACTATGTAAATGCTGTAGTACTGAAAGCCGTAAATAATTACCTAATACCAGAGAAATTTTTCACATAATTCACATAAGTGTGAAGACTGGTTACGTTTGACTAGTATCACGTCTTTAGTAAGGGAATATCACATATCCAAACCAACAATATTTCTAGTGAAAACACTTCCTTCTAGACTCACTAAAGAAATTATAAAAGTTGGCTGTGTGCATAAAATGGCAATTTGTACAAGTCCTGTCTGACACAAATACACTTGGCCCTCTCAGCACTAGCTCTAAATCTGCATTTTCACTTAGACAACATTAGGCCGTTGCCTAACCTTGGCCCCCATCCTCCCCTTTACTCCAAGTGAGATAGACTCGAGATAGCAGGGCAGTGTGACTCACAGAAACTCCTTCCCACATGAAATCCCCAGTGCTGCTGCCTAGTATGAAACATTGATGCAAAAGCCCTTCTAGGCTACCTGCCAGCACTACAGCTAGCCCTGAGCTTAAAATCTCTGGTCATGCAGAAATGATCAGAGAGGAAAGTCAAGGAGCTATGACTAAGCTTGCATTATGAACATCTTTTTCTCTCACCCACGTCTAACCCATAGCAGCAGCCCTTGCTGACACTGTCAACCCACACCCATTAGCACCTGAAAGCTCATTAGCTACAACATACTGTTGCTAATTCAAAAGCTTCTTCTTAGGTCCCCTAGCAAGTGAAATTCTGACCCCTAGTTGTTGTCCTGTATTTATCTATAAACCAGTTACTCTGTCACGAGACCTGGGTTCGGCACTGGCTCACATCCACCTCCAGTGGCTTCCCGAGTCTTTTGCAATACTGGTTAGGTTGTTGCTGTCCTCAGCCTTTAACTATAGCATTGCAAATAAATTAGAGACACTTGATTCAGGCAAGAGGCCTGATTTATTCATGTGGAAAGCTTTTCCCTTTCATGGAGTTCTAGTTCTGCAGCATGTGACTTGTCTGAACACTAATTTCAATCCAGCAATATATCGATTTTCCTGTAATCTGAAATTCTTGGCAACTAAAAGAACCTAATTAGGATGTTTCTGTTGGCACTTGTTCTTTTTCTGTGAGAGGGAAACATATTTCAGTTTTGTGCAGTTCAAGCTCCTTAAACACGGCCAGTTAAAATACAAATTTGAACCTAACTGATTATCCTCTCTGGGCAATGGAATTAGTTATAAGTCCAACATTTTGACACAAAACTAGGCAAGCAGCTTCATATGGAGCTGCTCCTTGGCTCTCATCTCCATTAAACTTAACCCTAATGCTAATCTTAGTTTTAACCTCAATCACAGGCCAGCAGCTGCTACCACAGCAGACAGAATGAACTCATTGGGTCCTAAATAAAAGCTATACTCTCACTCTGGAAAAAAAATAAATCTAGTTTTGAGGCTCCTCTCAGTTCAAGAACTGACCCTGATTTGATCACTAGACCTAAGCTGAAACTTTATTTCACTAGTCCTCTACAGGACTTAAGCTAGAACCAGCCCTACAGTTGTCTGTTTCTAAACCTATATAATAACCTTAGTTTATAATCTCCTGCCCTCTGAATCCAAAACCTCAGCAAAATCTCACCCATGTGCTTTGAACAACGTGTGTTAAACATCTTTACTCTTCGCACCTCATTAAAGCAGCTCAATAAATTGACTCAAATCAAAAAAACTGTTTTGAAGAATCTGCCTTTCAGATTCAAAATCACTAACAAACTAAGCAGAGGGAATGAAAGAAAACTTCCATTTACGTCTCTTGTTTCCAGCTCTGACAGAAACACCTGTGTTGGGCAGGCTGCTGAGACCTCAGCATCACGGAGCTGACAACACTCATTGCTCTGTGGGCTGAGCCAGCACTGGAAACCTCCAGATCTGCCTTGGAGCCTTAAAAAGAGTGAACAATACCAGCTGGCCGGGGTCAAAGGAGTGACTACTTGGTAATTTAACTTGCCATGGTAACTTTCTGATTTCAGGTAATTTTTAACTGGGATTTTTTCCTCCTACTCTTGGCAGTTTGAGTAGCGCTGATCAGACCAGCTGAGAGACACATGGCTGTGATTTTTTTTTTTTTTTTTTAATACAAATGCAACTTCTTAGTTCTTTATACAAAGTAAAAATTCAAGTTAAAAAAGGTCAAGTGAATCATTAAAAAGAAGAACCACAAAATACAATTATTTCTGTTAAAAGCACGTATCTTAGCATATCCAGTGCCCTTTTGGACCTTTAACAGGATCTAGTCAGCTACATTCACTAAACTAGAATTAACTGCGGGAAAGTATACAGGCCACTGGAAGTATAAAATCACTTGAGCTCAAGAATGAAAAGAATAAATAGTAACAGTCAAGCCAAGTCAGTTTGAAATGTGTCGACAGGGAAGCAAAGCTACACAGGTTGGATGGCTGTGTCTGGAGTAATCAGAGGCTTGGCAGAAAATACAACAGTGTTCAGGTGTCCTTAACTGCTCCACTCCCCACAGTCCTAAGGGTTCAGACATCGCAAGGTCCAGATGCATTTTGCTCTTTGTTACTCTAGGGACATTTCTGGTGATTGACTACCTCGTGGATAGTTGCATTGTAGTGGGAAACCTCAGAGCTGATAGCATTGCGGGCCGCAGGGATGGCACAACAGAGATGTCTGCACAGGGGAAGGATCAGTATCCTATTTGGTCAATAGGTGGTCCTGTGACCTTTTCAGAGGTGGGATTGCTGCTTTCTGCATCTGATGCCCAGCTGTTTTCTGAGGTGTATCACAGTTTTTCTTTTGGTAAATTAGGGTCATATTTACTTTGCTGTAGTTCCTTTTCCTTCATTTGTAATTATTTCAGCTATTGGCTCACATGATATTAATCATTCCACAGAGAAATTGTTACACACGCCAGGTTCAGACTGTTCTAGTAAACCACAGTGAAGTGGTTTATTGTGATAGCAGTGCTAAGTTTACTTTGACCTGATGTCTTTACTGAATAATGCACAAGGACAAATTTCAGTACTGTTTAAGACTATCCAACAGAAAGGTGGTAGGTAGCAAAACCTGAGAGTTAAGTAAGACTTGGTAGAACTCCAGGTCATTATGGACAGCACATCTATTTAATGGGGAATGTCCTTTTTGGTACGTCTTTCATCTTGGAAGCAGAAACACTTCCCATTGAGATCAAAGGGAAAATGTTACTGGCATTCACTATACATACCTAGCATCATCAGACCTTCAGGGTTTAATTAAAAGAAGAATTTTGTCCACATGAAAAGCCAGTAGTCATCCAAACCATGGTGTCACAACTGGACTCTCTCAACAGCTTCCCAGATATTGCTGAGATTAGGAGCCAAAGCCAAATGCAATGCTTAAATAAACACCACATGCCAGGTGCTCGGTGTCTTTGGACTTAATATTCCCTTATACATGGCTACTTTTCAGTTTGTGGTTTCTGCTCAAGAAAGTCTCATTTTGGCTTGCATTAGGCAATACACATATGCACTGGTCTTAAAGAATAAATACTGTCTGGAAAACTGCCATTGTAATGCTCAGTTAATAAGCCTCTCCCTTCAACTCAAAACAAAAATTGTACGGTAGGACCCATTGCCTGCCTATTAAACCAAACTCCAAGCAGTGGTTTCCCTCATGCAATAGTCCATCCACAGTAGTTGTTGTGACCCTTTAGAAAAGGGGAAGATCATCTCTCGATTGCATTGGTGCAATTTATGTGAATTCCAGTTCTAAGAGGCAACAGATATGCAAGGTTGTATTACATGCTCAAGAACACTTTCAAAACTTTTCACCTTTCCAAAACTCTCTGTGTCACTTCTGACTTATTCCAACATGTTATTAATCATCATTCTGTTAGTGAAGATCCTGAAAGAGATTTTGCATATAATGAATTTTTCAAGAGAGATTGTACAAAAGCACCTATAAATTAAACAGACGGCACAGCACAAGTGTTTGAAGGAAGAGACAGCGTGGAAGACAGAAGAACAAATAATTTAAAAAATATTAGAAAAAATACTTTCTGACTTCTTTAATTTCTTTTACCTTTGAGAAAGGAAACATGGACAGAGTTCTGTGAGGATATGACAGGCACAGGTTAGGAGGAAGATGGAGAAGCAGTTACAGAAGAGCAATCAGAAAGGGAGGAAATAATTCTCCTGGAAGAAAAAATTAGAGTGACAATTCACAGGAGTAATAAAAGATATGAAAGACAGAAAAACAGTGAAAGGCAGAAATAAGCAATCCTGACATATCCTGAAAATAAGAAATAACAAATTTGCAGAGAGCAGTCCAAAGTCAAAAAACTAAGGATTCAATACAACTCTGCTTAGAAGATCCAAAAAGACCTTTACACTGTTAATGGTGCTATTGTCCCCAGAGTTTCTGACTCCTGCTAGCACCAAAAGGAGTGGGAGGAAAAGGCATTTGACTGCCCCTTGGTCTGGAAGCCAGACAGCAGCACTGCAGAACATCTACTTTTTTTTTTTTTTCTTTTTTTAAATTGTTTTTGCTAGTGATTACAAATATTTCTCATTTTGTCTTTTCTAGGAAGAGGCTTGGTGTAAGTAACCCATTTTTTGCTCCATAAGTCCTTCCTCTTACACTGCTTATATTTTGGATTTTCTTAGACTACCAAAATATTCTCACTAATTCTGTCCACCTCTGAGGCACAAATTATTCCATGTCAATAGACTGGACTTTAATTGGGAATTTTGTATATAACAAACATTTTAAAATATTAATGCATTGTTTAAATCACCAGCTTGTACATCCACTTACCCTTATCATATCAAGACTAGATTATTCACTGATTTCTGTGTGTGTTTTTTTGTCATTTGGTTTATGACAGAAGTCTCCAAGTGACCACTCTGTGTCTTTAACTATTTCTTTTTTTACCAGAGGTAGAATATGTCCTTAATCAGTTAACTGTCAGTCAACATTTCCCTTCTTCCTGAGGATTTCTAAATACTTTGTGTACCTCCAAAGTTTTACTAAAAACTTTATGTGATTTTTATTCTTTCCAGAACTCTGTGACCTACCCCTTTGAGGTCCAATGTGTAGCCAGAGTAATGAGTTTCTTTTCCAAATACATCTTGCCCTGAAACTTCAGGATAATTGTAGTTTTTCCCTATTTCTCATTTGCAACAACAATGGAACTCAGCAGGTCTGTGGGAAACTGAAATAAACTGGGACAGAGGCCGACATGGAAATATTTCAGCTGAAAATCTGTTCCCAAAAATGAGGGATCAGTTGCAACCAAGTTGGAGAGAGATCACTTTGTTAGTTTGGTATGATACCTGATATTATAAAAATCACAAAGAAGCAGATGTTCCTTATCCAAGAGACTAGGTGTTGGGTTTTCTTATTTCTAAAATAACCTTCCATGACAGCACAAGGCCTGGGGAAATATCAGTTTCTTCTGGTTCTTGTAGAAGTTTTTCTGGCTACACCTGCTCCAGTAAATGAACTTCTCCTGAGACTGTGTTTGAGTCCAAGTGGACTGGGATGGCCTGTGCAGTGCTAAACAACTGCTTGCAGTCTCTAAAAGGAGAGGTTCCAGGAGGTCTGCCTGGAGGGAATGGCCGCTACAGTCGTTTACCTGTCAAAATGTGCCCAGGAATTGTTTGGGTACAGCACTGTTTTGTAAAAGGATGAATTCATGCCAGGTAAAGCTCTCTTCACCAGCACAGATGTTCGCAGTCTGGCACTCAGAAATGTTTCCAGGCACACTTGGATTTGGTCATATAGACACAGCCTGAAGGTGTAATGGTGTTTCAAGGGGGCCCATGTGTTAGAGATGTGTTTTATGACCTTAATGTAATGTAGATCTTCTCTTACTGGTGTCTTGGAATCTCCATGGGAACAACTAGAGATACAATGGAGTTATTCTGTCTTTGTGTAACACAGAAAGGAGAGAATAAACAAATGTGGGCTGTTTGGGCTTTTTAGTAAGTCCCTAGTTTGCATGAAGCATATTCTGACTAAGCCACACAATAGGCAAATTAGAAATTTGCAAATTAAAAAATACGTGATTGATAGTGGCCATTAAACATGTCAATCAATCAAATACTAAGATTGTTCCTGCTCACCTTCCAAGCAGTTGTGAAATTTATCATCTTAATAATGCAAAAGTTTCCTTCTGTGGATCCAGCAAATACTGCTAAGCCACCCACGCCACACACATGCTCACAGGCTCTATAAATTTTGGGATAGTGCAAGTTCAGATCCATTCCAAGTGCCAGAAAAAAACACTAAAAAAAGAGCAGCAAATATAAACCAGAACAGAAACCTAAATAAAATACTTCAGAAGGTTCCCTTATCCCATTGTATTCCAGTAAATTATGTGTACTTTCCTGTGTGTTTTGGCACCAGAAAAAAAAATACAAATCTGTCTGTTAATTGTGCAAACACAAGGAATATGCAGGTCCTGGAAAACAAATCTCTTAGGCTCTGCTATGAACCTTTTTAAGCAATTCATGTCACCCTGACACCCTGTCACTTCAAAGCAAGAATGTAATATTTCATCACAGGAAAACTGGTTTGTTGAACTGGGCTTTACAAGTGATAACACAAGCAAAGTGCTGCACAGCATCTTTCAGGAGTCACCTTTATTTTTTTTTTTCAAAAGTAGAAGCTCTTCAGAGAAATGCTTTGGCAGAGCCTCCGTGGTGCAATCTGGAAATTTTCTAGTATGAATAAAGAAATGCATATATATGGTTTGTGCCTGAGCGTGGGACCTATGGGAAATGGCTGAAGAAGAAACAGGACTTACTTAGTGGATCGTCATACTTAAGCCTATTAACAAGAAAAATTACATTATTTTCTACCTACAGCCTGGTTGATTTGAATGTTGTGCTAAATGCAATTGTCAGAACAACAGGATAATTTTTGAAAAACAGTCTGCAATCGGTCTGGCTGCCATTCAAATGTATATAATTGTTTCAGAATGAGCAAAGAGCATGACAAGGCCATGTGAGGCCAGCAAGAGGAGAGAAGGGAATGTTTGGATTAGAGGCTTCCTGTATGGAAAACATCTGCACTGATGCTGGAGAAGCTGCACTTTCACTGGAACCTGGCTTAGAGTTACAGGGCTGATGCAGCACCCATTGCTCTCCCTGCCTGTGCAGAGCCTGTGAGAAACCCAGTTGCATTGGGTGATCCAGATGCAAGAGCAAGTTCAGAAGCTTGTCCCCTTTTCCAGAGGCAGTTACTCTATTTAGTGGTGGTAACTGAAAGCAAACTTTTGAAAAAACTGTATTTTGTCATCATATCAGCTTCAACCTGAAAATAAAATCTTGTAAATTATTCACTTTATATTTCTTTCAGGATGGATAGTTGAATCCTGAAGGTTTGCACTTACACAAAATGTGATTATAAGCTGAAAAAGGAATGTTTTTTGCTACACATTGTGCCCTACCAGTTCCAGTGATCTGAGGAGAATGGTGCGATTAAGTTAATGTTTCTAAGAACTTCTGCCATGCTTGTCTCTCACCCAAACTGGGTCATCAAAAATCAACTCACCTAACTTAAAAAGAACCAACAGCAATAGAGGCCATAAGAACCAAAGAAAGAGACATAAAAATCCAACAATTTTTAAAATTTCTCATAAGAAGGTATAAAACATTTTGAATTATCATAGTCCTTATATTTTCCATTGATTACAGATTTCTTTGCTGGTATAAACACTATTTGTGAACATGCTTGAGAAGAATATCTTAAAAACCCCAAAACCCCGTTGTACGTCATCCTGCTGACGTCCTGCAGGACTCTATCCTCCTAAAGATCATTTTAGTTTCTATCTCTCTATAAAAACACTTCTCACTCATGTGCTCTCCCCTTTTATCCCAGCACTGCCTCTGTAGTCCACACAGGCTATCAAAGTAACAGGAACAGAAGATAATTTGTTCAAAGTTATGCAGCACCTAATTTCCAGAAGACTATCCCTCAATCACGTAACTAAGCAACAACAGGATAGGCAAGACAGATAAATGCAAAATTAGGTCTAATAAGTGACTTCTAAAACATTAAAAAAAAAAAAGCTGAATAAAATTAGCAATAAAATTCACTATAAAACTGGTTTTCTTTTTTTTTTTTTTTAATATATGTTCAAGTCCTTGGAAATTTTCCAGCAGGACTTGGTATCTCCTAGAGTTGATAAAGCTGTAGCAGAAATCATGGACTTGCTATTAAGCACTACTAAGCTCACTCAGAACAGGTTGCAAGCCAGAATTTTCACAGTATTCACCTTTGACCTTACTCTATGCATAGGGAGTGAATCCCAAATAAACAGCAAGGTGCAGTCTGTCCGACAGAGGGACCATCTGAATATGAAGGAACACCACACATGTACAAAAAGATCAGGCCGCACCCTGAAGAAGAGCATTAAGAAGGAGCAGCACAGGCACTGGCCATTCCTGCAGCTCCATCTTCCCGAGGCAGTCAGAGATGTGGCCAAGAGCAGGTGCCTACTGCCCGGGGTAATGACCACACGGTGAGAGGAAACTAAAGGAATCTAAACAAGACATTTCCCCCAAAGCCACGAGGTCACAGTGGAAGGAGCAGCTGGTTTCTCATACACAAGAAAGGTGAGAGCCTCTCCACCCTTTTTCCCTTTGTGGTCAAGTGAGGCAGAAGCCTGTTCTGAGCCAGCTCCTTGTGGCCTCAAGTGACCCTAGGAGGGGAAGATGATGAGAAGGAGCCTAGCTAGACAGAGCTTGCCAGTGGGCGCAGTCACTGAGAAATTCCGTGTCGGATTGAATCCTTGACTGTCTGCCACGGATCCGGCATGCCTGGACACTGCCTCAGACACGTATAGTGCTGAGAGGCTTTAGGCACTGGGAAACAAGATTGATGCAGCAACAGATCCTATAGTTCTCTACATCCACTTTGGTCTGAGTCCTACATCCAACTTGATTTGCATAGAACAAATATTCTTCTGAGAACAGGGCTGAATTCTTTCTAGCTGAGACAAACTATTTATATAAATTGTATTGTTCTGGCGTAATCCAGCTACTAAAACACATTTTATTCTCTTTATTATATATGACATTTACATACTAAACAACTTCTGATTAGTAACATGAAAATAGTATCTCAGATTGATGTCTACTATAAATCTTTATTTCCATTTGCCATTTTGGGATCATCATTCTATAAAACTGATACACACGCTTTTAGGCTGGAAGCATTTTTGTTTATATGGCAAGAATTGTGTTTCTGAATCATAAAATCCTATGAGGAAACCTCAATTTCTGCTATAATTGTTTCCACTTTAAAAACCAGGTCATTGCCGATATATAAACATCCACTCTGACTTTGGTGAGTAACTTCGGTGTTGCCTTGTAGGATGAAATAATATGTTGTGTGTTTGGTACATAAACAATTCCGTTTCAAATATGGGACAGCATCATATTTCCCAAACACTGGATTACTGGAGACTGAACTGAAATCCCCACTTGAATTATCTTTGCATTTGAAATAATATTTATCTCCTTAGGAAGACGCAGTAACAAAGAATGGAAAAACAGCATTGCATCTAATTTTTACTTTATTAAAAATCAATACACATTAGTTTGTATCTGGGATTTTAAGACCATTCTTTATGTGCCCTATCACATTACTTCTGCAGATCTGGGGACTTTTGATTGCTCTCCTTGTGCATAAATTATAGCTCGTCTTGGAAAAAAATCTCAGGAGCAGAAATAACAGCATTAGAGCATTAATCAGCTGCCTGCTGATTCAGTAAAACTTTTATTTGCTCTACAGCTCCTCCACACGCAGCAAGTGTAACCATATGATTAATCTCCTCTTCTGGCAGTCTCACAAATTGCAACCAAAAAGGAGCAGAAAGTTCTTTGCTACCCGTGCTCTGCAACATCATGTCACTACACAGATCTGATTTGCTCTGACTCTTCTTGATCACATTTGCCCATGTTTGCTGGGGTGAAAAATATGATCCTGGAGAAAATGTATTGCTAAAACCAGAATAGAACGTCATATATGATATAAATGTTTCTGAGTTTAATAATGGTGGGCTGAGAGCTTTAACTTCTGGATGCTTAGAAAAGGTATTGTTTCCTTTATCAGAATGAGGAAGATTTCAGAAATTAGTGTGGACAAGTTTTTATAAAAGCATAGTCTTTCATTTACCTTAACTATAGAGAGATGCAAATATTCTTTGTTCCTCTCTCTGCTGAAAGAGGATGGACAGCTTCTTTTTTGAAGCTTCTTTATTTACTGGTGTCTCTTGTTTTCCATGGCAGATGTTTCCCTGTCTGTTTTTCATGGAAACACTTATTTTCTGCAGCTTGTTCTGTTTTGAATGGAAGACTGAAGTGGAATTGTCTGTGACCAGCAGACAGCAGCAGGACCTTTTCTGCTTTCTCATGATCCATCTTGTAAATCAGACCGAATCATTACATTTGCAGCCTAGAGTGGGGAGACTGAAACTGAAGAAAATATGGATTAGGAGTTGAAACAAAATATTGCGCAATATGGTCTCAATTCTTAAAGAAACAACATCCTTAAAACCAGATAACTGGGATGATAAAAATCCTGCAGAGATTATTTCTTATGTTTATTTTACAAAATCAGTCATTAAAATGTATTGCTATCTTGGTGAATCTTTCCTACCTGAAAAAAAGAGCAATTTTAAAAATAAGGCAGGCAGAGTTATGGATAGCTGGGTAAAAAAAATAAGGTTTTGTAGTAGAAATGCTCTAACTATACTGGCAGAGTGTATAAATCATTAGCAAGAGCCTTGAGGGCTGGCAGTTAGTCTATATATGAGTACATCACTTACAGTTGTCCTTAAATAGCAGCAGAGAATGAGTACTGGGACACAAAGCACACAGGCAACACTTCCCACCTAATACCGCTCAGGAAAGTGATCTCAGCCTTCTTACAGTAAAGGTTTCGATGAAGCAAAGCAATTGGCTGTTCCTGTGCTGAGAGCAGACAGTGAGCAAGGAAAAGCAAATGCAACAAATCAGCAAGATGTTGAAATAACCTTTCCAGCAGGGAAAGAATGTGACATAGAACAAGTTAAACTGAGTAAATGTATCTGTTGCGTGTTCATTCTTGGTAGCAGGCGGTTCAAGTTAAAGGGCTAAAAGCATCCTCGAATCAAAAGTAACTCTGGTTGTCAGCAAGCTTGAAAGTGCAAAAAGCTGCACAGCCCAGAAAAAGTCAAGGCACGTGTCGCACCTGAAACCCAGCACGAGGCTCACAGCCTCACAGCCTTAAACCAGCACATCCAACACTATGGCAGGATAACTGCCCCAGCTCAGATCAGAAGCAGCACAGCTGAATTCCTGCAGGGCTGTGCCCAAACCCTGCCTTCTGGCTGCCTGAGGACAGAGCTGTTCTTTGTCCTCCTGCACTTCATTTTCTTGTCTGGAACCCCGACTTGGGTCACTGGTCTGACTGAAGATGTATGCTTTCTCCTAGAGAAGACCTCTGTAAAATCCTCTCAGTGTAAACATGCTGAGCATTAAGGGCCAGGATAGGTGGCTGCCACAGGACAATTGTTATGATCAAGCACTTAGGAATGTTCTTCAGCATTCATTTGGGTTGACGTGGAAACTTCTAAATCCTGTTATCACAGGAAGGCTTGAGAGGCAGGACATAATTTTTATTGCAGCTCCTCTGCACTCTATTGCCTCACTTTCCTGTTTTGCGTGTAGAACACACCTTACATACCAAAACGTATTGGTTTGTTGTGGTTTGGGGTTTTATTATGGAAAAGAGATAGGAATGAGTATATCCATTAGAGTATCATCTGTCATTGCCTGGGTAGCACAGCCCAAAAGTGAAAGCAGAATGTTTACATTAACCGTGTGTTTCACTATTTTTAGAAAATGGGCTATTGGAATTCACATCCTCTGTAGACTGTTGCAGGGAAAGATACCATGGAGTCCAAAACAAAGTACTATTCACAGTAAGAAGGGCTATTTTGCTTGTGTTCAGCACTTTTCTGTTTACAGGGATGGTTGGATCACATTAGTTACTTAATAGAATAAAGCTGAGTTGGAATTTAATGTTTCTGGAGGGATTTCTGGTTTCCTTGAAGTGCCAAGCACATTCACTCTTTAAAACTGAAAAAAAGGAGAATGACATTCATGATCCTATTGGGATCTGCCTTATTCAACACAATTTTTCTGATGGCAATCCACCTCTTCAGCTTGAGTTACTCTGTTCTCTATCGTGTTGCTTCATGCTCACTTGTCACTTCAAAGAGTCTGAGCCATGTTTTAAGCTTGGGGAGGAGACAGGTATATTGCTTGGGTTTGGGAAGTGTGCCAGACTGCAGACCAATACTTCTGCTGCATGGATGGATGGATGGATGGATGGATGGATGGATGGATGGATGGATGGATGGATGCAAGGCTTTTCCTGTGACTCAGCCACCTCATGGCTGTCACCTCTGCAGCAACAGCAGAAGATTTTGTCTTCACTCTGTGACCATCCTCCACTGATTCACTAACGTTAACAAAGGAGGAGCTGTCCCTACCACATGAAAAAAATTAAGCGCACTTTCACAAAATTACAAGTAAATGTGTAATCAGACCAGGGGAAACACAAATGTACCGCATGGACCCAAATGATGGGCCACTTATTGATTGTCAGCTCTGTGACTGTTTCATTGATGGTTTCCAACAAATGCCTTTTTTCTTACTGAGTGAGCTACGCTGATTAATTAGGAAAAGGCTAATAAAATTGGTATCATGATTTAACGTCTTTCAAAATAGCATGTGATTGGTCAGTCACACATTGTTTCAATAACTACAAAAAATTGATTAATAAAGTCTACAGCATTTGTTCCATAAACTACATTACATTATTTTTATACTATCTTTAAAGACCTGTGACATTAATCTACAAATGGTGGTACATGTGTAGGTTGCGCTGGTTTTTCATTCATAGTCCACATGAGACAGCATCACAGAAAACAGGACAATAGAGTACAGTTTTTAAAAGTATGCACCAGTTGTGCATTCCCCACATTTCTTTTGTATTTTTATTTTGCTAACCTGATGTTTTGTCCCCTGGGGAATCTGTTTTATTATATTAATCAGGGAATGGTTGCCTTAGTCAGAGAATTATGGAATGATTCTCTCCTATTTCTCTTTCAGTGGGGAGGAAAGGAAGCAAGCACACACAAGTACAAAGTTTGTTTTCATTTCTTCTGACCCGCTTTCTGCTAGTTAACAGGTTTTGTTTTTATGTATGCATAAGGCAAGAGATAAGAGAATTAAAGTCCTGAACTTTGAAGCCCTTGACTACAGAGAATTGGTGGAAAATATATTAAAGCTAAAGAAGCTTGGATATGCAGTATAACTCAAATCCTTTATAAGATATTTTTAGAATGGGAAAATAAATGAAAGACTAAGGAAAAACTAAGATACACTTGATAATAAAACACAAATATTTAAATTTATGATCTTTCAATGCAGCATTCAAAAACTCTATACCAGGAGTGACAAAATCTGTGCCACATCATTCAAGGTGTGACCAGAGTTGGTAATTAGTTTGCCTAAGAAACAAGTGCCCTTTGACTTTACTTTTAAAGAGTGCTGGGGAATGCATTTCAGACATGGATCATTTTACTGGGTTAAATTTATTTATAACGTACACCTTCATAGATCATTTTTTTCTTAATACATAACAGGAAATGATTTATGAAATATTTATGTGTTTTTATGGCATTAACTGAAGTTCAAGCAAGGATTTCTTGCAGATAGAGAATTTTACCTTACTGTGTTTTAATGGAGGCAGCCTGTTTAATGTGCAGAGAGAGACATTTTCAGTAAAGCTGAGACAAGAGGGGAGCAGATCATGTCCAGACCAGAAATATATTTTATATGCTATATATATTGCAGTTCAAATTGCAACTTTTTAATTTGGCAATTTTCAGCTTTTTAAGCATGTTCTTCTTTTTGAATTCATGTAAAATTTTACATGATTTACCCTTATTGATCCATGTTTGCTCTTTAATCTTTCACCTTTTTATTCTGTTATGTTAAAATGTACAGCTAAGGATACCCTCCCAAGCTTTTTCTTCATCCCTGACTTATGTATACTTAGAAATACTTGGGATTCACCCTGCTCAAAAGCATATGCTCTGAGATCTCACTTATCAGCACCTCAGAATGTATCAGCAAACCCTGCACCTGACTTCTCAAACAGGTTATCTGCACTGGACCCATATGAATGTGGGTTCACACCTCTACCAGTCAAAGCTGACACCTCCGAGGTTGTTTAGGCTGAAGTAGCTGAGTCTCTTAGGAGTTCTTTGCTTGCTAAAAGCAATCCAGACTGAGAAGTACTTTTTCCCTTGATTGCATGACTAGAACTTTCTTGTGAGTTGGAAGACTCTGTGAAGGTATTCCTGTGAAGGTATTTAAATATACAGTGAAGGTATTTAAACTATGTGTATGCTCTTCCACAAAAAAACCCACCCCAACCAACCAACCCACCCCCAAAAAAACTCCAATCATATCTTGTTACTACATATTTCCTCTTGGATGGTCATGATAGATTGTGCCTTGGCTGCCTGGCTGTGTTCATACTACTGCTGTTTTCATTTATCAAGAGTTATTATTCATCTCACAAAGTTGTGAGAGAAATAAAATTGTCATTAAAATGTTAAAATAAAGACTATAGCTTTAACTCAGACGACAGAAACAGAAAGGGAAGACAAGATGTAATCCAAGTGCCTGGAATTCTCTTTAGGTACCATAATTGCTTCAAATCATGTTCAGTTGAACAACATGATTTGAAAGAAATTAATAGGATAGTTTTTTGTATGGGTATTATTGATCTCTGAGATTAATATCTGATCTCTAAGATCTCTGTTCATTTTGGGAGGAAATTATAGACCAGAGAACCCAAATATCTACTTTGTGAAACAATTTTCTGCTGTGGTAGCAGAACAAAGGACAGTGAGTGTTTCCCTACACTTGGAAAGGTCACAGTGGGCAAAGAGATCTCATCACCTACAGCTCCTACACTGAAATGATTTATTCTTCAATGAGTCTGTAGTTTGCAGGTTTAACACTTGTATAGAACTGTCGACAAATAGTATTCCTGACACTATTAGCTAATGAATTTGACTCTTACTCAAAATGCAGGTAAGTGTAGGGAAAAATAGTGTTTTAATTAAATTAGCACTCACTAGCAACTGGATGATGTCTAAAGAAACTAAAATTGCAGTAAAGTACCATTTAGAGAAGAGGCTGTGAGAGTGATCTAACCAACTGCACATAAAAATGTAACAGTGTGGCCCTTCAAATGCTCTGGAAATAGGCAGATATATTCTGTGCTGATTACAACATTAAAGTTTACAGCATGATCCTAATAAAACTATCACAGATTTACACCAGAAGTGGAATGAAGAAATTCTGCTCATTTTATTAGGCAAGTGAATTGCAATGAGTACTTGGGGAAGTGTCTGATGGTGGTAGTGATAGACGTTCCTGCTGAGTGTGATGATATTCCTGGGACAAGGAGTTCACCAGCAGAAGCCACCCCTAGCACTTTGAAAACACCCTGTGTTTTACCCCTAGCACTGCTGAGAGGGGGCTGTGTGAGAGGCATGGGCCAGTAGGCAGCACACTTCTGTCTCAAATACGAAATCCAAGAATAGTCAGCAATTGATACAACAGCCATTATCTGTTACCTCTTATTAGTGCTCTGCAGATGGACAGAGATGATTCCCAACCCAGGCACTTTACTGTCTCCATAGCTCCTACCTGTGTATCCAGTGGATAACTTCCCCACTGCTCCCCAAGTCTGGCCCAGAGCTCTTTGCCAGGTGCTTTCACACCTACCTGTGTGAGGCGTCCTTGGCTGATTTAAGTCAAGAAATTCAGGGTGATGAAGCTGCCTTCCATGTGATCATCTTGTTTTAAGGAAAGCAAGGAACTCCCAGCTTCAGGACCTATTCAGTTATACAAGGCAACAGTGTGTGCTGATCCATGCTTGTCTCTCTGGCTGCCAGGCACCTGGATAGACAAGCACAACTGCTGTGAAAAATTCCAGGATCATGCCAAATGTAGCTGTTCTATGCGTGTCTCTGAGAAAAATACTACCCAAATGAATAAGGGATCACCTTTTCAGCTAGCAGCCTTGTCGTGCAAGTTGCTGGAGACTCCACATGAAGCACTGCTTTAACAAGGAGGCTCTTAAACCAGATTTGAAACAGTCTGATGCTGCTAAGTGTTGCTGATAGCAATTCAGTATTCAGTGGCCATAATGGAAAAGCAGGATACAGAACAAACTCAGGATCAATGCAGTGATCAGTGCACCCCGTGAGACCTCAGAGGTGGCCAAGAAGATACATGAGGTTAAACTGGGCACTTTAAAACACCAGCTCAAGCAGAAAATCATGCACAAGTTTCATAGGTGAAAGCAGGCCCTCTGCCCACTGAACAGGGGACCTGCAAACACAAGCAACTTCAGCATCACTCAGACTGGCAGGCACAGTGTTGCAACCCAGAAAATTCAAGTGCCCCACTGAGTGAACCGGTTGATTAACCCACACCATGTTTGTGGGCACCAGGAACAGATGCCCAGCCCTGGGGCACTGTCAGCTCTGCAAGTCCAGGCTCCATCTCTCACACTGGCCAAAGCTGCCATCTGCATGTGCTTCCAGCCTTTAAGGGAGTTGCACTTCTAAGCCTTACTTTTATAGCTCAAAAATATAAAATCTGTCACACACAAATGAGTTAGAAGAAGCAATAAGCCAAATTTCCTATAAACATGCCAGCTATTGTTCTTTTCTTATACTATTGTTCATTAGGGTTGGCACAGGTTATCTGGGATGACTTTATCACTCATTATTTGTCACATACACAGCACTCAGCAATGTGCTCACTGATACGGTCAGTAAATCCCATGTTCACCAATTCCTGTAAAGAAAACTCCCTCAGGTCAGCTTGTAATTCTTGCTGTAATAAAAATTTCCTGTCAAGGTCCTATTCTCTCCTCAAAGCTTTTGACTAGCTATAAGCCGTGGATTATTCCAGAGTCATCACAGGACACAGTTGTGTCCACAGATCCATCTTTCCTAATATCTTTTTCTGTCTCATTTTTGGATTTTGCTGCTGGATGTCACCAATCTGTGACAGCATTCAGTCTGAAATGGGGGAGGAAAAAATGTCCTGTTCTCTCACCTTGGAGTTTGAGCAGGTCCTGCAAGTGCCCTCAATAGTCCAGCTATCACTTGCTGTGTGTAATGCCTCTTAATCTCTTCTCTGACTGGAACAGTGTGGGGAGGCCAGTAACTGTGTTTGCACGCACCAGTATCTTGCAGTGTGATTTAAACACAAGTAATGCACAGGATTAAAGAAATGTTATTTTTCAAAACCAAAGGCAAACAAATCCCTGTGTCCTGCTCTACCACTGGTGGCTGGATTATCCATTTCACATCTGTACAGTTTGTCATTCATATTTCTTTGTGCTCTTAACAAAACAACAAACTGGAGATGTATACGTGGATTTTGTCATGAATGGAAGATGAATGGGTAGATTTTTTCATCTCTACTGAAATCCCCTATACATAAAAGAAATCAGCTAAAGAGGATCCTGATTTAGAGGTTTTAGTTTGTAGCCAAGACTTCTCTCAGCTCTAGGACGAGATTAAAACAAAAGAGGTATCTAACTGGCTTTTACTGCACTAAACTACTTAAGTTTTATAAACAATAATAATCATCCCAGATGGTAGGTTTGATTTTTTTGATTTTTTTTTTAAAAATTTTATGTTGTTGTTGGTGGTGGTGGTTTTGTTTTTGTTTGGGTTTTTTTTAAGTTAAAGAATAAAGCTGAAGTGTCCAATTTGTTAGTAAAATACAGTTAATAGAGTGTATTTTTATATCTATCAAATTCAATGCAATAGCTTGAAGTGCGAATTAAGTAAAACACAAAAATGAGCATAGACAAAAAAGATTGAATTCACTGTTTCAGGATGTTTTGTTAAAGGGATCTGTTTATATCCTGAGCTTTCAATACGTAAATTTTCTTGTAGATGGTCTGCGGTGAATTGTGTCCCTTAATGCAATTTTAGTGGAAGTTGCAATAGATGCAGGATTCTGGGGAAGAGGAGGACATTCTGCTTATTAGATGTTGCATTTGGTCTCAGCAATCCAAGCTGGCACAAAGTACCTCATCTTTCCCATTTCTGGGTCTGGCCTTCTACACAATCACGACAATTATGGGGTTTGTTGGTTCAATTTTTTGCCCATTTTCCATAGGGTCTGACCCTCTTCTATGAGACTGACGTGGTTAGGGAGGAACTCCATCAAAAGAAACTTGCATGTTTATGCGTATCTACTCATAAAAAGCTTTAGTGGCCAGAAAAAGTGTTTTGTATTTACTCCATTTGACAGTTTCCTATGAAAGCCAAAAGGATCTGGAATTAAATGATCTGCATTCAATACAAGCCATTAACGTGTCCAAGCACTGTTGGATGTTGAAGCAGAAAATCATAGCTTTCCTTGATAATGATATCTTTCAGAAAATAGACACCATATTTTACTGAGCTGCAGCTGACAGAAATAATTGCTATCGTGAACATATGCAACCTCTCACAAATACATTTCCTTATGCTTTTATCAAACTTTGAGGAAAAGATTTTCCTGACCAACAGTGCTTATAGCTATAAGTACTCATGTAGCTTAAATAAAATTAATTGAAGGTTTTAAGAAAGTTTATTCGAATCTACAGACTTAAGACCATGGAGTCAGTACATTTAGCACAAGGATAAAATCCAGAGTTCCCTTTTGGTCACATAAAACCTATTTACAAGAGAGAAATAGACCTTTTAAGATCCCTTACTCTCATGAGCAGCATGCAAGCAAGTGGACAGGCGTTTTGTTTATTCTAGTCTGCAATGGAAACCACTCAGAACTTAAGAATGTGCTTCCAAAATGACCCCTAAGCCAAAGCCATTTGCCTCAGCCCCCCAAACGGTGCTGGTGTGAGCTGTGCCAGTAAGAAAGGACTAAGCAGGAGAAAAAGCTGTAAGTGGCTGCAGTTCACAACATGGAACACTACTGCTGAAGACAATAAACACTGGCCCATTTTATAAATAGGAACATGTAAATTTAAAAACCTTCTTGTTTTGCTAACGAAGGAACTCAATTAAGCAGTAGAATTACTTTGGCTTATGAATAAGCAAAACAAACCACAGGACAGGAAGCCAGTCTTCAAACAGAACACACTGAAAGAATGAGATACCACACCAGGCTGTCAGTAAAGCACAAAAAGATTTTTGAATTACCCTCTCGGAGTGATACATGTGACTTTCAAAGTGTGTACACCAGGTCTATCAACTTGCAAGTGTGCAAGTGTTTGAGATGGCCACGTCAGCTAAGGCTAAACAGAAACATTCAGAACATACATCGCATGAGTATTTACTAGTAAGTATAGCTGAGGGGAAAATCAAATAGATAAATAAATAAATAAATAAACAGCCCAAGTGAAATCTGAGAAATAAAATGGAACAGGCTTATTACGCATCCTTCTTGATTTTTTCCCTTAAACAGTTTTCTACAGGCCAACAAATTATAAACATCTAAATTCTCATACTATTATCTGTCTATTTCTTTATAAACAATAGCCTAAATACCAGTGAAATAACTCTGTACATTTATAGATAGCATTCTTTGGCAACATTAGAAATTGCCTACAGGCAATTTCGACATCTGCACTTGTGTCCAAAGCAGAGCCAAGGCCCTCTTTAGGCTTTCCATCTGCAAACATAGAAATACTGCAACAAGCAACCTGCAGTACAAATACTCTGACAATCTGACTATTACAAATTTGGATTTTTTTTTTCTTCATTTTTGACAAACTAGAGCTGGTGACCATCCCCTCAAAGATGGCCAATCCCCACTTGAAATGCAACCACAAACAGAGCCAGGTGGTGTTTAACTTTGTGAGCGGAAGATAAGGGTGTTTTATTTCTGGTGTTGAAGTATAAAAATAAGATAATGGATCAAGAAATATGGCAAGTTTTAAGTGCTTTACTCCTCATTCCTCCTCCCTGGCCCTGGGACCAACGCAAAGCTTACCCCACATGCTGAGACATTTACCCCTTGGTTACCACGTGTAGTAAGGCTCATTTCCCACTTACCCACTGGGGAGTATGGCACAGGCAGTGTTTAGTGTTTCCCTAGCTGCAATTTCTGACTTTTACGTCTCATTCCTTGGCTTTGCATCTCTGAGGAGAGTCTGGCTCTGTCCTTCCTGTAACATTCACCCCAAAGGAGCTGAAGGCAGCAATGAGATGCTCTCTGCCTTCTGCTCTCTGTGCTGAGCAAAAACCCATCTCCCTCAGCCCCTCTATACGTGGACATGGTCCAGCCAAAACCATCTTGGGGGAGCTCTGCTGGATCCCTACCACTTGTCAGCATCCCTCCTCTCCTGGGATGCCCCAAATGGGATACGCTACTTATGATGTGACTCCACAAGTGCCACGTGGAAAGGAGCAATGACTTCCCTCAACAGGCTGGATATGTCTATACTCCAAATATTGTCTGGTTTAGACTCCTTGAGGATCTGGGAGTCAGCCTGGGCCACAGTCCAGCCCCTGTGTTCTCAGCTTTTCTTTCAGTGTGTCTTACAGCATTTTGTAAAAAAAGAGGAGCATCTCCCTATTTGCCTCCTTCCTTGGGGTTCCTGCATTTTTTTTTCTCCCTCCAGCCTGACCTCTAGCCTATGCCTTCTGGAGTCACTCCCCAGTGACACTAAATTTTAGCTTTCAGCTATCTGACAGGGTCCCAGCCTCATCACATACTGTGTAGTCATGCTGTGTAGCCCAGAAATTGTAAATGACTGACGTGCTTGCTTTATGGCCACACGTCACATGTTTGTGCTAAAGCGTGGAAGAACTTAGTTCAAAATCCAGACATAATACAGGGGTTCCCAGTACAAAAAGGATGTTTGTCAACAGCTTCCACACAGTCCCTTTGCATTAGAAACAGGAAACTCTGTGGTATCTCAACTATTGCCATATGAAAGACTTTTCTAAGCTCTTAATTTTTAATACTCTTGGATAGTCACCAAGTTGCTATATTCATCCTGGCTGCAAACCACAGAAATTCCCTTAGTCTAATACATGTGTTTTTGTGTCAGTATGGAGGACCTTAGGAAAGAGTCAGGGAAAATAGGTACTGTGCTCATCTCTGGTGATGTTGCTTCCGAAAAGTCTTGCAACAGAAACGGTTGAAATGTATTCCTACATTACTGCACACAAAATACATCTCAGTTGTGCAGGAACCGCAGAAAAATGCAATCTTTTTGCAATGCATCCTTGCTATTGATACTGAGATCTGAAAAAAATCTGTCCCCGCTTCACCAGCGAGTTGTTTTTTTACAAGCTAAAACATGTCTCTCCTAAATGCAGAAACACAGCTCTGCAAGATAATTGTAATTTTCTTGTTAACATTAATGTGGCAAAAGCAATGCCCATACACTCAGCCCTGGGCTGTGGACAGAAAGCCTAGCCCAGTACCTGGCAGAGCTTCATTTTATCATGCATGGGATGAATGTGCTAATCGTGGTTATATAAATCTTGCACGAGGTTTTGCAGGTTTTTTGGTACAATGCTGGCACTGTAAAGTGCTGCTGATATTAACCTTAAGCCACCAGAGTTTTCATTTATTTAGAAAACAGGCATACTTATTTATAATGCTGTTGGCCTTAAATTCTAGTGCAGAAAGTCATGCTGGCTTCCTCCACAAGATTTGCCATGTTAAAGCTCCTTTTGTCTGTCAGCTGTATCCGATACCTGTGCTCTAGCTTGAAAACTGTGACTATTCCCCTCACACTACCTGCTTTCCTGCTGGGCAGGAACAGAGTTGTTCGCTCTTTCTCAGTGTTTCCTGCTCACAGACATAAGTGGGCCATCATTTGGGCCCGTACAAATTAGAGACAGACGTGTGGAGCAGAAGCCGCTGGTTCATCCGCGGGTGTTTGAGAAGCGCCTCGCTGGTTCACGTTCCGCCTGTTGTTGTGTAAGAGCAGCTGGCGAGGGAGAGGACCCAGGCAATTTGCCTCTCAGTAACGAAGCCCCAAGAGGTCACAAGACTCACGCCCTCCGCGTTCCTGCAGATGATTTCCATCAGCAGCCGGCAGGGATGTGCCTCTAGGAAGGCTCCCAAACAGATGCTCCCTCCGCACAGGCTGTTTCTGCCGCTCCGGCACGGCTTGCCTGGAAGGGCGCTTTGGGCTGCGCACGCCTGAGGGGGAACAAGGGCAGGGGGGAGGCAGCTAGGACTCACCAGGGCCCCAGCAAACTTCTGTGCATCAGCGGGCTGCAGATCTCACAGGCAAGGGAGAGGAAATCACAGGCTGCCTCGGAGGGATTATTGGGCTGCTGGTTAGAATCAAACTTCCAGGGATATGAGGATCATCATGGGAAAACTGCAGAACAGGGAAAGATTTCTTCATTGCATTAGTCAGAGTCAGAATGCCTGCACTGCAAATTTTACTCTCCTTAACGCCAGGTTTGATTTTGGCTCAGTTTGAAACAATCTCCATTCGTTACATATTTGAGGCATGAANTTTGACCTTTGCTATAAAATGAAGCTATAAAAATTCAAAACTGCACCTCAAGCTGAATGTTTTGGAGCAGCCTAAACAACACACAAGCACAGATTAATGCAAGCTTCGGTCCCTCCTAGGGCAGTTTATATTTCTATTTTTTAAAAGCTAGCCTTCTTGCTTTGTTCAAATTTCCAAAATTGGAGTGTTTTTTAACAGTTTTGTACGATGAATATGATGCTTAAGTAATAGAAAAAAATTAATTACTTTGCATTTGTTTACTTTTTTTACCATTACACTTTAGGCTAATCTTGCTGATTAAGTTTCAATAGCAGCAGCACTTTCAAAAAAATATGATGCACGATTTAAATACCAATTGAAAGTAAATAAAAGTGTCAATGTTACATATTAGCTTTCATGCTTCTATCTACCAATATCAACTTCTTTCCTATTTTAACTAAGATTTACAACTTAAGTGGTACAATAGGAAATATTTGCTAGCACAAGTTTTTACAGCAAGCAAGTTTTCTTTTCCCCAATGAGTTTTACCAGATGATGCTTTTATGTTAGAATTTATAGCTCTAGCTTTAACCATCAGAAGGCAAAAACTGCTGCATTTAAATTTGAGGCCAAAAAGTCAATAGACAAAGTCTCACTGGTATTGAATGATTTAGGATCAGCCTCATTCCCACCTTCCTGCAGTCATCTGACAGCCTTAAATTTCATCAATATTGCGTAAGACTACTTTCAAGATCTGTTTCCTTATATGCTTCTCTTTTTCCCGGGGACTCAAGACTGATTTAAGCCTGAACTATTTGAAGGCACTTATTATTTGAAGGCTGCATTTGATTTTGACTGCAGCTTCCCTATCTGCCTCATAAAGTATATTAGAAACCTTCTCATGTCTAACGAGTTTATGGAAGGCCAGCTTACAGAAAGCTGCTATCTGCATGACACCACTGTCATAATCTGGTTTATTTGGCAGTGCTGGTCTGGACAAGCCCTGGATGAACTTGCCCTTTTTATGCAAAGCAACCTCTTTCTTCTAAGAGTTAAAGTTGAAAGACAGGTCAGTGTGGTCCAGATAATCTCTGTGTTATCTCATGTCATTAATTATGCTTCATCCTTTATCTCCTGAGTGATACATTCATTAGAACGAAGCACGTATTGCTTAATGAGACATTTTGACTTTATTACTTTTTCCCAACTGTTCAGGGAAATTTATATTTGTAAGTTTAAAGCACAGCCAAATTGACAGTGATAGACAGTTTGGCATTAGGCACTTTTTTCCAAGATTTAGTCCAACACTGTCTTATTGAATACAGCTGCAAAACTCAGATCTTACAGATGGTCACCACAATTCTCAGAGACTAGAAAGCCAAGACATTGGTGCCAGCTTATGTAATGACCCTTAAAGTACTGACATGTACAAGAAAATCCACGTGTCTTTACTGTGCCTTTTTTCCTAAGCAGGCGTGGTTGAAAGGGGGACTTTAACTGTGTGATGTTCTCTGAGAGGTTGGTGTTACCCGAGATGGATGTGAGGGTGTCCACTCTGGTCCTGTGTCTGGGAAGGAACAAAGCCAGACTGTTAATGACAGCTTTCCCATGGTGGTGGGAAAGAAGGAGAGCAGACAATCTTTGCTTGCTAGCTTAGTTTCTTTCCAGGACACCTTGACCTTCTCATGGCAAATAATGGTAATTTTTTTACATCCGAACACATAAACACTGTTTTTATTTTCCATGAGCTGTTCTGCAGGGAAAGAAAAAAAAACCCCAAGCCCAACAAAAATTTAAGCTGCAGTCAGTAAACCAGTTTTTTATTCCCCTCCTCTTTCTGCATGCATGGATCCTAGGGCTCATGGAAGACCCAAACATAGCCTGTAACGGTTTACAAAAACAAGGGGGAAGGTTGTTCCAAGGGTTCTTGGTTTCCTTCACTGCAGTTTGGAATCCATCTTCCAGTCCTAGTGGTCCCACTCCTTACCCAGCCACTGACATCTTAACACGTGGCTGATTGCTGAGTTTGATGTCGCAAAGGGACAGTTCAAGAGTGACATGGAAAATAAGAACTGGAAAGGCATAAACCTGCCTTACAAGAAGCAGATCCTATTTTTACACAAAAGTAAGGGTTGCTGAACATTTGAAAGGAACAGAACTTCCTCCTGACAAAATATAATGATCTAATTTTGTCTGATGCTTCTTTGAGGCATCAGCACCTCCCTGAGAAGGAGGAGGAAACTGCATGGTGTTTTGGATGCAGCTGATCCAGCAGGCAGTATCCTACAACCCCCGTAGAACACTTTCTCTAGATTTTCACTAAGCAAATTAGTATGAGTGTAGAATTTATTTCAACATGATAAAATTATATTCCTTCATCTGCCCAGTTGCAGAGATCTTGTTAAAAAATTCTGAGAACTGAATTTCCTGATGTGTTTTGAGTTAATTAATTGTATGTGCTTTAAATATGATTATGAAATAATATTTGGACTATTATTCAAATTTAATATTCTATTTTAATGAAATTTTTATTCTATCAATAAAAATGATAGAATTAAAAATTATGTGGTCTCACCTTAATCTAATTTGGTCTCTTAAGTGGAAAATATAGAATTATATATCTATATTTTTTTGAGATTAATATTTTGATAGCAGGAAGCAGGATGGAGAGATACTAAGTTCTAGATGCATAGCTAGACTTTGTTCAAAACTCAGCTGAATAAAATCAGACCATGCCAATTTAAATCAGCTGCAAATCTGGCCTCTATGTTGTTTTCCATTTGGACAGAGAGATGTGCAATGCATCAACCGGTCATATTAAAAAATGATCCAAGGTTATTCAGCCAGAGAAATCATTAAGCTGTTTGATTTTGCACTGTGGGTGATCATACAATTTTTATTCTCGGAAATAAAGTAAGAAAATTGGTCTAAATGCTATATCCTTCTTGTCTGCCCTATTTAAAAGAGGTTAGTAGCATTAAAAAGTCACCCCTGAACTAAAAGTCACTACCATGGTGCAGGGCTGAAGGCTTTGAGGAAATGACCAGTGCTTGGAGAGGTGGAGGAAATCTGGGAGGTGAGGAAGGAAGGGGATGTGACCATTTGGGACAAGGAGAGACCAGGCAAGGGGAGAGGAGTGTGAAAGCTCTAAAAGAAATTAAGGAAGAGAAGAAATTTGGACGCAGGAGCAACAGACTTTGTAGGTAACTAAAAATTAGATCTTAAAAGAGTGTGCATTCAAGAAGTTTGTGAGAACCTTCCTTTCTGTCCTCACTGCCCTTCCCCTCCCTGCCCCGTTCATCACCTCCAAGCTCTCTGCTCCTGCAGCCGCCTGCACAGGGGAAACATCCACTTGCCCTGCACCCCCTTACAGGAGAGGCCTCCACCTGCTCCTTCCCAGTGCCATTCCAAAGGTCCAGATCCCAGCCAGATGACCTGGTCCTGGCCAAACATCTCATTAACATTTGGGTTACCAGCGTGTCACTGCTACCAGAGCAAACAGCCTAAAAGCTCTTACACAGACTGTTGGTTATGAACACCCTACAGCACAAAGCACCCCAGGCTGCATCTCCCACAAGACCTCCAAACACCAGTGCTGACAGACACAGAGGAGCCACACACTGTAGCCCCAGCACCCCGCAGCTCCCTGTGCCCCTGGCTTCACCCCGAACAGCCCCTGCCAGGCCCCTTTGTGTCCCAGCCCCAGGGGCCCTTTGGTGGCACCCTTGCACCCTGAGAGAAAGCACAGCTGCTTCCCGCCAGGCTGGCGCAGATACAGCTTTCATCAAATGGAAGCTCCTGGACCTCAGCCTCTTGTGTTTTCCTCTGCTGGACGTGTCTCTTGCTGCTGCACTCCCTGGGGATCGTGCAGAACATTTTAATAGTGCTGACACCATGAGTCAGTGCTAACCAAAACATTCGCGTTGCCTTGTCGCCTTCTTTATATTTTGGTAAGCAATTATTTAAGCACCCCTTTCTTACCAACCTGCTAGATTTAAGACAAAAATACTTAGAATCTACCCCATGCCACACAGAAAACTGAAAAAAAGTGAAGTTGTTCACTGAACTGCTGCCATCTGCCAGACACTCATTTAAATACACTGCATATAGCAAAAGTGGATTTGATTAAAGAAGGTCTTGAAAATATATTCTTACTGTCTGAGATTAAGCCAAATAGCTCTTTTTTTTTTCCTCCCTAGCCCAAGCTTATCTGTATTTATTCCAAGGAACTGTACTGACATGGTCTCCTTAGAGATTTTTTTATAATCTTTGGCACAAGCAAAAGCCTTAATAATTTCCTTGACGTTTGCTGTTTATTTAGGGCCAATGTAAGCCATCTATTATATATCCCAATCCTTAAATGACCCTTAAATGGCTATTTAATCACATTTTTCTCAGAATCAATACTGTTGTTGGCAAAAAATCCATCTAGGATTGCTAAGGACTAATATTGTAGTCTAATGACTATGACTACTCTAATAAATTCAATCCATTTTACTGTGTCTTGTCCTTCACAAGGATTCCAGAAATTGCAGTTTGGAGTCTAGACAGGTTTATCTTTTTTGCATGAACTTGAGACGTGTAGTTTCTCTCTCCTCAAATCAGTACATTTTTGCCACACACAAGGAAGACTATTTCTTCAGCTGTCAGATATCTCATGTCCTTGTATTCAACTTGAAATTTCCACAACTGGGGCTAAAAAGCAATTTTTTATGAGTTTTTTTTTTTTTTTTGCCAGGTGCCCATCTATCACTTAGAGCCCCCAGTCCTGTTTCAGTGCTCCAACCTCCCCTGCATCTGATGACTTTCTGATTCTTTTCATCCTCTTAAATGTCATTGTTCCCGGCACCACCGACATCACTTGGGGTTGCAAACCTCTGTTCAGTTTAAAAATAAGAAAATTTCCATTTTCTACTGGAATAACAATCCCATCATTCTCTGGAGCTCATGTCCATCGACCCCTGCAGATGCCCTGGTTCCAGGAGTCCTGGTCCCTCCAGAGGCATGGAGGTGTGTGCAGCTTGCTTGGTGCCACAGGGAAGCATCGGAGCACAGGCTGAACAGAGAGGGCGCTGGGACAAGGCCTCAGCGGGGATATAAAGGAGCTCTTTCCCCAAGGGAACTCCGTAAAATTTCTTGCAAGAGAAAGTTCCTTAACTGAGAGCAGGGAAAGGGTACACATGCTCCCTTTCAAAGTCAAACAGGGCTGGCAAAGGCTGTGTTCAGATCCTTTTATTTTTATCTGCTTTCTTTTGAATTTCCTGTTTCATATATGACCTTGTTCCAGATATAATACAAACAAATCTGATTTTCTTTTTTGTCTGTTTGCTTTGAACAAGGGTGCAGACAGATCTCAAAATCTTGGCTGACTTGGGATCCTGTCACCCTTCCTAAACTAAAGGAGCTCTTGTCACCTGTCTGCCAATGTCTGATGTCTCTTCTGGCACTTCCAAACCACCCCACGCTTCCTACCGAGGGTGACCACTCTTCTGGTTTGTATATGCTGTGACAAACATGGCATGTGATATGTTTTGTGTTGTGTTCTCACATTTCTTCAACTGGACTGTTTTAGTTTCTCTATCATCTCCTGGATGTGAGAAGATAATCTGCTTTCTGCACGTTTATTTTGAGTTGCACTGACTGGCCAACCTCTAATTATTTTATCAGGGTTTTGCTCTGGTCCTGAAGTAGTATCTAATAAAATTTTGTCCTAGATCCCAGTTCCTGTCTTTTATCACAATTTCAGCACCCTCTTTTTACATGGTGTTTAGAGATCTCTGACTTTTTAAACTTTCCTCTTCTTCTTTCCTTTCCCTAATTGACATCACTTAATTCTTGAACAACACACAGAAAACTGTTATTCAAAAAAGAAAAATGGGCTGTGTTCGTTTGTTTAGTAAGGAATCTTCTGGAAGAAGATCATTGCTTTCATAAGGAATTAGCTTGATGGTTTTCATGAACAAAATTTTTAAGAGGCAAGAGGAAAATGGAAAATAAATTATTTAAATTGAACCATGAGATGAAAAAAAGAGAAACCATGACCCAGAAACTGCAAATTGTCTTCATAGCTGTCTAAAACTCCTCCAAGTATTCAATCTCTAAATGGAGATCTAGATGAAGATGAAAGATTGTATAGGATGGCTGTTATTATCCGTGGTAATCTCTGCAATGCTGTGGAGTTTTTCTACAACTGACTCCCTATGGGAACTTTCAGTGATCTTATTAAAAGAATAATAAGGTTCAACAGAAATGTTGCAAGAAACTACCAAATTTAATTTAGATAATCCTAGAGGATTTAATTCTTGCATATTTTTACTGCCATATTTGAATACACAATTATTCAGAGTTCCTGTTTTAGTTTTAAGATACCTTATAAAATTGATACAGCCAAACAAATGCAGACTAGTTTTCTAGAAGCATGGAAATGTAATTGTCCTTGGAATGACTCTATTTATTATCTCACTCATGATTTTATGTACTTACTGCATTTATTTACAGTCCTTCAGTCAAAAACAGATGCACCTGTAAGACCACAATCATTATACTTACTTACCTTATTTTACATGATCTATTTTTTGGTACTCTCTGGATGTTACTCATCACTGCACATGTTTTCTGCTTGGGTTTCTCCCAGTATGTGTTCTCTGGCTCACAGAATCATTCACATGGAATATTGCAGTGACAGCAGCCTGAAAGTGGATTAGTGGGACACTTTGGGTGAAGTATTCTGATTCGAGCTAAGTGGGAAACAAGAGATATGGAAAACAATGGGAGAACCTGAGCAAAATTATTATTTAATGGCTATGTCAGGTACTGGTAGAACCAGGGATGTGAGTGATATATTGATATAAAAGAGTATGACAGGTTTATTAAGACAACAGTTTACACTGTGAGATTCACAATATGTAGGGAAGACAGAATTCCTTGAAGCTTCTGATAATGATTACTTGAGAAAAGAAATTGGAAATTATCATCTATCATGGGGGAGTTTTCTTCTACAGATCTCCAAATCAAGAAAACCATGGTAAAGTATCTCTAAGCATAACTATTTTATCATTTCACTTCTTTTTATTTTTTAACTCCATGAGCTGTTACCATTATTTTTTTTTTAATTTCTTGTTTAATAGCAGGGTGGTCTTAATTACCTTGTTTGCATTTGTAGTGAGAGGTGTAGATGAGTCCTGGTTTTTCAACTACACTTCAGTGATTTGATTTGTGGCATAATACTCCATCTCTGCCTCACAGCAGTGAGGAAATCAACTATTTACCAAAATAGATGGAAAAAGACCCTTTTCTAAGCATGGATTTAAAGCAAATAAATAAATAACTAATACATCCTTTGGTACTATCATGAAAACCCAACACTTGGCACCATGACACCCAGTAAGGCCAAGTTTTAGAAGACTCCTTATTGCAGGTGCCTTGTTTTCTGAAGGTTTCTGTCCAAATCAAAAATCTAAGTGTGCAGCTCTATCCAGTTCCGGGTCTATTCCTTACTCAGGAACTCTTCTTTTATTTTTCCTTTCCCCAGTGGGAAAGCATGCTCAGATACAGAGAAGCTGACCTCACCCCCAGCAGGTTTAAGGGAGCCTACAAATCCTGAATCTTTGAGAGTGACCTTCAAAGCTTTTGTACAAATCGAAGGATTCTGTTCAGGCTTCAATTCCCTCTGTCCAGGCATGGAACAAGTTGGTCCAAACACTTCATTCAAGCATCTCCTCCCAGGGCCTGGCACGGGCTGGGTGCTTGCAGTCAGCATGGGAGAAGAGGATGGGATTAAATCCCCAGTGCAGAGCACCCAGGGAAAATACTGAGCACAGTGGGAGGCTGCACAAGCCAGTCTTTGGGGCATTCAGATTAAATCCAGGGATCAGACAAGGACTGAAAGGGTTCAAATGGCTCAAAGTACCCAGAAATACTCAGGTCCTTCCCGCAGACCTCCGAGTTGCACCTCTGTCTCGCCACTGCCCCACCTAAACTTCGTTGCACAATCTGGTATTTTCCACTGAATTTATGTGGAATTTGGATACTAAATTCATACTGAGTCCAGAGAAAACCACTTCAAAAACAAAGGAAAAAATCCGTCTACATAGTAAGGATATCTAAGCGAGGTCACACCTTAAAGACGTATCTTCTAATGCAGTTTTGATAAGGGTAAATTTTCAAATGTCTTAGGTTTGTAACACAAGGACTCTTCCAGACAGAAAATTTTCAGAGTGAACCACATAATGTCACTTATAAAAAAAAAATAAAAGCATGAAGTTGCACTTTCTCTTAACAGATGGAAACAGCAGATGTGCCCAGATAATTTAATAATCTGTGGCAATATTAGTTTTAGATCCAAAGCAGTCTGAGAAGAAAACACATTGGATTTTCCCCAAGGACATCAACAAAATAAAAATCACCTACCACCCAAATCTAAGTGGCTAATCATCACTACATTTTTTGCCAGTTCATGTGGTAGTTTGGTGCAGTGTCACCTTGACACAGAATGCTGCTGCAGCAAAGGAAACCACACGAGAGCCATCTGCATGCGGCAGAAATTGAATCGACTGCCCCGTGGTTAGCAATTCACCAGGCAATCCTTTGGAAAGGCTGCTCTGGAACACTGCAGGCTCCTGCTGGGATTGGGGGTCTGTAAACCTGCGGCCCCTGTAATTGTTTAAGACTGCAGCTGTGGTGTTCTTTACTGCAGAGATGTACAGCAGTGGGATTTAACGGGAAATCCATCCAGAGCAACAAACAGAAACAACTGGACTGAAGATCCTTGGTCAGTTTAGGATTTAGCGAGCAGAACTGATAACTGCTCCTTCCTCTCCTTTCCCTGTCGTTCACAGCTGTGCAGCCTCTTACTGAGCCTGCAAGAGAGTTTCAGTGTGAAAATAAGCTGCACTCTGCTCAAACATTACAGGGATTTTACACCCACACTTTAAAGTAGTAGGGCAAAGTGGCCTACAGATATTTCAGTGTCTTGAAAGAACCAGAATTATATACTGGACTCTTCTGATACGAGTATTTCTTAGTAATTCCTGTTCAATCTGCAATAAAGTAATGACAGGAAGAACAAGTATTTTAAAAGAGCGTAAAATTATAAGATATCATTACACATTTATCTTTCATTTTAGTTTTTTTTTCTAACTTCATTAGCTGCAGTCTTTAAAAGGATTTAAATTTCCTTGTTTATTAGCAACTGGTTTGAATTATCTTGTTTACAGCTCTAGTGAGATGTATAGATAAGAGGCAATGCTGGTTTTCCCAGAGCTCTTCTTAGCTGTCGTCTCCAACTCTCATCTTTCTTCATTTCTGTCCTCCGTTCCTGTAAAGGAAACATTCCTGGCAACTCCCCTCCCTTCAGACTGCTGCACTCCTAATCCCATGGAAAGGTCCCTTCCTCATCTGTAAAAACAAACAAAAAAAACCTATTCCAAATGCCAAATCAGCCCACCAACAAACCCCATCACTGCAGCGTTAGCAAACCGGGATGAGAAAGGATATTGCTGCTCCCCAGTATCCCCCGAGGCACTCAGCACAGTCCTGCTGAGCCACAGGATGTCACTGTCACTCCCCGGGGACACACTCGATACCACCCTGCAAAGATCAGGAGCCAGAGAAGGTGACGTCTTTCCTCGTCCCTCCTCACCTGCCCTCAATTCCCCTGTGCCTTTGAGCACAGCAGCTGCGCTCTGCACTGACCCAAAGCCTCCCAGGTTTTAGTGTCTGCCACGGACAGGTCCTGCAGGGCCTCCCACCCTGTCCCAGCCCGGGAATGGCACAGGGAGGTGGATGAAACCCCTCTTGCTCGGCTGAGTCAGGATTATTTCTGTGTGCAGTTATTTAAGGGCAGAGAGTCTGTGGCACCTGTGTGGTTTGGAAGGGTTTCTGTGCTCCGCTTTCACACGGAGGTGTCTCAGCCCTCTTCAGCCTCCTGCTGTGTGCAGAGATAGGGTGGGACATCCCAAAAAATAACAAATCACTGCTGTTGTGGCATGGCCATAGAGTGAATGATGACCAATTCAGTATGAGCTTCTCTCTCTGCCAAGCTGCTAAAAGAGTGCACAAATGGGACAGGCCTGATTTGACTCCCCCGGTGTGCCAAAAGCTTGAGTAGTGACTAAAATTAATCTAGGGTTTTGGAAAGTAAAATGAGGCAGACTCTTGTCAAGGTTTCCCTAGCAGAGCAGCCTGAGATTTGCAAACTGCATGTTCTGCCTTAGATCAAAACCACAGAGCATGTTGGAGTTTAGCTTGGATTTGAGCTCTTCCAGAAACAACGGAAACTTGATATCACTTCAGATCAGAGATGAAATAAAGAAGTAAAATCTTCATTGCAGAGTTCAGCTTGTGGTCATGTCATGTGAAAGGAGGTCAGATTACCAGTGACCGCACTGAAAGCTTTACTCATAGCTGACTTCAGAGATCATGAGAAGTAAAAAAGCTCTCCAGTATCTGACCAATAAACATTGCAGCCTAGAAGTATTAACGAAATTCACTTAGGTTAAAATTTGCTAAATAGGTATCTAAAGACAGCTAAAACATCAACCCAGATCAAAGTAATTCAGCTCAACAGAAAAAACACCAAGAAACTCTTGCATTGCTTTTGATGGTTTGGACTTTTTTGCCTTGAAAATGCTGGCTGCAAATGATCTTCATACTTTTGTGGCTAGATCAAATTTATTGGTAAAGGATAAAATTAATATTATGTTTATGTCCTTGGATTATAAAAAAAAGCCTTCTGAGCAACTTTTAACTCTTTGTATGGTGGCTTTGGATGATGATGTTCTGGGTATATTTGAAGAAAGAATGACATATTAATCGTGTTATTTTCCTATTTTCCTGAAACACCCTTTCCCCCCCTTTGTTTGCTCTGTTACTCTGTCCTTTCAGTGGCAGCCCCATGTGAATGGGAAAGAACAACCTCAGTTAAGGAGGTCTAGGACTTACAAAACAGTACCTTTAGAAGCTGGTTCTGGCAAATTTACAAGTCAGTCACACTGAGGAGTGCATTCACTTCTCTGTGGCACACCCCTGCTTTACCACAACAAAGGCTATTTGGAACGCGAGACTCTCGGGATGATTTGAGTGTGAAAATTAGCAAGTAAATCTTTCTAATGCAACAATTTGTCTATTAAAACCCAAGTACTAGGATATCTGAAAACACGGATACAGGGATGAGAGAACACATGCTGCACGTAATTAGAGCTAGCTTTGCTTAAGCCGTGTAATGCACTGACTTGCCTTCCAACAAAACCTTTTCAAAATGTGGTGTTAATTTTGACAAAACTGCCCTTTCTCTGTAAGTCCCTGATGTGTAATCTGTTTTTTGTTTCTATGTAAGGCTGCTTTAGCCATTTTGGAGTAACAACATATGTCAAACATCTATCACAACATGTCTCAACCTGGAGCAAGAACTTTGCATCCTTGATCCTTTTCTTTGTAACTCCCCTTTGTTCTTCACTGAAAATGCCAGGGTAAATAAAAATATTTCTATTTTTTTCCTACTCCTTCCATATCCACAAAGCAAAGTTGGCGTAAACCATGTATCAAATATATAAGAAATGTGTAAAAGTGTATATGTATATAAATCGAGTCATTAGGGTTTATAAGATGGTAGATTGCAGCGTCATTATATGGCAGCAAGGAAGACTACCAAAAATTGAAGACTACCAAATGCTCTTAAAATCTTTCATACAACGGAATTGTGCAGCATTGTTGGCTCTTCCATATGTGGTTTTTTTTGTTTGAAGGTACAGGTATAGACCTATGTATAAGCATCTCTATTTAAACACAGGCATATATAAATATTTGCACGATTAAAGGCAAGAGCTGGAGTTTACTGTGTTGATAAGGCAAGAGCTGGAGTTTACTGTGTTGATAAGCCAGCCTTGCCATATTCTTAGAAAGGGAAAATGTTCTTTTGCTTTTCCAAACTGCAGGTTGATTTCACATAGGCAGAGATAATGATATAATTATGACATGTATACTTATTTTTTCTTTCTCTCAGAGGAGGAAAACAAGAACTAAATTTCCTGGAGATGGGATTAGAAATATATTTTGCTAATTATTCCAGAGAGGAGCTGTCTGCCGACCCTGGGAGAGCCAAGTGTCTGCATTATCTGTCAAGTATCTAGGGGTACCTATGGGACAGTCACAAGGAGAACAACTGCCACACTGGAATTTATTGTACTCTGTCAATAAAGGCTATTGTGAAACAATACCAATTAAATGAAATGCATAACAATCCATGAAAGGGTCACATAAAAACATGCTCCCATTCACCACCATAAATCTGTATCCCTCTGAGCAGGGGCTTCCTTGCAGTTAATGATTTCCATGATTTGCATGCACAGACTGACTGGAGAAGGAATGCTTTCCCCATGCATTGCCATGCATCAGTCACTGGATACGCAGTCAGGCAGCAAGAATTGGGAACCCAGAGAGGATGGATGCCCCACTGTCACAGAAGTCCAACACACCTGTGCTGTGCACATATAACCTCACACAGAGTGCAGTTCATTGCTGCCCTGGCAGCTGCTGGAAATGCTGACACAAGATGGAATGTGATTGAACAACGGAATTGTGCAGCTTTCCCTCCTGCCTTTCCCTGCACTGTCCTCAGCTGCAAGTCCTTCCTGTGCCTCTCCCTTTCGATTACACTAGCAGGCTGCTAAGGTGAGAGCTTGACATGTTTGTCCCCAACCCAACCTTCTCTCCAGCCAACCTCTGTTTGCCCAGCCAGGCTGTCCTGACACCAGCTCCAGCCGCAGCTTCCAAAGGGAGCTGACAAAGCTGTCGGAACCTGGCCTGGCCCCGCCCAAGGCTTGGCAGCCTGTGCATGGACAGATGGCATCCCTGTGGCACACACGGCCCTGTTCTCCACAGAGACACCTCTGACTAAAGAGTGTTTTACCCACAGCAGAGGGCAGGAAAGCCCTTGGCCACACCGGCAAAGACTCAGAAGAAAAGCTACTTATACCTAATGCAGCTGAAGAGGAAAGAAGATTGAGCAAAGACCTGGACCACAAAAACCTTCTAAGAACTACTCACACCGGATCCTGAGTGTCCTGGAGTTACCAGGAATTGAGAGTGCTATGACGGAGGCAGTGGCCCATATGGGAATTAACTCATCAATCAGTGCTGGAGATGAAGCTGAAAGCTTTACAGTCTGCTTGGATGGGTGGTCTTATCCTGTCTTAATACATAAATTTGGAGGATGCACCAATGTTGGCCATTTTTCTGGAATTCCTAGGAAATGGCATATGGGCCTTCAGCAATACAAGGGAGGATGAAAGTATTAACAGGAATATTGGTCACGGGGAATTGTGTGGGTGGCAGAGTTGGGATAGTGGAGGCAGCCAAGTCTGTGGGGCAGCAATTCACTTTTCCATGTGCGTTCAATCTGCCACAGCCACAGACTGGTCCTGAGACAGCCCTGTGGAAAGCAGGAGTACATTTGGTTTGGCCTCAACCAGCATCTCCTCATCAAATGAACTGCTGAGGACCATGATGGCAGCCCCACAAAGGAAGTCCTTCCAGACAGACTTTAATGGGAAGCTGGGGCTGATTCATCAGAAGTATCCACTCTGCCTTTCATGAGGTTTAAATGCTCACGCTTCAAACGAGTCCTACAGCAGTGCTGCTTGGAAGCCTGGTGTCTCTCTCAGACACCACAGGAACCAATTTAAGCTTGAGGGGGAAAAAAACCCAACTAAGGCCTATCAAGAGAGATTCAGTGCAGGATTTCTTTTCTAGAGCAGACAAGCAAGTCCTGTCTAAACTGTTCAAGAGCTCAGATTAATGAAAGTGGCTGTGACTATGTAAACACAATTCTAGTGTGGGCACAGGGACTGCTGGGGTGAGAAGAGGAGAGCTGGAAGAGAAGAGAGGAATCCAGAGCTGATACACCAAAGGCTTATTTAAGCTCAGAGTGGGGTACAGACACCCCACCAGTTTACGCGAAGCTCCATAGCACATAAGGGTGTCAGAGTCCACAAGCAAGGCTGGCATTTCTGGGCTTCCTCGTCCTCCTTCCCAGAGCTGGACACCCGTGTGCTGAGCATCAGAAGGTCACATGAACAGACACATCCTGAGGCCATACCCCACAGCTGCCCTCAAGGTGTACACTGGGGTTCCAAAGCCCAGAATGAAGCTCCTTCACACTGGTGCCTGCTGCAATCTGGCTCCAGAACAGAGAGCCTTAAATGCCCTAATCCTGTACTTCTGACAGTTCAAAGGAATAAGGATGACTCCAGTGGAACAATATAAAAAAGATACAATTCATACATAAAATCTTGTTTATGTCTAAATCTCAATATGCAGGTAAAGGAACGGCCTGACATGCAATGCACTAAGAGACTGAAAAAGATATGGAAGCGTTTTTCTGTTTTTATCTCACCATACCTACAGGGGTAAAAAACCTGTGAAACATCCAATATAGTAGTGCAACTGAAAGGTAAACACTTTCCCCTAACAAATGAGTTTTGAAAAGGCAGTTTGTAGAAGACAATCCCAGAGCAGCACACAAGAATTTTGGTAAGAAATTATTTTTAAAAAATGAAGGTATGGCACTGTTTTATACCTGCTTTCTAAATTTGGCAAGGTTTTTCTAGCATATCCTTATTATGCCCTGATGGAACAAAAGCTGTAACAGTAGAATAAAAATAATAGTCAATAGCTGGTTGGATAAAAAAGATAGACTACAAGGTTGTACCAACATTACCCTAAAAAAAGAGTTTGAGGCATTACTACATCTTGAATATTCCCTGCCTTTGGTCAGGTCTCAGTACGCACAGAACTGCTTCCCTGGGTGCCCACGGGAACAAACTCCCCACAAACTCCTGCTTACAGCAGTGTTCTCCTGAAAGTGTCCTCAAGTGCTGCTTTCCAGGAGTGCAGCCTTGGGTCAGCTCCAGTCAGAGCTCAAGTCGTGTGATGCTGTTGCATAAGGCGTGGGGGGGGGAAAGAAGCACAACTGTAAGGAAACAGGGAGCTGTAGATCACAAACTAATCCAGCATTCCTGGAAAACAGCAGGCTTTTTGGGGCCAACCACAGGATTTTTTTCCCACTTTTCTTGGAGGCTTATTTGCCCTTTGAAACACCAACATGCAATTTGTGATTCCCAAGAAGGAGGCTGGATGTTAGGTTTGAAGAAAAAACAGTCTTGCTGCTATTTCTAGAGGCAGAAGTGTCAGAATGTTGAAATATACACCCACTACATATTTCACAGCTTTCCAGAAAGTTCTCCAGGAAGACTCAAATTGTGAAAAAATAAAAATGGATTCATAAAATCTAAGCAGTTGTAAGAAAAGTAGTATTCAAACAAATCGAAGCTAGAATACTCCATGGGCTTGCAAATACGGGCTTGCATTTATAAAACATAGGGATAATGCATTTTTTATACACTTCATTAAAATCTCTCTTGCTTATTGTCTTGTTGCTTTTTAATTACATTTGGGGAGTCAGAATGTGTCCCTATTTAATCTAAATTCTGCTGGAATGTATCTGAAGGTATCATTTCCCATGGGTTTCCTCTCAGGCTGAGAAAACGCGAGTTTTAAATGTTCTCCGTTTTGTAACAGCTGAGAGAGGGGCCAATGTCTGGAATGCATTCAGTGTCTGTCTGCACCTATTTGCCTTGTGCTTGAAATCCTGATGGAGATTGACTTGACATTTCCACAAACTCTGTCAGCTCTGTTGATCTGTATTCTTGTTCAGCAGCTGCAGGGTCTGAAGCACCTCCCCATTCAGCCACCCCAGACTCCCCCTCCTGACTCCAGAGGCACCTCTGGAAGCATCAGCCCTTGGAGGAAAAGCTTTCAGCGCCCTCCTTTGCACAGCAGCCCACACCGGGCATGTGTGCAGCATTCCCATTCCAGCGTGAACAGACCAATGAGCAAATACCACTGGAAATATTGTAAACAGTTTGTCCACACATTTTGCTGAAAAATGAAAGCCATCTGCAACACAGTAGTTTTAGACCCTTGATAGATACTGCTCAGTAGCATTTTCTGCATCAGCTGTACATTCACAGATGTTCAAAATGTGTTTTCAGGGCAGTTAACCATCAGGTGAGTGTTTTCTGTGGGCTGTGTGGTCATGCAAATTCAGGTTTTTCCTGCTGATAATCTCACTCACACTAACTTTCTCATTTTATAACATCTTTCTCTCTGCTTCCCCGTACCTTTTGCAACCATAACAGTTTGCTTATGAGCACACAGCAAGATTCAGGATGACCCCTGCATCAGAGTTAAATATTGCTTAGAATATTGTGTGGGATTTTTTTTCCCTTTGGCATTCAACCTTTTAGCCAGGGAGGTCTGTGAGACACTGAATCAGTGGTCCTGAGAAAACAAAGCCCTGTTTTCCTAAGTTTCAAGTAAATTCATTATGGCTCTATGACTCATGTGGCTTTAATGGCCTTACTGGTTTATTTATTAGCGTGCCAAGAGACAATTTATCTTGTTTACTTATCTCTCTAGTCACATATTTCAGACTTTTACATAAGATTCCATTATTTTAAAATACCTACTTTTAAAAGGGCTATTAAATATTGGAATCTTCTATGAGAATGTATTACTCCAAATTTCATACATCAAGCCTTTGCCACGTTACCAGAGCAGGCAATTGTGAAGACAAAGATCACAGCCTTGTTCAATCTCTTTACATCAAATATTTTGGCAATCTACAGGTTCTATCAAAATACACACAGTGAGTGCTAAAAATCCTTAACACCCTGAGGGACAGATTTTAGTGTAGCCCCACTAAAACCTTAAAGATGTGAAAAAGAGATGCAACTTGTAAAGTCAACATGAAAACTTTTCATCAGGGGACACTTTGACTCAAAATCTGGAGACAGCATCAAGCATTTTAATTTTGTTTGGTTAATTTTTGTTTGCTTTTCAGCAGCAGTATGGCAGATCATCAGCTAAACTACAAAAATACAGCCTGACTCATGAGTGCAGCACAGCTAAGCCCAGTCACACAAGCAATCCCACAGAGCATTTCCCTGCTCCTGTACAATTTCTCACTCACTCTCACTTACCTCAAAAACTCTCTCCTTTATTGCCAACTGTAGTTGCTTATTTTGCATCCCAGGTTTATCTACCGCAAATTATATGTGATCATGTCACTATTTTACAGGATTGAAGTGTTTCAAAAAGTCAGATTTATTCTGGCTTTTTCATAATGTTCTAATGTATATAAGGTTGCAAAAATGAGGGAAACCCATTCCTGCAATTTTTACAGTGTAGGGACCTTTAATCTGCCATTATGGTGGCTCTCTTCTACCACAAAAACAATAGCAAAGTGATAATGTTGTTCTAACATACTCAAAATATTAATGATGAAGAGGAAAAAAACCCTCAGATTTTTAGTCTACCAAGGCCCTATCAATAGGTTTTGATTTTTTCCCCCAAGAACCATATTATCTTTAGAGCCTTACCCTATTGCAGTGCACAGGCTACGGATTTTCTGTCTTTTCTCAGTGTCAAGGATTGCTTTATTTGAAAACAGTGAAGTTCCTTAAAAAAACCCCAAAATACAAGAACACCAAAATATTTAAAATGCACAATAGTTTTCCAAAGCAAACCAGTTTGGATCCCTCGAGAACTCATTCAGTTATTTTCAGTGAAACATGCTCAAAATATTCCAATTCTAATACGGTGCAGAATCTTCAAAAAGCATCTTGCTTTTACTGAATAAAATGCTTACAGAATACAATCATAAAAGAAGTAAAACTTGCCACAACTCAAATGTCACACGTGGTAAAACCAGAGGTAGCTTTTAGAATTACTCAAGCTGAACAGAATCTCTGAGTTTCTTTTTGGTCAGAGAAGCTTGTGTGTGGCACAAAGCTGCAAAGGAAACTGAAATTCTGAAATTCGATGAACATTCTAAAGGATTTATTCTAAGATTCCTCTTTTGGGAAAGCTCTTATAAGGAGATTAATTTATAGAAAGGTTTTCTTAAAATGCATTTAGAAAATATGGATGACTGTCATGCTTTCTAATCAGTATTAGAATAAAGGCAATTAGCTACAGCACTTTTGTGATGGCTTAGTACTGCTTCCTTCTGGAAGCCTTTGTCAGATATGCAACTTAGGCAGGTTTTTAATATGGTACAAACTACTAGAAATTGGGAAAAATGAATGGAAACTGGAGCTTGCAGCAAGCAGCATCTTGGACAAGGCTCACTGTGAGTTACCTGCTCTGTGAGGCAACATTCCTTGCTTCTGGCACACTCCAGCAGCTCCGAGAGCAGTTCTTGTGGACTGCAGGCATGGCAAATCTGCATCTTGGCAGCCCTCAGAATTCCTGAGATAGGTATGGAAAGTGATGGGGCAGAACGAGAGAAGTTCTCGCTTCAGTTAAGTGTAACAAAAAAATGAGGTGTGACTAAGCTGCCTAATGTTGGCACAAGATGATATTTTGTTCCCTTTTAATTTTCTTCTATACTTCCTTCCTAATCTGTTTCTGCTCCATCTTAATCTTTATTGCAAGGCATACGCTTTGCTGAAATAAACAGTGGAAAATGTGAGGGGGAAAAAAAGAAAAGAAAAGAAGAGTCTAAAGGCTGAAATCTGCTGACTTTGGTTGCTGTCATTCATATCAGACTTAAAGTAAGTTCAGTCCATTCCAGAATTCACTTTAGGAGACTTAACCTGCAGGGTTTGTTATCCCTAACTATACATAAATTAGATTCTTGAGAAATTTCTTAAACACAAAAGTTAAATTGCATATTCATACATTTGGAAACCTTTAACCCATCATACACAAGACTTACATATTCACTCCACGAATCCCACTGTGTCTTGTACTTCCAGAGAGTGTTTTGGTCTGATGAACAAATAAATGTGCAGTTTCTTTAATCTATGCACCACCTCTGACTGAATGCTGAAGCATCCGAGGAAGGCAGCACGTATTCCAAATGTCAGGCTTTCCCTGGGACAAAATGCTGCCTTGCCCTTCTGAAATAACTGGACAAAACCAGATATTTGAAATCCTGGTCTCTACTTCACTGATGAGAACTGCTCACCAGTACTTTTCACCAGCTGACAGCGCAATTCGTGTCTCAGGCTCTCGGTAAGAATTTGTCTTCAAAAGAAAGGGGGGAAAGCAGGCTAATTAAGTACCAAAGCTCATTGGCTGCCTTTTAGCTGAAGCTCACCAAATGCCTACCAGCAGGCATTTCTGGTTGCATTTTAAAACATATGGTCAGCTATTCTGAGGTTTTTTTCAGGTGTGCCTTCTCCATCCTCTAATTTTGAAAAGCGACAACAAAACTCCAAACTGTGAAAATAAGAAAGCTGAGGGCTTGCCTGCAATTCTTAACACATCTCCTGTCTTAAGAGGGTGTCCAAAGGGTGGCATCTCTAGTGACAAATGAGATACAGTGCAAATAGAGGCTCTGGGTGTTTAAGCAGAGATTTCCTAGGCGGTGACACTCTCCTCCTTTGCAGAAGGGACTCTTTTTGTGAAGCAGAGTTGCTCGGTGAGAATGAGACTGAGCTTAGTTCCACGAGTTGAAAATTAATCATCATAATGAAGTCTCAGAGCCAGCCCCATTCCTTGGCACATTCAATTACCTCTGGGATTACACAGCCACGCTTCTGCTAGTGTGAGAATTTCTCCTCTTTTTCTTCCTTTCCACCTGTGAAGCCAGAATGGAATATAATTCCTTTCATCACATGAAGGATTTGATCTTTGCCAAATTGAGCAATTTGGTCAATAATATGTTTAGCACAAATCCCATCTGTCACATGGAAGGGCAAGAGCCACTTGCAGACCCATCGGACGTAAAGATGAGTTAGGCCAAGAACATCCTGTGAGGATGCCCAGTGATTTATCAAAGGTCGAAAAAAGAAAACACAAACTCACCACATTTCAGCTGTTTGACTTCAGAATTCTAACCTCAGCAGCTCATTTACTCAGGTATACCATAGCAGGCAGGTAGGAAGAAAAAGTAGTTCATATCATAGGGAAAAAAGGAACATTAAGCAAGGAATCCTGCTTCTTGGGGTTAATATAGCTTGGTATGACAGGCCAGGACAGTTGCTGGGCAGTCAAATGGACCCAATATCTACTATTACATGTCCAGAAGTGATGCAGCCACAGTTAGCATGGTCAGAAGGGTGATCACAGTTTAAAGAAGAAAAAAATAGAAAGGGAAAGAAAAGGCATCCAAGAGAAAGAAAAAAGTGTCGACAGAACAGGCAGCATGAAGCTGCACTGGAATTTAGTTTTGTTGGAGGGCAAATTTACCACAATTACTCATTAGCACCATATCTCTAACCTAGCAGGTGGTGTTACTCTCTCTGAAACAAGAGAACTTCCACAACCAACACTGTGCTGTGAGCAGCAGCAGCATCCCACTTACTGACCAGAGCAAGAGCAATCCCCTGGGCTCCTCTGACTGCTCCCAGCCGGGTATTTTCAAAGCTACAGTGAGAAGATGTAGCACAAGGTGCTGCTGCACTGCCTGTGAGAGAGCACTGACAGCAGCAGGGAGGCACAGCTTGTGGTTACAGCTCACAGGAGATGATGGCACGTGCTCCTTACCTGCCAGCACCCATTCCCCTGTGCAAGCCCCACTCCCACAAATGAAAGTGCTTAGATGGGTTTTGAGCATCAGCTTGGAGGGAAGTTTTACAGGGGAGGAAATGACCAGATGGTTTAAGATCAGTTTTCTCTTCTCAAAAGCATCGACACCATCTGCAGCAGCCTGTCCCACTAACACACCTGGGTACAGGGATTTTCTAAGGCTCAGGAAAACTTCAGTTACATCCTTCCCTCCTGAAATAGTCAGTCAGCAGCCCAGTATATTAAGCAGAGAAGTATGGGGAGGAAAGAAAGGCAAAAAGAAAAGTCAATTAAATCCAGCAAGCACTGCAGAGAGCGTTACTGCCCATTTATCGGCATTGCACAGCTGCTTATAGAACAGGGTTTTTCTCTGCTGATTGCAGACGAGTCCAAACTCAGTAATAAAAGTGACTGGAGTCATTCTACCCTGTCTGAGATCAGATCCCTTCCAGAGGTGACTTTTGACTCATTCCAGCACTGAACCCTCCTTTGCAGCCCAACGTTTAAGCACCTCCCCACCCGCCCTTCCACCTGGGCATTTCAGTGAATGAACACTGTGTTCTAGGATGCAATTTATTTAAAAACATTTATTTTAGGCAAAATTAAACAGACATTTGAGATTACATAGAAATACAGTTTCCAATTGGATCACATAAAAATTAAAAATGCACTGTTGTGTTGATTTAAGTATTTTTGTATGTATTGACCAGGTATGTAAGATTTAACCATGCCATTTGCAGTCAACTATCATAAAAATCAGTAACGAAAAAGGTTTCTTAAAATGTGCAAATATTATCTTAGTGTTACCATCGATAATAAATGACCACTAAATAGATGCTTATTATGTAAAGCTTTTTAAAGTACAATAAAAATACAAATTCTATTTGTTAAAAAAGGCCATTGCTATGGCTCCTAAACATCCTCATTATACAAATTCGAAAATACTATATGACAAACAAAATTATAAAGACTTTTTTTTATGAAACATATACTATTCTATTTGTTAGTGATTTCATATATTTTTATATATATATTTCTCTATAATACTCTATATGAATGACGACCAAAATACGAGAGAGAGGAAGACCAATGTAATGTAGGGCTTTCAGGCCCTGATTCAGCAAGGTACCTGAGGACGTGTCAAACCCAGCAAAGGAATAATCCCATTCTTTTAGTGGACTCCAAAGGTACATGCACAAGTACTTTGTTGAACAAGGCATAAAAAACCACGTGATTAAAAATTTGAAAAATGTGGTTTTGGTGTAAACTGTGACAGTTTAGGACAAAACTGTAAGTGTCGCCAAGAAACCTCTCATGAAAAAAACTTAAAAACCAATCTGAAAATTTTGGGGGGGTTTTCCACATTTGTATGTTTTGAGGGGAAAATACTAGAGGTTTGATAGCTTTTGAATTGAACTAATGATAATGTTCTGAGATAGGTTTAAGATGGTGTTTTATTGCTTATGAGAAAGATTAATGAAGAGTATGCATAGACATGTCAGTGTTCATCTCACCAGCAGCTGAGAATTTGTGTGTGCAGGTATTTCTGTAACAAGAACAACCAGTGGGTACAAAGCACTCACTTAGAGTGCATTCTTTGCAGAAAGCCTCAGAATTAAAGACATGGAACACTAAAGCAGAGAGTAAGAAAATAATAATCAACAGAGCCTGGCTGTAAACACTCAGGTGTTGAAAGTAATTCCAGAACTGAGCCCAGTGCCTGCTTATACACAAAATTTCATAAGTTCCTAAGTAAATGCAAGACCATAATCTTCCTTTTAAGTTATGGCTAGCATGTGATGGATTCCAAGGTATATACTTTACACCTCAGCTATAAAACAGCAAAATAAAGGGCAGTTAATTTTTCCTTTCTGCAATTTAGCAGTTCTTCTAGGCTCATTAAGCACTTATTAGCAGACTAACAACTTGTTAGTTTCTAAAACATGAATAAGGGACCTAAAATCTGGATTGTATAAACCAAAGAAAACATATGTACAGCATAGTAACCACACACAGTAATGGAAATCAATCACACTGCATCCAGATTTACTTTTGAAGCATATAGTAATGGTTAGTACTTCATGTTTTTTCACTGCAAATTGAATTTTTTTTGTAGTAGATATTAATAATTTTACTGCTTGAATATTAAATAATGCCTTAAAAGCATAATTTCAAAATGCTGCCAGGTAAAGCATTATGTAAAAATCATGCGTGCACATTTGCAGGGAGAGAGAGAGGGAGGCATGTGTGACCTTTCTGAAGAACTTCTCCAAGCTAATAGTCATAAAGCATAGTAAACTCGGGCCAAAATGTGAGAGAAAGAAACACAACAGCGTAATTTAATTCATAATTCATAAACAAATACAACTTTTTACATTTGTACAGGGAAAGACTGGAACTAAGTTGGATTTTTACAGAAGCAAGCCTCACAAGAGTTTACATGTTGAAAAAAGCAATTTTTGGCACATGGATAGTATCTGTGAGTACGTGTTCAGAAATAAAAAACCCACTGCGGAGGAATTTCACATGGACTTTCCTGGCATCAGCACCTGCTGTCTAGTGGGTCAAGACAAAATACTGTGCCTTCAAGAGTTAATCCCATTTTGAACCCCTCCTGCAATGAAACAAGACATCATTAGGAAAAATCCAAGTGAGTTCTGGAGGATTACACTCTCTTTTAAAAAACATTTAAATTGAAGCATATCTTTAGGCAGACAAACTGCAGTGGTACTTCAGCCTGAGTTCACAAACATTTACATTGTTTGGTCAGCCACTTATTAACAAGTCTCAGTGGTTAACTTACAAAAGGCATATACAACAGCAGAGCTACAATATGTACATAAAGTGAAGAAAATACTATAGAATAACAACACTGAACATTCATGTACATAGGTCAGCAGAAATCCAAACAGTTTGACGTGCACCACGTTGTTCCTGAGTAAAATCCAAGAGGATTTATAAGCAGGAAATATGAGGCTACACAAGCAAAGAGTTCACTATATTTCTACTGGAAAATACAGGCAAGACATGGACATTGCTGCTGATACCGGGCGTCTCCTACGTTCTGTGGTGCCTTAAGAGCAGCCCAACAAAATGTGCAGGACTACCCCACCTCAGGGGGCTGTTCTGAATTGCTCCCAGTGCAGTTAAATTCACTGGGCTTTGCTGCCCACTGCCATCTGAGCTTCACAAAAACGGCAATTAAAATCATACTTGCTCTACTGCAAATGAAAAACCGGTGCATTTTAAAGGCATGTAGCTCGGTAAAATAAAACACAGTGGTGTTTAGCAAGTGCTATGAGTTGCTTTAAAAGTTCAGACCAAAATTCCTGGGTTTACTCACATTCATTTTATTAGTAGAAACACAAAAATGGTTATAAGCTGGATGCTACCACCTCCTCTACGGAAAAAAAATTCATTCTACAAGTACTTTTTTTTCTATGCTTTTATACACACTTGGCTTGCTAAAGGTACTTAGTTTGCACCAGTTCTAGAGTAACAACTGCACTTTTAATACAGGAAAAACACTCTTATTTTCATTTCTCTTTTTGCATTAAAAGATAATTGTGTCTTGACCCTCAAAAGTCATCTTGGAGTCAAGAAAATTTCAGCCTGTTGGGTGAAAGTATTTTGAAGGTTTAAGCAATTGGCAACAGGGCTCTGACTAGAAATGCCTTGAGAACATCAACTCCAGTGGCGGCTGTTGCAGTGCTCAGTTCAGTGAGAGAAGGCTGACTGTGTGCTGTGAGATCAATAACAGGTCCTTTCATCAAGAAAATATCTTGTAAACAAAATAAATCTTTTTGTAAAACAATCTATATGGGGATTAGGCACAAACTCAAGTCTTCCCCTCATATGCACAGCAGTACCTCAAGACCATACCTTTTGGGTTTAGAAGATAAAACCCACATCAAACCAGCTTAATTCCAAACAAATTCAAATCACGGGCTAACATTTGAGAAGTGTATGAATATGTGATAGCCCTGCCAGCTACTGCTATCAGGAAAGTAATGTGGAGAAACAGAACAAACCTCCTGGCAGTAGTTACTAAATGGTCTGAGAATTTCCAAGTAAAACTGCATTTTCCTAAAGGCAGATGCATACCATGAGATGCTGAGCCAGTAACAGCACTGTGGTATAAACACTCCCCAAGTGTGCTACCCAGTTTGCTCCACCTGGGTGACACAGTGCTGCCAAGGCCCACTAATGTATTTAAGACTTTTCCTTTTTTTTTTCCCCTCTGTATTTTCCAAAGGATTAAAAGGAAGAACATTTAATGCAGAAGATATTTCAAGTGAACAGCAGCTGAAATTGCTGTTTATAACATCCTGTTATAAACAGAGTGTTCATTTACCCAAAGGCTACAATTAACTGATGTAACTGCAGTCAGAGGAGGACTGCTTACCCAGAAAGAGAATTCAGAGAATTAGCCCTACAGCCTGATCTGTTACATTTTAAACCCTGCAGTTGCAGTGTGCCTGGGATGCAAAACTTTTCAACTATCTGAAGGCTGCTTCCAGTTTTGAGCTTGTAAAGGGATACAACAACAAGGGATTGTTGTTGGTGCTTCAACCTGGGGATAAAGCTCCAATAGCAGAACAACAACAGCAACTGGTTTTACAAGGACAGTGACCTTCATCCTGAGCCAGCCAGAGCCTTCACTGAACATCCATCCCATTCCTGTCCTGCATGCTCTTATTTTTATCCTATAAACTTAAGCACAGTTTACTGGTGTCTTAAGTAGCTTCACTTCCAATGCCCTTCTTCCAGCAAGCAAAGAGCAAATCAGATGATGCATTTTGGAAGCACACTCATCTCATTGCTCTTAAGTTGAGCACGTCGAGCTTTTCCACACAAACTGATACTTTGTCACTTAGCACTTTGCTTGTGTTTGCTGTGACTTGGAACTATTTCCACTTTCTTGAAGAACCGTGGTCCCCTTGACCTTTCCTTCTGCAGCTTCACTCCAGCCACTTCCCCCACCCTCCTTTAGCCCTTCTCAAGCTGTGATATTTTGCATTTAAAACAAACACATTTCCACTTATTTGCAACCTGATCAATGCTAATTCCTTAAGAGATTGCCACTCTTTATGGATCATAATTATTGAAAAAGCTTTATAACTTTATTTCCAAAATGAACTACTGTCTGTCCTAAAAGAAATCAGTGATGTGGTTGCCAGGTGCTGTTACCAGTTGCATTCCTGAGAACAATGGCTCCTGCACATTCCTGTCTGTAACAGGGACGTGGCATTTCCATGGTCACTTCTAAGCCACACCAAACCACGACCATCAGTGTCAGATTCTGCAGGTATAAGCAGGCTCAAACTTCCATGACAACTGCATGGCCAAAAGGCCCAACAGCATACAGAGGACATCAAAGCAATCCAGATGGCTAGCTGGGCATTCCTTTCATTAAAGGAATGTAAAATCCAGATTTTTCCCTCTTGAATATCCAAGTGGAGGACAAGAAGTGTGTAGGAGCAAGGTCTTGGGAATACAGTATCATACAGTCACCCCAGGACAAGTATAAATGAAGGAAAGCTGCACTGTCTTAACCAATATTCCTAAAAAATTAACTGCAACCCTCAAACAGGACAAAAATTATCAGAGTATCTCCATCCAGCAGACTCCCTGGCAAAGTGATTGCAATCAGATTTCCAAAGATGGGGAAAGCACAGACTTCAGATCTCCCACAGCCATCACTATTTCTAATCCCTCAGGTTCTGCAACAAAACTCCAAATTCTTAGTTAATTTTTGGAATCTCCAGAACTATACTTTGGCAAATATATAATTAAAAAAAAATCCAATCAGCTGCAGTCCAGCAAGCCATGGGAAGGCTTTAGGAGTAGATTCTCTTTTACATGCAGAATAGAGCTGTTGCTGATGCAGGTAACAGAGCAGTAGCTCCACACTGCAGTTCTCCCAGCAGTGCAGAACACTGAGTGCCACACGTGCTTTTAGGACTTTCTGTCTCCACCTGAGCTGAACAGGGCTCTCCAGTGCTCTGCTCCCAGGGGAAACTGCTCTCTGATCATTACAGAACAGCACATGCCAGCTTTTGACTCTCAGCATCCACAGCTGTAATAGTAATGAAATCAGTTGGAACGACCCAGATTACAAATTATGATTTTTTTTTAATGACATAGAGAGTCAGCTTCTTGGTTAACATTACATG
>VZRQ01009572.1:957675-1098935 GCA_013397975.1 Machaerirhynchus nigripectus
TTACTTGCTATATATATATATATATATATATAGATATATATATATATAAAATGCATCAGTAATTTTAATGCACAGCACTTAAAATATTTTGCCTTGTGAAATTCAGACACTTCAGCTTTTAATAACGTGTTCTTAGCGTAACTCTGCCTGTTCATTAAAACCCATGTGTGCTATGGCTTCCTGTACTTTGAAGGGTCAGGAAACAGAAACTCCTCATGCAGTCAAAAAAATCTCTCTGATTTGCCGATTTTCAGGGAATGCAGAAAAAGGCCACCCTGTGGTACTGGCCAGGAGAGGGAACAAGAAGGGCCATGAAGGGTGCATCTCTATTGTGACTTGTTTTTGCTGTTTTCATGTCCTCCTCAAGTAGCTTTTTTTTACTTTAGAGGCGTTTTAACACAAGGACTGAGCAGTTTAGTTACCCTGCTAAGTAATGGTATTGTACAAAGGGATGTGATTGATACCTCAAAGAGAGGAGCAGAGCTCGTTTTCACTAGAAACAGCTCAAAAACAATCCCTCTTCCAAAACCAGCCTTTTCTTGGTGTCACGGATAAGAAGATGTGAGCTATTCTGGTTTAAACCAGTAAGCAGCACAAGGCAAAGAACTTCCACTTTATCAGGAGATAAATTTGCCAAAGTCAACCTTATGGCCTGCAAGTTAACTCACTTATCACTTCACAGTGACTTCACTCAATGAGCTTAAGTCAGCACAAACCCCACGAAGCAATGACAAATTTACATATCTCTGAGAAGATTATTTAGAAGGCTGAGCATAACTTATTTCAGATGGAAAGACGTCAAGCCTACTGACTGCTTCAGGGCATGCAAGGAGAAGGGCTTGCAGCTCCTGGAAGCTTTCTGATATTAACTACCTTGAGATTTTAATAAATTATAGCAGCTGCTGCTGGTATGATTCATGATCCAGGGAAACTTCTCCTCACTGCAAGATTTCTGGGAAAATAGACATTCATTTTATTAATGTGTGGATACAGTCAAAATAAAGATGAAAATATGTTTCAGCATAAGGGTGCAGGGAAACAGGAGGTTGGACAGCCATCAGAGAGAGGCCTGAGCTGTAAAAGTCACATCTCGGCACACGTTTGAGTTTTGAGCTCTCCAAAAAGATCAACAGAGATTGGACTGAGAAATGGAATAGAAAGCTTAAGTGTGAAATTTGGATCCTCACTGAAGTTTTAAAATAAGAGTGTTCCCCTAGAGGTCAGGGAATTTTATCTGATCTCATTAAACTCAGAATACAGGATGCAAAGGCAAAGCACCCACTGCTCAAGAGTTTATTCTCCAGTGCCTCTTCTGTGCTGTGCTCTCCTCTCCCACTTTGTTCACAAATCACCTCCAGCACATGGTTAGATCAGGACAGCTTTTCTGCACACGGGTGTGTGTCCTGAGGCACCTCACGTTCCACACGAGAAACAGGGTAAGAGTCTGGACTGGGCTGCTCCATCAGGCTGTCACAGCTTTGCTTGCCATCCTCCCTGCAGGCTGAGCTGTATTCAATACCCTCCTGGAAGAAGTTTATCCTTGGAACTATTTTATAGGTGTCTGTAAAAAACTTACCTTTATAGATTTAATGGAATACATAATTACCGAAACCCAGGCTGTACTTCCAAATGCAAAGACGACAGATTCCTTCACTTTGCATTTCAGAGAAGGAGAGATGCCCACATTTCTCCTCCATGTTTCTTAATGTTGGATTTCCAGAGCATGCTGCACGTTCTGTGCTCTCACCTTCCTCACAGGCTGTGTCTAACAACTGCTGAGTCTAGCACAGCTGCTTCTGCTTGTTGAAAAGTTTTAGATCATTTTGTCCAAATGAAGACTTGCTCACAAATGTGATTGTACTAACACATTCTATGTACCACAGGTTTTGCTTTCACCATTTCACTAGTGACAACCTGGTAACGATGACTGGACATTTCACAAGTGCACAGTGAAAACAAAGGCTTAGTCTTGGCACCTGGCAAGACAGACTAAAGAAAACTACCATCAGCTGTCCCTAACGTAGAGATCGTAGGCCCCTAAAAATGAAACTGGCCCTGGCTCAGAGTTGTATATATAAAACATAAATCTTAAAAGTTTTTATATACAAACACATATACATAAAAATAGAAACACAAGACAAACACATGCACATTTCAGTTGTAAATGCTTTAAATACCATTATTAAAATATGATATACCAACCATCGCTGACGCTGTGCGCCCAGGAAAGCACAAGAAGATAAAAGAGACATTAGGAAAAACATGTTTCAACCTGTATTTTGCACCAACAACACAGTAAAATAACTGCACACAGTCTTTGCTTTGGCTCAAGTTGGAATATGGAGGGTTTTCATACCCTTTCAGTTTACACTTGTTCTCACTTGGACCGTACGTGGCATGTTTTGTGCCTACATAAAGGCCCGCTAATTAATTTTTAGTGAATAGTTGATATGCTGGGGGGGAGTGCCTTTCTTTGCAACAGGACACAGGAACTCCCTAATGCTTGGAGGTTTTGTTACTGGTTGGCTGTCTCCATTTTTTAGATCACGAGAGTACAAACGATGATGGGAGATTTTCATTTCATGACTTCAAACATCTTTGATAAAGATGTTTACTACTCCATTCCCTGATGTTTTATGAGGTGACAGCACTCTGTAGTGTTATAGGCTAACAATTCCAAATATTGCCAAAATATTACCTGTAATAGGAACACTTAATATGTGACATTTAAATATTGACATACCATTACTAGTGGTAACCACAGTTGCCACAATTTATTTTTCCCTAAACCAATGGAAATGTTGGTAATATATCAGCGTGAGGTGCTCTAAGATTTGGGGTTTGTGTTCAAGAGCTTGGTAACAACATTACAGCATTCACAAAACACAAGCATGTTGTTGTAATTGCAAAGAAGACAGTTTTGGCTTTTAGCTGCTCTTTGAAATTATATGGGGGACCAAGAAGCTAAATTTCTTACTTCACATTGAGTGGAGTTTGTCAGTGGAACCATACTAAACTGACACGGAAAAGAAAATGCACTCAGGAAAATTAAATGGTATTTAAATCTTGTTTAAGCAATTTTAAAAAGCCTCTTCTGCTCTCTAGGCAGCAGAGAGGAACAGACGGAGCCTGAGAGCAAATGCACTTGGACTTTGTGGGCTCCTAAGCGACAAGAGGGCTGGAAAAGCTTTCTACTGAGGAGCCAGGATCCTAGAAATTCTAGTTTCCATTATTTTCAGCCCTTTCTTTTGCTGGCAGGCTGCTTAAAAAAGAATAGAGATAAGCAAGCTGGCAAGGAACTAGAAGTTTTGAAAGTCTGACTGCAGACCATAATTTGTTCCAAAACTGGAGGACTTTCTCCTAGAATTGTTTCACAATTGGGTCAGTAACTGAATGGATACTGTTGAGTGTTTCAGAATCAACAAAGATTTTCTGATAAAAACACACCAGTTCAGAATTCTTGAATCAATTTTCAGAAGTTTAATTGGCCCAGAGTGCCATACAGCTGTCTTTAAAGGCAGCAGAAAATTGCCATGGCCCTGTAAGCACCTACGTCTGCCCAGTGTTGTGGGAGACCAGAGTGATGGCACTGAGGGAAAGACGAGGGTACACTGGGATGGTGGAGATTGCTGGAACTGAACAGTATCAGGATCAGGGGATCTGGAGGGCTCTTGGCTTGGCTCTCTTCTTCAGCTCTCTCAGTCCCTTCCCAGGGAATGGTTCCCAAACCAAGTTGGTCACACTGCTGAGAAACCCTACATTAGTGTAGCCGACTGTATTGGTACCAGGTAGGGCTCTTGAGGCAAATGCAAGCTCCAGCTCAAAGACCAGGAGATAAACTTACAAAAGGAATGGTCAGAAAGAGGGGTTTTTCTGTGCATGAGGACGTGCATCGTGGAACACATCTTCAGACTACAGTAAGCATGTATTTCAAGAATAGGCACACAGACATCAAAAACCACGTAAGTCAGTAGTTACCTGCATCTCGTCTAGTTTGGATTGAATGTCTGGTGGGAAATCTCCTGCTCCACAGCTAAAAGGGTCAAAAGGTTCTGCTCCAAAAAGGTCTCTCTCTGGAACAACAGAAAAGTGAGTCACTGGGAGAACAGGCATGGGCTACGACTGCAGCGCTCTGAAAAAGCCCCCTTACATTTCCTTCTGAGCTGAGTAACAGAACCACCAGATACGCCACTCATTAACCACAACTTTTAGCATCCCAATTTGAAAGCCAGGTCTTGGGCAGTTTTCCAAACTTTAATATGCAAATATTTTTCCAAGAACACCACCGAACTCCTGTTTAAGCCTCTCTTTAGCTTCCTTCAATGCTTGTGCCTTCCAGAGATCTGATGGGAAGTCATTGCCATTTGAAGAGGGCATCACCTACTGACGTGTGTTCCGGAGTCTGTGTGTGTAAGGAGTTCCAAAAATGAAGAGGAAACAACTGGACATGAGTTGCCAAATTTCATCTCTACATTATGTCAACAACAAATCACCAATCAACAAACCTTCGTGTCCCCTGTCTGCCACTCCTCAGGTTAAGGATGTTTTTGTGAGACAAGCAGCTACACCTACTCAGGCAAGGCAAGGCCTTCGTTTGATACAGTTCTTCAATTACAGCTGGCAGTAACTAAAACTAAAAATTGTCAGAGTTTTAAAATCTTGGATAAGATCACATCAAGAAAGAAAAAAATAAAAAAAAACCCCAAAACACAACAGGACCACGAATTGTCACTTACGCTAAAATTCCACTAAATTTGGGTGCATAAATGGAATGATTGCAAATTTCCCTCTCTCAATACCAAAAGTTATTCATTTTTTCTTAAATGCAGTTTGCATTCTAGTGGTCAAAGGGAGAGGGGTGTTTCTGTTTTTGGTCTGGGCAAGAAGAAACACCTCCAATACAACTTGGTTCTTTTTTCTTATTAGACCAGCATAGTTCTTCCTATCTGACTGCTCAAAAATTTTCTGGTTTTTCAGGATTTGGGTGGTTTTTCCTCCTTCTTAGTAATAGATTTTTCTTTCCTACATGTAAAGGGTCTGTGTAGACTTTTTCCTATCTCACATTGGACTAAACTAAAGCGGTTACAAAAATTATTTTGCTAACCCAACCCAACCCCACTGATTGCAGAATTTACAGAACCAAGTTGCTACAGCCTCGTCATTGGTGGAGAGAAAACTGGAACCATTAGGAGACATCCTCTCCCCTAACTTTTATGGCTGCCTAGTAAGAAACCTGACAAGCATTCTACCTGCCTCACAACAGCTTTAGTTTTAGAGCATGACAGTAACGGGGGCAATAGTAACTCTGAAGTGATTGGACAGTCAAGCACAAAATTCACCCTGAACACCCGAGGTCTGGGTGACAATTAACTGCTTGACGCAGTTATTTCTTATTTCAGTGTTTCCAGTCCCATTACCAGTGGTGCAGCATGCACCTACAGCTGCACAGATGGCTTTATTTTGGCATCCTTAGAGGCAGAATTTGTGCTCTCTAGGCTCTTCAACATTTATTGTGTGTATCAGTCTGTCAGGGCTTTGCCTTTATCAGTTAGCTGTTAACAGGCTGCACACCAGGCATTTTAGATAACTGGCAACTATCATCATTTGCTCCCACAATAAAGTACAGAAATTCCCATCACAAAGTACAGAAACTTGAGCAGGAACTTGATTGATTACATATTTCAAAAACTGTGGCTAAACAGCTACAAACTGTCACATGGGACCAGAAGATGGCCCAGATCAGAGAGCCTCATTCCAAGAGTCCACTGAAGCCAAGAAGAAATCCAGTCTTTCCTGGCAAAGGCAGACCACCTGCGTGCAAAAGAGACTTTAACTCGGATAATCCAATGTAAAAATTAGGTTCTCCCTCATCCTTTGCCTCTTTCACAGCCAAAATGGGTCTGCTCCAGGATAACCAGTGTCCTGAAATGCTCTGATGCTCCTAGCAAATAACCTTCAGATGTGTAGCAGCTTTGACTTGCAATCTAACCTCTACTGGGCAAAAAAGTGATTCTACTTTATAACCCTCAACAGTCTATTTGTTCATTATGGAGGTCCCTTTTTTTTCTCTTTACCTTTAAAAGGAGCTGACAGTTTTCTCTGTGGTCAGACAATTGAAAGCAGACAGTTCCAACACCAAGGCTTAGCAAACATTCTATGAATGTATTTAGGAAAAAACCAGTGAAGGACAAGACTCCTGCATTTATTCAGACTGAATTATGACTTATGACTATTTTTAAAAGCAAGTATTTTGTACACTATTGTGGATATTATCTCATTCATGCCTCATTATTGGGCTTTTATTAATGAAAGCACTTTTGAGCTCATTAGCAGGAGAACAGCAGAAGTTTTAGCTCCTTTAATGTCACTCTTTCCTTTAATGTGAAAGATTCCTGAATTTAGACTATATACAAGGTAGAATTTAAAATCAACCAGAGTGTAACTTATTCCAAGTGACATAGCCTAATAAACCCTGCACAGAATCAAATTCAAAATAAAGAAGTATTACCTAGTTGGGTTTCTGTGGAAAGCTATTACTTGGGAAACTACTTCTATCATAACTTGCTATCCATTTCAGCTGAACAAGACCCCAGAACAACTGCTTTTCTGCATTTAAAGTTTGTGTTGTAAGAGAGACTGCACTGCTGAGAGTCAGGGAGGGACAAAATGGAATATTTTCAAAAGCATTGTCGAGATTTGCCTTGGGAACAAAAGCTGAAGAACATGTATAAAATGGAGAAATATGAAGTTTTCATCCCTGCAGAGCTGCACTATTGCATGGGATATCCATAAGCTGATCTGCCAGTGCTCACTCCACTCATGGTGGAGGGGGGGGCTCCTTTTTAGCAGAGATGGGATAAATTGGTAACTTTTTATTTCCAGCCAGGGTATTTGCATGAAAATTAGCTATAACAAAAATTCCTTGCCTGGCACACTCCCCAAAATTACTGCAGCATAGGCAGGCATTTCTTTCTCCAATAAACAGCAACCAGGAAGCCTTTGAAAAGGATCCTTTCAAATGGTACAAATAATTTCCTTTCCCTTTCTCATTCCTTTCTGGATGGAAATAAATTCACAGCCTGCAAAATTGATCCACAAATTCAAAAGCCATGAAATGTTAATGTTTTAGATCCTCAGCTCAAACCACAGGATAACATCAACAAGTAATAAATTCTGGGACCTGACATTTAGGAGAACAAACACATAATACTGGAGAACAGCAACCTGCAGTCTATGATAAATTCAAAATCAGCAATTCCTAAAGAAAAAATATAAATATTTGGCTTTTGTGCTGCACTTGACATCCCAATCTCTACCTTAGCTATCATCCAGGCACACAGCTATGCTGATATACACTTTCCCCAGATGGACTGGAGCAGCTGTGATGACAAAAATGAATCACACTGAGACCAGCACCCAAAGAAATATTTGGAATAAACTGAGACAGGGTAATCCAGAAAGCCTTTCCTTTAGCTGCAGGCTACTCCATATTTTTTTATTTTGAAATTACTACAGCCATTTTTCTGACAAAATACTCTTAAATATCTGCAGAAAAAGAGCACCTCGGAGCAGATTTCTATATCTGCCAGTTGTGACCTTGTCCATGATGCATTTGTGTGAAATAAATACTGAACAACTCAATAGAGAATAATCCTCTCCAGTTCTTTTCTGAGATATGAAAATAATGCTGTGCCAATAAGGAACACATAAGTTACTTCCTCCTTTAATGAAATAAAATTAATAAATTAGTTCTGCCAATTCAGATAACTTACAAGAACATTTACAATCCCTTACCCCACGAGGAAGAAGCAGCGTGGTCTCCAGCATTGCATTTTTGGTTGCATTTCACTGTTTTGCAATTATTACCTAAAGAGTCAGTGTGCAATTGTCCAATCTGCAACCTCCTGCACAGAAACTGGGCCATTTTCTCCTTTAAATAGGTAAACCCCATCCATTTGCTATTGATGACACAGCCAGTAGTGAGCAGACATTTACTGAGTAGCCCTGCTGGAACACTGCTGAATATGAACTCGAAATCTCAAGAATCCATTCCTTTTTTTAAGCTTAAATGCCTTGGAAATAGCTCTCTTTCAAAAAAAAAAAAAAAAACCAAAAAAACAACAGGTCAGTGTTGCTCTCCTCTAATATTAAAACTTCTGGGTTTCTTAAACTACATGCTGTGAGCTCGGCAAAGCCAGAGGTACCACTTTTAACCCCATTTTTCTGTTGTTTTTTTTCTGGGAAATGACCAAAGGAAGAACTGGTGAGCAAAATTCTAACTCCAGGCATTTCTCTTTCTGGGAAGCTGCACTGTCATCCTGGTGCCAGCAATCACCTATGGAACTCTTGGCCTTGGAGGAATGCAAAGTGCTCGGTATTGTTACAGGCTTCCCACAAGTGTCCATGCCTTTCCTGGGCACTGATATTTTTGGCTGATTTGTCAAACTGGCCAGTGGATGAGTAAGGTGAGCTTTGGCTTTTAAAAGCACATTTTGCTTGAGCAGCACAAGTGCCCTCCCTGGGTAACAGACAGATGAGCCCCACTTAGGCCAAAGGAACAAATGAGGTGATGCTAACAAATAGATGGCACACCCTCATCTTTCTCCTTCTTTACTACTGAATGTGATGAATGTGGAAGTTCCAAAATTATAAAATCCCACAAAATCACCATGTAATTTCACCAAAACTGCTTGAGTGCAGGGACAAAGAAAGGAGAGATAGGAACAGGAAAAGATGATCTCAGAGATGGAGACCCCAAACCTTGGCTCCTCTTGGTTGCCAGCCCTCTGACTTGTACTGGAGAAAGAAATGCCAGCTTGCTGGTGCTGGCAGCAGTGACACCACAGAGCAATGCATTATTGCACATGGCTGTAGGAATGGGACATTGCACTGCCTGAACGAGGCTCTTGTGGGAGCTGAACTTTCTCATCTGGGACAGTAAAGCCCTTGTTTGATTATAGAATATTCCTCTCCTGTTTCAGTGACACTCTGGAATATGCCAAAAAGCGTTAATAGCTGATGAACACAGTCATTTTCAACATAGAAAGTACCATGACACAGACTGAAAGAGCAGAGATCAAAAGCATAAAGACCATGATGGGGTTTGTAATCTCTCCCTGAAGTGGCATCTCTGAACTACATCATCTCAACTGAATGCAAATCAATGAAGTGCAGAAGAAGTAACTGCTTTAAACAGTACATATCACTGTTAATATGCAACTTTTCTTTTATATTACAAAACCCACTGCCTAAACAATTGCAAACCCTTTATAGCTGTAATTTCCAAGATCCCTCAGGATGGAGTGCTGATTCCAAGATTTCTAGACACAATTTCAATGGAACTGAGGTAGGACAATAGGTAAAAAAATAAAATCTTGACCTATAATTCAATTCAAGTTAAGTTGCCATTCTTGAAGTTAAATAGACACATTTAGATTTATTTTATGGCATTGCCTGTAGTTTTAGAGAAGCAGGCGTCTTTCAATTATTTATTACAAAGCCATAAAATTCTCTCAATAGAGCAGTTCTATTCTAATATTCTATTAGAATATTCTAATATTCTTTTAAACTATATGAAAATAGTTAATATTAAATATACTTGATAGAGTCAAATTCTGTTAGTATACCTTTTGAGAATTCCACAGAAATACATTAATTATTTTAAAATATTCTCTTTTAAAAGAACAGGGTTCTTTACTGAATTAAGAGCCTCAACATCTACTTTCTCTTTAGAAAGTGACAGACATTCTGAGCAATGGAACCAAACAGTGCATCAGATATAGGTTTGGGGAGGGAAGACATTCACTGACTGAAGTTATAAAATGCCTTTTTGTTTTTGTGCACAGCTCCCATTCACAGCTGGAAATTCTGCATCCCAGAGGCGTGCCCCAAGACAGGGCACAGTCTCCTCAAATGTGTTCCATATGGTGGCAGGCAGTAACATCAATGATCCTTATCCACTCTAAAACAGGCATCGGGGACAGAAGATACAAACACAGACCGGTATTTCTACAACCCCTAACATCACTTGTGCATGCTCCATTCTTCTCTCCCTCAAGGAATTCCCAATGCTTTTAAAAAGGCTTTCTGGACTCCTAAAAGATTTCCAGTGAAGTTAAGAACTTTACCCTAGATGCTTTCAAACCTTTGCAAAATACAATACAACCTTTCAAGCCTTTGCAATAAAATACAACAGCTTTTGCTGTTGTTAATAACCTTCTGAAGACCTTTTAAGAGTGGCTGACAGATCTGGAGAGGTTCATCAACTGTAACTAAAAAACCCAAAGCTGTGCATTATATGAGAAGTAGAATTGAAAACAGCATTCTGAGATGGTCTCCTTCTTGAGGGGTTTCTTCAGGTCTCCCTTGTGCATCACCATCACCATACTTACTCCACCTGCTGCCTTCCCCAGAAATGCAGGCTCTAGGTGCTAGAACTGTGGCTTGACAAGGAAAGAACTAACACGAAGAAAAAGTATTCCTTGAGGTACAGAAAAGAGACTGTAAAAGAAAAGCCAAGTTAAAAACCCCGACCCAACTCCTTCCAAGTGTATATGTCATAGTTTCACAGCTAGTTTGTTTATAATGCAACTTGGCAGCAACATCAAGGGCTTGGGGAAGATGGTACAAAGACGAAACTGCATTACTGAATGTGATTTACAAAAACTGTATTTGGCTTTGCATGCAAAACGTACGTAAAACTTTAAAGATGCTTTATTAAAAGAAGTAATGTAAGCAAAAAGTAGGTCAGTTGTTACAGAACTTACTGATCTCTGTAGATCTACTGGGTACTGGAGGAGGCTGTGTACCATTGCGAGTAGGTGTTGATGACTGAGGGGATATGGGAGAAAAGGGAACCATATCAAAGATGTCAGTGGAGGGTGATTTAGGTGTCACACTGCCTGCCTACAATAAGGACAATAAATATTAGGGCAATGTTTCACATGAAAAAGATCACAATACCGAATTCTTCAGCATGCAGATAAGAGTCACATTTTCAAGAAAAGTTCAAAACAACCACCGGCATGCAAACCCCAGCTGCTGACACCAAGCAAAAGGCATTTGCAGTACAGACTCTGACACATGCTAACACTCCCCACTACAAAAGCAGCATTGTAATTTTTCCATTTTCAGTCGAAAATGTATCACATTTACACCTGACAAAGCTGTGACAAGCAGTTCTCTCTTGCAGCCATACGAGCACAGACACCTTCCCGAGACCCAGTCGACGTAATATGGCAACAACAACGTGCTCTGCTCTGGAGAGCACAGAACCAACTTAAAAGATACAATCCCAGTGGTTTTTGTTTACTAATTCTTCTTTACATGATCTCCTGTTTGTCAGCCTAGAGAAACTAGTAAGATCAAAGCTTTAAATATGTTTTTCCAGAAGTAATAGCCTAGACATGTGATTAGACACTGATTATTAATATCCAAAATAAACCTGTTATCCTTGAAGGTGAAACTGAAGAGATTTCATTCAAAAGGCCGAGGAATTTGGAAGGGTTCAAAAAAATACTGGGCAAGCAAGAAACCCCAAACCCATCAATTACTGTAGTTCTACAGCCATATTTATTTTTGAATGGTTCATTCCTCCTGCCACCAGTCCACTACTTCAGGGCACGAGCGAGGCACAGTCAAGTCAAAATACACTGAACACTAAAGACAGAGGATGAAATAGATTAAAACTGAGATGGACAAGCCAAAGGAAAAACTAGTTTGCGTGTTCATGTTATTGCTGAGACTATGCAGAAACCCCACACCCTGTGTATTAGAAAGGCCAGCCAGGCATAGGGAAAGCCTGCAGCTTTTAAACAAGATTCAGTTTGCCCAAACTCTCCACACGGAAATTTTGAAGCACGAGTTAAATTAGTCACACGGATCCTTTTATTCAGAATACACAAATATGACAACCTGGCAAGCAGGTAGTCTTTAGCACTGCTTATCCATGAGATTTCCGTGGATAAACCCTGATTTTGGAATGCTGCTTTCTTCAGTGCCTGTGCTGCAGTGCTGCAGCTGCCCTGGGACAGCTCACTTCACCGATTTCTAAGCCAAGTCCACAGGTAGCCCTGATCCACCCCTATTTCTCTCTGGAGGTTCTCTGCAGTGGCTGCCAAGGAGCAATATTGATCCCAGCCTTCCCCTAATGCACTGCTTAAAGAGGAAAAAACACTGAGCTCTTAAATCCTACTTTCCCTATTTCTTGAAGGTTCTGTGATTCCACGAGTCTTAGGAGTTTTGAATTCACATTTTAAATTTTGATTTATATTTGAAAATTGGATTAAGAGGATATATAACTGTTCAATATGGAAAAGAATCGGAGGTATTTCTTCCCAGATATACAGAAGCATAGCAAAAACAAAACCAAAACCAAAAACTACATTTAACATGCTGCTTTTAATTTGGTGCCTTTTTTTAAAAAAAGTTCTCTCAGTCACTGCTATTCCCAAGCATGACCATAGGTGATTTAACTTCATAAAAGAACCAGTTTTCAAGATTTCAACACATCCAGAACTCTTACTGTCCTCAACATGAGTTAGCATTGGAATTTCAAAGATGATGTGTTGAGGAAAGATTTCAGTGCAGAGTTTAGACACCACAGGCTCCCGTCAGTGTCCATGGACCTGGCATTAACCCTGCAGAGAACCAGGGTAATGAGTCTGGCAGATTGCTGGATGCCATCTGCTCCCACTCAAAGCAGGGCAATGGAGGGGCTGGACCCAAAATAAACATCATAAAGAAGCACATCCCTTCCTTCATCAGAACCTCTCTCTGATTGTAGACCGGCTTTTGTCGGCATCAGGAAGGTGGGATCAGGTTTAGGGCATAAATCAATGCATGTATCAACCTACATTCCCACCAACACCCATGGATAATCACCGAATGCCTTGGAGATCCTAAGTGCTAATGGAGAATCTTATTATTTGTTAAATATTTACGGCTACCTAGAAGACAGATAAACGGCATTTACATTTAGTTATAAATGTGCCTTTTAGGCAAAAAAAAGCAAACCTAAGCTTTAGACTAATTTCCCAATTATATTCCATTTTGTTGAAGTCCCTGACTGGCCATTTTGATACTACTGATACAGCTTAATTAAAACTATGAGCGAAGTAAGAAATGTGTATTTTGAATACATATGACCACAAGAAGCATTTTTATTAGGTGAACACATGCAGAAAGCCAGGATGGTCGCCAAATAGAGCCAAATATTACTTGCAAATGGAAGAAAAGTTGAGGGTATAAGCACATTAATGTGAAAAAGCAGGCAATATGCCCATTTCAAATTTAAGAATAATTTTCAACCTTCATTTTGCACAGTTTTAAAAAAATATGCTAAAAGTTATCTAACGGCTGATTGCTTTTCTATTAATTCATTGGTGGGGAGAAGCCCTTTAAATTGGACCTTTAGAATTGTTTTGAATCACTATTCTTTGTATTAAAAAAATTAACAAAAATTGACTGATAACACAGAGATCATTAATTAATGGGACTAATTTAAAGGTGTTGGAAAAATAAGAATTTAATTTTGGGGATGGGAGAGAAAAAGCTCTGTAGAAATAAGAGTAAACCTTCACAAATTCCATATTTTAAGAGTACCCCTAGAGAACCTAAGATTCATCTGCCCTGTCCTTTAGCCACTGTACAAAATGCACATTTTTAATACAAGTTAATACACAACAAAGAACAGAAGAAAGCCAAAAATAAAAAAACCCAAAACTGAAAAAGCTTTTGCACAGCAAGATTACACGAGGTCTTGGGCAGCTGTATTCACTGGCAGGCTTTGGAAGACCACTTTTTGAAGGTGGTGGTATTAACAATCCAGGTGGTAGTCTAGAGTCAGGAGAACTCCTAGGAGTAAGCGTAATGGAAGAGATATCTAAACAAGGAGGTGAATCCTCATTGTTACACCAGAAAAAAGTAGAGGGTCTTTGAAACATATGTTCATCATTATCACACTTTATGTGCAGCAGCTGAAAAGGAATCACAGAAAGAGAAAACATTCTGAGGAGCAGAACGTGGTAATGTCAGGGAAAGAAGAAAAAAACCACATTTCATATTTTGAAAAAGCTTGTCAGCAACTTGCTGTTCAGTGCTATAGTTACAATACAGAACTTGAAAATACTTCAAAACAAAGTATAAGAATATGCCACATTAAGAGGGAAGCCAGTACCAGCTGGAACAAAGACAACTTGCTCCTTTATCATTACACCAAATAAAATGAAGTCAGGCATCTTTCCAGTAGTGTGTGTGTGTGGGATGCTAAGAAATATCTAAATCCAACAAAGGATCAGCAATCTCTCACATCTGCACTGTAAATTAGCAGGCAGGCACAAGTCTGGGGAGAAGAGTTACTGTACTGGTTAACGCACAGTCAGAACTTTCTCTACCTAATCGAGGAAAAACCTACCATTTATATCCCACCAATGCTGAAAGAACAGCTCATTATTGAACTGAAATCTTTAGAGGACAGATTAATCTTTGGATCTTAACAGAAAGGATTGAACACTTGTGCAGAAAGTTCTTCTTGGCCACAGCCAAGATTTCCACATGGAGAAGGGCAGGAATGGCACCTGGCCTGGAGGTGTCTTGCCTAAACCCCCCGTGACTGGCCCAGGCTGAGGCAGTGGCAGATGAGTGCAGCAAAAATTCTGAAGTCTGCTTTTACTCCCTTTGTAGTGTTACACAACAGATACGTCATGAGTATTTCATTAGAAGTTTGCATAACTCAGTAGATCAGGGTTCAATCAATTATTTTAAACCATTTTTTTCAGTGTTATGTGGAAAACAAAACATTTCAAATCCTTTTAAAATGAGTCTCAGATTCTTTCTTCCCTTTCTTTACAGATTAACCAGGCTAAGGGTACAGGTGACCAAATGTAGTAACAGTGCCATACTTGAGAATACCAAAACAACCCACAAAATTCCCTACTCAAAACTTGCAATTCAGCAATTAAGAAAAAAAAAGGTTTTCATCCCAACTTCAAAAATTTCCATACTGGAATTGTGAAATGTAGGGTTTGGAATGGTAATCAATAAAAAAGAAATCAAAAAACCTACAGGACAGAATTTTGATTATGATTTCAAGAGTATCACCAGACTACAGGTAGAAGAGTTGCAGTGCTACTGTGCATTACTGCCAAGGAATCCTTGCTGCTATACATAACCATGGGAAAAAACAGCCCTCGTAATAACAAACTCTCAAAGAGATTAAATACATTCTGATAAAGAGAGCCAAATACGCCCCTGAAATGCAAAACAGCAAAGGATAAGTAGTTTCCATAAGAAGGCATGGATGTCACATGAAAAACCACACAGAAACCAGCAAAATGCACACAGAGCACCAAGCAGCAAAGCTATGAGGGTGATGGACATATATCAAATCCAGGCCATGGAAAAAATCCCTACCAAACCAAAATATCCACAGCTGGTGTCATCTGAGCGCTGAACATGGAGCAGTCACAGGGCTCATCGGGGATGCTCTTAGGACACCACACACCATATGGGGTGTCGAGCTTCCTACAACAGTTTGGGGAATGCATCTGCTCAGGAAATGAATTTTCCCTGGGAATTCTTCATTTGCAGAGCAGCATAGAACCCATCATGTGCTGGGACCTGTGCTGGGAGTGCTCCTCTGTGTCTTATCCCATGGCCCAGAAAGACCTGCAAGGCTGATGGACTTTCTGCTCACAACCCTCTGGATCCAAGCAGGCCACAGACACCACAGAGGCAGCAGGGAAGTGTATTCAACAGTGGAAAACAGGCAATATCACCAGATGCACAAAGTGCAGGGGGAGAAAGGAAGAAACCCTTACTCTAAAGAATACAACCAAAAAAGGGTGTTGCTTCTGAAAAGGAATACTCTTACACCAAATTATAAAGGAAATAAATACAGTAAAAATAATGAAATTGTCATTTTATATGGCAATTGTGTTTTGTCTGAGGTTCCCACTGTGTAACACTTGTAGTAATAGTGGCATTGATACAATATGTTCCAATTTGGGCCTCATTTCAACACAAGAAAACAACAAGAAATGGCACTTCATGAAATTATCACACTAATTCAGTGGATTTGGTCTCTTCTATGATTAGATGTAACTATGTGCCAGCAAAAGGTTTATTTTTGACTCATTCTGCTAAGAATGGTGCTGAAGATGCACTGTTGGGCTGCATCGTACTGGAAAATGTGACTGAGATTTGGTTAATCAGGAAATCACTTCAAAATTGTTTATTTTTACAAGGTGTCTCTAGACACTGATTGCAACCTCTGTGTCATACCCACATAGGAATCACCTAAGTGTGAATTAGAATAAACCAGAAAATGTTTTTGTTCCTTAGAACATTCAAATTGGTAATCTACAGAACCACCACTGCAGTGATGTTCCAGGGAATGGTGAGTGATCTTGAATTGAAAATTATGCATTTACTTAAGAACCTGCTCATTTCCTGAGATTTAGGACTACTAAGAACACACTAATCCATAACTTACTAATTCATAAAATACTGTATAAGCATTAGCAGTTTAATTAATGAACTGCTACATCTTTCATTTAGTACTTTTTCAGTGACATGAAATATGCCATAGGCAATTTCAAATTAATTTTGATTAACATCACAAATGTAACAGAATTTTATACCCTCATGAAGAAGTGCTCAAACAACTGAACACAAGAGTATTATAAATCGGAAAAAGCTGAAGATAGGCAAAAAAACCCATGTGCATTTTCACACTTGGCAGTCTTGGTGGAAATGGGAATCAAGTGATGTGCAAAAACACATTCCAAAATGGTTTTTGAAATCTGCATACAGTTCCAATGTCTGTCTTGGGGTTTTCCCATGAGTGTGGTAAAGCTTTCCAATGAGAGTAGCTAGTGCAGGTGGCCTATGCTTCCAGGTCACCACAAAACCTTGGAGGAAAGGTCCAATCAATCAGTATCTTTAATGCTCTGCTTAAAAATGGAGGGGTTTTGCAGCACCTCCATGTAGCAGTATGTATTCCATACTGCTGCTTTGGTAATCTTTATGGTGCAGGAAGAGCACTGCTCCTTCTGGGGCTGCTTCTCCCAACACCTCTTCCCGCTGCCTTTCGGTTCTGCTTCTCCCACGCTTCAGTGCTGTCAGGGAACCCCGGCAGCTTTGGGCAGCACTGGCAATGGAAAGAGCACCAATAAGACACGATGTGAACCCGCTCTGCCAGGGCTGCACTGAGCTCTGGAGGCTGCATTTGCACACAGCAGCAGCACCCAAAGCCTTCCTGGGGTACAAACCGGAGCAGTGTCCCCACAGGCAAACAGTGAGATGAAAATCCAGTGGTCCTCACATAATCAAGACCAAATGCAAAAAAGACCAGCGACTAAAGCATTGCCAAGCCACTAAAACAGATGAAAAGTAAACAACTGATACACAAGGCACAGAAACTTTAGCAGTGCATGCAAAGGAGTGAGACAAAGGAAACACGTGGAAGTGCAGCTTGAAAGGCAAACTAAGGAAACTCTTAGTTTGGGAATGCTCGTCCTCGACAGAGCCACTCAGGACAAAAAAAAAAGTGATAGTTTCTGTTGCATAACACTTCTGCATTGGCAAACACAGTCATTTGAGGGACTAACTTTTCAATGTTCTAGGAAGACTACTCAAAACCATCGGCCCGAATGCAGAAAAAATGATCACTAAGCAGTTTATTATTTACTCAATGTGCTGAGCAAACGTAAATCTAATTAGTTACAATATCCTGAGAGAAAAAGCGTGAAGACTGATAATTTGATGTTCAACTTTCACAATATATTTTATGCAAAAGTATTTCATTATACAATCCAGTTCTCTTTCATTTCCAGCTATGATCTCATTGCCTTAATAGCTTCTTTTATAGGTTCAGAAAGAAATTTTATTTTTCCCATAGAGTATATGAACTGACAGAAAAAGCACCTAAATTAGATTGATGTTGATTGGCCATATGGGTAGATTTAGGACAGCTAGAGAAAAATTTTCATAGTGATACTAATAAACAAGCAAGGAGAGAATTCTGATGCGATTGTATCCCTCAAAAGCAGAACTTGATTGCTGTCAATGCTTTTCACTCATTTACACATTGCAAAAATGCAAAGAGTAGGTAATTGCATTATTCACACATGTATTTTGCACCCATTTCAGTCTGTCAGTATTATTTTAAAATATGTCCTCAAATAAACCCTTAGTTTGCCTGCAAAAAAAATGCAATACAAGCAAGAATCATCAGAAAAGCAGTTTTAAACTAATTTCCCTTTGTATTTCCCAAACAAGCCTTTAACATTCACTACTTATAAACTAGAGAGAGAAAAGTAATCCCTAAATTTTTAAATTATTACTACTTTCAATTTTCATATGCAAGTGTTTTTGGTTTGGCTTTTCTTTTTTATTAAATAGAGCAACTGAGTACTCACAATACTGAGGACTCACAATAAACACCCTAATACTCCAATTCATTATTATTACTTGAAAAAGGAACTTAATTAAAACAATAACAGATACTTAAGCCGGAAAAATGTTCTCTTATGAAATGATCAACTTAAAATATTTTTGATTCTGTGTTTAAAATGAAGCTTCAAGCTTACAATTCACTGCTTGCAGATTCTTCTCTTAGACCATGGATGGATTTTTGAATAAGTCACCAATTTGTGCACATTTTGATGTGAAGGATCAGCAAATTAAGGTGTTTTAGTATTATGTTTTGCAAAGAGAGTGTCCAACACTACTATGCAAGAATTCAATATGTGAGCACGGGCCCAACTCCTTTTAGAGAAGTAAATCTGCCAGCAAAGCCACATATTGCAGTCCAGCCTGGCACGTCTCATTTCTTCTTGAGCAGCACAAATCTAAAGTATCATCTTTGAGAAACTACCGACAAAACGTTTTTAAAACACTTTGGAAGTAAAAGAGGATCTGAATTTTAAGTCTTGATAGTATTACGTTTGATCCTGAGCAAATGGCTTTATTTCATATTTAGCTACAACCCTATTTTCAATGACAACAGGAAGTTAGAAAAGTTTATTTTAAATGACAGCCTGGATGTATCTACTTAGAACTGAAACATGTTGAGACTAGTTTGTTTTTTTTCAACTGTGCAGTGAACCAGATGTTTAAAACCATACACATATTAGGTTATCCATCCACAGTTTAAAGATGCTCTCACATTCTATTTTCTTTTGATACTGAAGTGAGAACAGGAAATGAAATCTGGTCCTGCTTGTGGGAAAATTATCTGGGAATCAAAAGACTGAGCTGTCAAAAAGCAGAATTGGCCTGCTTTTTAAAAAAACCCACAACCCCAAACCACACAAACAAACCACAATGTCAAGTGTCAGTGATATAATACAAAAAAACCTGCTGCACTTGAAATTTCCCAAAGTGTTTCCTCCCTTCTTCATTTCATGAAAAACTAATGGGAAGACAAACGTGTCTAGAATGATTAGAGACACCGAAATCAATGCACCTCAGAAGGCAGAAGCAGGAATAATGAAATGATAGACTGGCACTGCATGCAGATGATGTCACGGCTTCCCAGGTACGGACAGGAGGGAAAGGCACTCTGTCCTGGATCAGTACCTTAACAAAGAAAGCATGCCAGTGACATCATGTGCTGTCTGTCACAGCACTGCGGTACACTACAGGTGCAATAAACTCTAAAAGCCTCTAAGTCTGCTCTCCTGGGGAAGGAAAGCACCCCCCATTGCCAGCCTGACACTGTGCCTGCTTAGACCCCGTGGGCTCCCGTCCCCTTCCCCGGGGAGGGGCACTGAGGCAGAAGAGGACAGAGCCCAGTGTGATGTCAGCGTTTCTATTGCCATGGTTGTGCACTCCCGCCCAGGCCCTTGCAGCGCTCCCTGCTCTGGTAAGGAGATCCTTGTTTGATCACACTGCTGGTGGTGGCTGCAGTGCTCCAGCACCTGCTGGCTGCCAGGCGCTGCTGTGGCCAGGCACTGATCACTACAGCAAGAGCTCAGGCAGCCATCTGGACGGCAGGACAGCCACTTGAGCACATCTGCAAACACTGGGAGAGCACAAACAGCATGCAAACAACCAAACGCAAAAAGGGAAGCACAAGATATGAAAATCCAAGGTACTGCTCGAGCACAAACAGAAGCAACTTTTAACCATCTGTAGTTGGCTCCTGAAACTGAACATTTCTTTACAAACTGCTGTGATGCCAGTTAAAGGCACGTGTTCTTTTGTCATGTTAGGTGTCAAAGATCAGGGCTGAGGCTTTCCACTCACCACTGAACAATCCCTTCCCTAGAACTCAGCACACGGAATAACTGGACTGCCAGATAAGGAGCTCCAGCCATAGAAGATTACCAAAATACAAATAAATCAAAATGTTTATTATGTCTAAGAAAAGCTTCAGAAAGCTGTTGTACAGCACTGGCATATCTGTATAATTCAACAGTTGGGTATGAAAACTGCGAGAAAACTTAAAACTTTTAGTTTAATAAATCTGTTTTAAATCACGAGAGAATGATTATCTGATGTTCAGAGCATGTAGTACCAAGACTATCTGCAGGGAAGGAAGCTTTCCCCCATCCACCCAAAAGTGCTTAGAAAGGGGCTCAGACAAGGTGTTATAACCCATGTGGGATATTCAGCTTCATTTAAGCTATTTTATTTCAGAAAATACTATCAGCAGATTTGAAAATTTTTCTCTGACAAAATCACAATATAGATCTGTTACTTTAATTTTGAAGACACAGCAGCAGCAGTACAGATATTTTTAGTTTAAATTCAGAAAAAAATCTCTAATTATTTTGTTTCAAACTGAAGTGACCTTTTTCATTACTGAAATTATGTGGAAATAGGGGGAAAAATTTTTGCACCACTTTTTTCTAATAGGAATTGAGACTTTGCAGAATCATATGTGAAATTATAGTTGATTTGAATGAAAAGTGTAAAAAATTAATTGCAAATTATAACAGGCAATCAATGTCTTATGAATTGTTTGTAATTTTGTTCCTTCATACGTATTTGTTGCTCACATAGTAAAAAAGGAGATACTGCTATTCCAGGCACATGGATAATTATTTTAATGGGCTCAAACTGCCCTAAAAATATTTATGCTTCTTTTTCTCTGCACTGAAGTCACTTGACAACCTCACCAATCCATTCTTTCATTCATTCTCAGCCTAATAGTTGCATTTACATGGAGTTATATTTATACCAGGACACCTGAGAGCTCTGATTTACCATCTCCACAAGATCTGGTTTAGAAAGGAGCTGCCTGAAAGCTGTCTCTTGGTAAGGTGCCAAAGCTGATAGTGCTTGGTGGGTACTGCTGTAGGCCTGGAGTTGGGAAAGACACTTTCCTAAAAATGTGCTTGGTTTTGGTTGGTTGGTTTGGTGGTTTTGTTTTAATTTTTGGCTGCACACCTGACGGAAGAATCCTGTAAAAGGAAAGGAACTTAATGCAAACTCCTGCTTGAAGCAGGATCCAGTTAGCTGAGGCTGCTGAGGACCACGCCCAGGCAAGGTTCAGCATCTCCTCTGGGCATCCTGTTCCAGTCCTCATCCATTTATAAAACTCTCTTTCGTGTCAGAATGGATGCAGATGTTGAACCGGCTCTTAGGTGGCTCTTACTGCAATTTGACTAATTTGTGACACAAAATGATTGGGGGGTTCATTTTAAAGATTAAGGAGTAAATAAAGCAATAAAATTAAAGTGCAAATTAATAGCCAACAGTGATTATAAACATGAATTATTAATATCAATAATTATCAAAATTCTAAAGTTTTGTTGCAGCACAAGTGCTATTTAAGCAATATGCTTATTTGTTGTACCAATAGTAATTAACAATAAAACACCATCTAGAGAGAGAGTTTACAAGTGTCTGGCAAATTAACAAATTTAGATCTTTAATAAGGAATGCAACATCATTGTCTTAAAAGACAATAAATCACAAACGATGGGATATTATTGGGCCATTATTTATAATTTTTTTCAGTTTTTTTCTGCTTAATGAAATTACAAAGTTCTTTACATGAAAGAAAAGCATTGATTGAAATGCATTTACAAGCCTGTTTTTTTGCATTCAAATATACATTTAGTTATTATATTCATAAATAAAAACAAACTTCCATCCCATTGAGGAAAATAAAATACTAAAGAATTGAGTAACCTGATATTAAATCTTGCATTAAAATTGATTACCCATCACTGAATGCTTCATAAGTGAGAAGACATTCATAATTTAAATGTTCACTGTGGTAGTTACACAGTATTTATAATTCATGGTGCTCTCTAAGTAGATTTTATAAAATGAAATGGCAGTTCCTCATGGGAACAACCATCTAATCAACATCAAGAGAGTGCACAGACACTCCTGAGAAACTGTCGGCACCACTGCAAACATGCTTTTGCATTGCCCAAACTTCTAAACATCCATCGAAGGGGAAATGGTGAACATTCAGGGCAGGAACCAGGCGGTCCAAAATGCACAGCTGAAAAGCAGTTCCTCTCTTTCTAAGATTTTGCCACACATATGTTAAGAAATTAGATTTCTTTTCACAGCTGCCTAAAGCTGTACAGATGGAACACACTTGTAAGAAGAGGGGAGTCATTGGGACCAGTCTGCAGTGCAACCTGCATTTTTGGAAGTCCTGCCTAGATGTAAGGAACTGCCAGCCAGCAGTTGAAACAGACTTGTGTGCTCATCATCTACAGGAACTGCAGAGCAGCCGGAATTCCCAGCGAGGAACCCACACTTGCTCCTGTTTCCCTACCACCCAGCGTTAGCTCCCAAGACCTCGTGACTCCTTGGCAGGCACGCTGTCAGTCACAGGTGACCCTGTGCTTGTGACAAAGTTGTGAGGACCTCCCAGGCAGCGTTTAGGAACCAGATCCTTTCAGTGCAGAATGGTTTTCCACCCTCAGCTGGCACGTTCAGATCTCTACTCGAGTGAGCATTGACTGTCCCTAGGCAGCAACAAATAGGTATGATAGGGGACGAAAGAACCACAATTTGCACTTCTGCTGGCTTGTCACAATGTCACTGTTAGTTCAACACTGCTCTTCAACAGACGTGTCACGTGATCACTGCGTGTTAATGGCAATCTCTGGGAACAGCAGGGGTGCTCCTAATGATCAGGAGGTGATTATAAATACAGAGTGACTTCAGACACAAGAGTTATGTTATGTACTTACTGGAGATGCATGTACTTGTGTTATTCTTAATTGGTTTTCCAAATCTTGAACTTTATTTTTCAGTTCTGCATTTTCAGTTTCTAGTTCTTGAATCTACAAAGCAAGTGGTTATTCAACAGCTATTGGGATAGTCATGGATTTCAACAATAGCATCCACTGAGCATTAGTTTCATCAGAGATCTGGTGATTTAGAATCAAGGCTGAACTCATTATCTGACTACAAAACATAATTAAATTTCAGTGTCCTCCACATTTCAACCTTGCTTTTTGGTGTCCTTGCAGGACAGCAAAACATAAAATACTTTTTAAAACTTTTTTTTAATTGTTTTTTTTTTAACCTTAGCAATCTGAGAATAATGCTGGAAATTACACTTTCATAAAAAGCAGATGATACAAATACAGCAGCATGTACTTTTATCTCTTAAAAAGAACAATATAGTTCAGAACTTACTCTTTTCTGTAAACCTGCAATTTGTTTCCTTGTTTCAACATCTTTTCCTCCGGATTCCAGAAATTTCCTGTAAGCTAAGTCAAATGCTTGACCAATTGTTAAAGTTATCTCTTCCGCCTTTACATAAAACATAAGACTCAAATTAGTACATTAGGAATATTTGCTAGAGCTCCTTGCATTTCAGAGGATCACAAAATACTTTACAACATCTATCACATCCAAAGGCTTTGCCCCATCCACCGTGAAGCCAGCACTAGAAAGGAGCATGTCAAGCACCCTTCAGCAAAATACCTTGGCAAAACGCTATGAAGGAATGTAAAAATACTTTGGATAAAGAAGGGAGACTGGGCAGCATAAATTGTCTTCAGCTTCCGTAAATACAGATACCATGCTGCACAATGGCTTTTCCTGATCATGTCTGGAGCAAATACAGCTTGTTCAATCATTAAATAAATTCTTTTAGATGTAATGAAATAATGCTTTCATGCTAATGGATATTTTGACCCCTATTGATTTTAAATCTGGATTTCAACACTTATTTTTGCAAGTGCTACGAAATCTCACTCAGGATACTGCAGATAACTGTTTATCTGCACAATTATTTCCAAATACACAAATCCAGAAAAAAAAACCCAAGTAACACCCAAACCAGAAATTCCATCTGTATGTGCAAAATACAATAATTAACTAGTTCTATGCTATTCATATCCTGTGTTATGATGTGTTTATACAGTCAATGCAGAATATCTATTTCAAAAATGATGGGGGTAAAATAAGCCTACAGGAAGCTGATGGAGGACACCAAGGTTTCAGAAAAAAGTGATGCCAAAAGCAGGACCAATAAAAGGTGAACACATGGATACACCACTTGCTTAGAACTTTAGTAGAGAAAGTAAATACAATAATAAGGAATAACTGTTCTGTCTTGGACAGCAGAGAATGTCAGTGCTTGGTGCAATGAGTTGTCTGGGAGTGCTTTGTGGTGTTAAACTTGAGAGATGGGGCAGGGAAGGGGGTGGACAAAGAAGGAAGAACCTTGCTGTGATAAAATTATAATAACCCCAAAAAATAAACACACAAAAAACCCCAACACTAAAAAACAGAGACAGACACATCAGCAAAAGAGCCTGCAAGGGGTATCTTGGCCCCGGAGTTGCAGCAATCTCTGCAAACAGCTGTGCAAACATCTCAAGCCTGGTGGGATGGAGCCTGTTCTCTGAGAGTATTGCAGATGCTTCCCCCACGGTATCAAGCTGGGCAGTAAGAGAAATTATCCCAGAACACCACCTCAGATCACTGAAGAAAGAGACTCTTAATTCAATGCATCTAAGTTACAAGACACCATGTTGGCCTGAAAAATTGTGTCCCGATGAAAAGGCAGGCTGTGTGTCTCCAATTAACCATTCCCACCTCATTTCAAGGCAGAGCCATGGCAGAAGTGACCTCAAGCCCTGCAGAGCACCCCGCATATATACTTACACACTTTTCACTGTCAAACACATAGCACAGATGCTTATTTGATTCTGAGTCTTTGCATATGAAAGTAAATATTCTCTTGTCAGTTTTGTCATCAGCACAAAAGGATATCCTGTGGAGCTGACAGTTGTGCTGGACCTCCTGCAAACAAACAGAAAGATAATGTTTAAGAAATTACTACACTTGCTGAGGATAAAGATGCAGAGAGGAAAGCTCTGGATTTCCTCATAAGAGCAGGCAAGCTGCAGTAACATTTTTGAAAGCCTCTCATTGTACATGTGAGCACACAAAAATGGACTTAAAGTATAAGAGAAGTAAGCAAACTCATCTCCTAAAAAATGCTCCAGTTTTCACTGAATGTAAACAGGAAGTTTTTATTTGGACAGCATTTATCTGGAAGTGTTTATCTGGACAGTAATTTCTGTTCTAGAAAATTGATTTTACTGTTGCCTTGCATCCCTCTGCAATTTATTTAGGGCCCGATTATGTAAAATAATCTGTCCTTTTTCCAGGTGCACAACATCTTTAAATTTCATCATCTGTGAAAGTTTGTGAAAATGGATTTACCGAAATGAGTCCTTACTTTGCTGCAGTAAATATAGAAAACAGAAATAAAATGACTTTGCTAACCAAATAAACAGAGATAAATCTGGCATACAAATAATTAACTTGAGGTGCCACATAAGCAGCTTTTAAGCATTATTATTGGTATATTTTTGCTAACGTATTTCACTTTCCATTAAAAACCAAGTTCCAGCTATTGAAAAAGTTGCAATGGCAATGCTCTTCAGCTGAGAGAGCTTGACAAGACTGAAACAAACTATCTCAACTATTTTTTTTGTTGTTTTTCTTCAACAAGTCTCTTCTTGGTATTTTATTTTGTTTGGCTTATTACATGGGAAAGCAGTATTTGCTTTAAAGGAAAATATGTCGTTTAGATGTGAACTATTATCTATTAAAAAAGAAAGTCTCTGTGCAGCACTGGGGTTCCCAGCTCGCTGTAAACCCATAAACAAGGCCATGCCCTCTCTGCACACAACCACGTATCCAAAAAATGCACCCTATGGGCAATCTTTTCCCCTTGCCTCGACTGAGTTAATTTTCTCAGTCTTTACAGCTGTTACTTCTGACTATTCCATTTCTCCCATGGCCCAAATCTCTGTCCTGTTGTAGCTCTTTAACACACAGAAATAGTAACATGTGCTCTCCCTGGCACTGACAGGTTTACAGATCCATATAACTGTTTTATATCATTTGAGGACAGAACCACATTTCTATAATCCTTTTTTTGAGCGCCAAGCATAGAATCAGGTCCTGATACATGAACTGGCCTCTCGTTCCTACTGCCATTAGTAGTCACTATGAGACTGAAAACCAACACTCTGTAACACCCTGAAGTGCTTTGTTTCAAAAACACACTGCAAAAAAGACTTTAATTAGTGCTGATAACAGGAAATTGAATTTCCTAAAGCATTTACAAACTGTGCAAAAAGAAGGAAAACTTGATTCAAATTTACATGCAGCTACAAGAAGCTAAGTGGGGGACATAAAAAGACTCCTCACAGCTGATTACTACTCGAGTTGAAATAACATTGCTAAGTGATTACGATTAGAATGTTCCTACTCCCCCAGGAACATATATCCCACAGCTTTCTGTTAATCTCTGCAGGAAGGCTAAGATCTCTTGGCATTTCGAACTGTTATTTTAAAACATTTTTTACCAGGATATGGGGTTTAGCACCCCCGTTTACCCTACAGCATAGGAAGATGCAAAAACTGCAGTTAAAGTTGACGTGGATATTTCTTGTCCCTTCTCCTTACAAACTGTTGAGTTCTGGTTGTGTCAAGAGTCTGAAGCAAAAATGGGCTGCCAGCAGCTCAAGCTTTGAGAAAAGGCAGTGCCACTGGCTGAATGCAGCAATTACTCCACATTTAAGAAGCAGGAACAAAAGGTTCTTCCAAATTCAATATCCAACATACCTACGGAAAGGGTTTTATCATCCACACTGTTAACATTTATTTAGGACATTGTTTTCATCTTCCTCAAAGTTTAAAAGTCCTGCTGTGAAAGGATTAAGAGAATTTAACACCGCATTAGATACAGTCTGCCTTCAGGACTATCATGTACCTTCCTGGGAAGATGTCACCCATGTGTTATAACAAAATCTGGTATTTTTGAAGATTTTTTTCCCATCAACAGAATAGCTTTTGCTATAATACTTTAAAAAAATATAAACCAATAAAAACAGCGAAACAAATATTTACTAGTTTAGCATGAAAGAAACCCGTGTAAGTTTCTTACCTTTGTTTTGGGATCTAGAATTTTTACACCATAGATTGAGATTTGTAACTCAACTTTGGGCGTCTTTTGGCCTTCAGATTTCTTGATATGTCTTGCAAACTGAAACATGAAAAACACAACAGCAATCACATTAAGAGTAAGTTTATTTGTTTTTATTAATTCTCATTTTCTCTCAACTCCCTCCACATGAAGTTGTTTCCTTCCTTCTTCAAAAAGCTTCCCATAAACAACACCAACCATTCCCAGAGTCTCACTTGGGCACAGACCAGCATTCCTAACTTCACACAACAGAACGCTCCTAAAATTCAGGACAAAGTATTTTAAAACTGCTTAGCATGGTCCCCTGTAATTTTATCTGCTTTTTATGCACTTAATTGAAGCTTTTGCATGAGATTTCTGTGAGAGCAGCAGAAACATGAACACTTTCAGTTTAGCAGCTGCCTGGTTGTTGAGCAGGGAACATCAGTGGGTGTTCCACAGCCCACTGTTTCTACACTCACTTCCATAATCGTGCACGGAGGGTACTTCCAGATGTTCCTTTAAGTTGTTTTGAACAGGGTCAGTTTGAAAGAACTTCAGTTGTAAACACCTAAGATGTACTTGAACTATTTTATTCTCAGAATTTATGTGCCAACAGCCCACTAGATGATGGCTAGACAGCACTTTAGATGAGTGGGTTGAGTAATGTGTCCTATTCAATATATTTTCCATCTTTTTCCGTCTCCTTTTCTAGATATTAGACTTGCCTTTCTCTCTTTCTCTCATGAACACTGCCTATAAAACCAGCACAGTATCTCAAACTTGATCCTGCATGACAGTTAAGGAGTGCCCCAAATTTGGGTACCTTTCTTAGCAAATTTATGTGATTGCCCTTTTCCTCTCGAGTCTTTGACAGCCTAGAATGGTATTTTCAAATGCATAAATAAGGATGATGATCCACTAAAGGCCAGGAGTTGGAGTCTCTGCTTCAGAGCTCTGTTTGAACACATTATCCTCAACATTCCCTTTCAAGAGTAAAGTGGGTGCATAATTCCCCATCAGTACAAATACTCTGTGTCAGAAGTCAGTGGGGACAGTGGCTTTTAGTGCCATCAAGAGGCTAGGATGTCACCAAGGGTGCTGTCCTACCAGACCTGGAAGACACGAGAGCCTGAATTGCCTTGTGATAGTGAAGTGCTCGGCTGTAGCCAAATGACATTTCTTCCACAAATCCTTAAAAGCTCTGATTACAATTAATTATTCATTTAAGTGATAGTTCAGGGTTTGGATTTTTGCTCTGATCCTTTTCCAACTAGTACTTGAAGAATCTTCCCATAACACAACTGCTTTACACAGTATGACTGTCAATCTCTTTTATTTCATTTTGCTTATAGGCAGCTTCATTCATGGCAAATTATTAACTAGTTTGGAGAACCACCCTAAAAGCACAAAATGAACCTGTTTTTTCCTTCCTCACAGTTTTATTCCTCATTTTGAATGTATACTTATTGGACATTTAATAGCTAAACAATTTATAATTAATGCTATTAACTGCACACAATAACAGGACTTACCCAGACACTTCATTACTGATTTATGCATCCCAATAGCTGGTAAATATCACACACTTGGTAAAACAAACAGCTCCCTCCCACCCCAAAAAACCCAAACAACTATCCCCACCTAAACCACTCTATACCATTCTCAAAACCAAGTCTTAAATCTCAATACCCATTTTGCATTTCGACATCCAGGACTGCTACAGTCACTGGCCAAGTATTTTATAAAGGCTCATACAGGATGACTTACCAGTGAAAACCAACTAAAGTTGAAAGTCTGAAAGTCAAGAAAATAAAATTTCTAGTTCTGCCTCTTCAGCATCATGTATATGCCTCTTGCAACACATCCTTTTCCCATCCGCCTATTTAACTTCAAGCCCTTGTCTTGCATATATAAACTTGTCATGCACATTAATACCTGTATTTTTATTAAGGTGTGCAATTCAATATGCATATTTTAATTTTTTAAAATGAAATTTTATAGAAAATAAAATTTTAAAAATCATAATTGCTGGTCTACAGCATTTTGGCCAACAACATTTCTTGACTTTAAAGGACAATTCAAATTCACTACTGAGAAAAAACATTTCTTTCTTTAATAAAAATCATTCACTAAACCCCACAAAATCTGTCCTAAATTTTATACTGCAAATTTAAGTCTGTGCTTAAATAGGAAAAAGGCCAATCACTGTTTTATTAGCACAGACTTTTATTTCCAAGATGAATATAAAACTTAACCTGTCTTTAGATCATTTTCAGATCATATATTTATTCATTGCCTGCACTCCACCAGCTTTCCTCTCTGATTTGTGATTTCCTGATGTCCCTTCATTGGATGGGACTTTGAGGACATATGTGATCCCTTCTCTCAGTACTCTGCACTTTGCAGGTTAAATGGAATGACTCCAGAGCCCACAGATCACCCGGGCAGTTTGGGCATCTCAATTCCCAACGTACTCGATGGTGCCCAGAAAGACACCCATGGAACAGACAATCCCGGCGCACACCCCAACTTGAAACAGCCTGGAACTTGAGCAAATCCTGACTTTTGGAAATGCCCTTAGGCAAACCAGCCATGCACAAGTATTTCTGTGCAGTAGTGAAGGGAAAGAGCAAATAATATTTGATTTTACAGAGTGAAACTCATGGTATATATTGAGAATGATGATGGAATGCTTGATTTTCCAACGGCAATCATCTCAGTCTCAAAAAACAGCTACAACACGAAAAGCTGCAGTTTTTACAGAGAAGAAGTTTTAAAGAGAAAGGTTTTAAAGTAAGCGATGTGAATAACTTGCACAAGTTTTAGAACAGCTGGCCAAAGCTTGCTCCAAGTAGTCAAGAAGACTTACAACACTGAGGAAGTTCCAGAAGGCAGTTCTGTGCCAGTTCTAAAAAAAGGGAAAACTAACTGACCCTACCACGTCTCCACTCCCAAAAAGCATAAATCCAGTTCAAGAACTAGAGAATTCAAGTGAGATGAAATTAATGATGATGAATATTTTATAAAAAATGCAGCTTGTCCAAGTGGACAAAGCATCTGCATTTTGTATGCCATTATATTTAGGAAAGTGAAGCAATAGAAAGAAAGTATGAGTTAAGTTAGTTACATTAGTCTCCAGATGCAGTTATAAACAGGAAATTGTCATTGGGAAGATATGTTTCTAATGTATTCCAGCAGGGTTTATTTCTTAAGCATGACATTATTGAACAATGACCAGCAGAAAAATAATTACTGATAAAATCTGCAGGCAGAAAAAATAAGAGAAAAAAGGGGAGAAAAATAGCTAATGATCTGAAATCTAAAAATCATTACAGAGAAAGTTTACAGAGCACAAAGGCCGATGAAGGGGCAAATAATGGAGAGAACCCTCATCAACCAGAACACCACAGACTGGGATCCCAACAGAGCCTGTTGTTTTCCTAAAGGCAGCCCTGCAAATCCCACACGTGGCAACAAACTGGTTCTTGGGAGAGTTCCCTGTGAAGATGGAATTAATGAAGTCTTGATAACATGGGAGGCCTTCCACTAACTATGGACCTTCTCATGAAACTCAGACTGGGGAGATACTTCAAAGAGATCCTTGAGATGACAACAGTGGCTGCACTACATCAGCTGCTTGGGAGAAAACACTCAAATTTTATCTTCTGAGGGTTTCAAATGCAGAAGGATGTTGACAATGCAGAGAAAATAAAATCACAGGATATTTACCAAAGTTAGCAGAGGGTTGGAAAACCCACTTTAAGAAACTCTATCAAATCAAAACCAGGTTAATGGTGAAAGAAACCAATCACAAAAGAACCCCTTCAATACAGACACCCAGACAAATGAGCTTTTTAACCAAAGGTTTACTGGGTACAGTGACTGAACAGCACACAAAGATTAATTCAGAAAATCTGTGGCAGTTCCTTTCTTAGTGTTTTTCCTGCCCACTGTCTGTGCAATAACAGATAACACACAGATACTGATCAGCAATTTCTTTTTGTATCTGACATTCTCCAGAATGCCACGTTCAGCCACCTCCCAAACTTGTGCAGGGTTTGAACAGCACATCCCATCACTGAGTCAGGTATCAGGAAATTTTCTTTTCTCTTTTCTTTATTTCTACTCACTCCTTCTACCTAAGGAGGACCTCAAGGGACCTCTGGACCTGAGAGATGTAGAAACATTATTTTCTCCTATAAGCACACTTTGAAACAAAGTAATATTTGTATCTCACACAGTAACATGATTATTTAAGAGGGTAAAAATCTGTAGCCTCCCATTGGCATCAAAATGGAAAATGATATAAAATTATAATGAATCACAGCATGGCTTGGGAAGAGACATGAAGGGCCAAATTCTTAAGCTCTTAGTTTATACATATAATGTTCTCAGGCACGAACCCCAGCTTTGGTCCAGCTCAGTGGGATGGGCTAGTTTGTGTTCAACTGCTTCAGAATTAACATTTTATTTTCATGGCATCTTTTAGGGAAAGGAACAGATAGAAATAAACCTATTTTCTATGATTTAACTCTAGCTTTAAAAATAAAAAAAAGAAAAATCACCCATAAATTTTGTAATTTATTACACTAGCAGGGAAAATTGGATGCTCTATGAGACTTTATTAAAATTAAATCTGATGTATTTACGCATCGAGCCTTAGCAAATTACAACCAGAAAAAATACCATGAGGAAAAAAAAAAAAACCCCACACATTTTCAAAATAGCCAGGAACTGGAGCTAAAGAAATAATTGTTAAGACAAAAATATATCGATATATCTATAATACAATTTAAGCCATGCAATCAAAACTATGTGCTTCTCTTTAATATTTACACCTCCTTGCACAATTAAAGATTTAATTAAAAATACTTGAGACATCGAAAGGGAGATGTTTCTGTGATTTGGGTGCTAATCTTCATCCCAGGGAACAGAGGTTCAATTCCATCTAATGCAGACTGCCGGTGAGACATCAGACATTGCACTTCTCTGGTTTAGGGCAGGGTTGTTGGATGAGATGGGAAACAACTTTGTAACCTGGCTTGGAGAAGATACTTTTCCTCTTTTTTTTCATTACAGCATTCATTACAAGGAAAGACGCCTGAAAAAAACCCAACAGGCCCCATTTTTTTTGCAGTGCCTTCACGTTATCTTATTGGTCATGTTATGGTCCAGACTCTCATGGACATTTGATGTGGGCACAGTGAAATTATGGCCTCTAAAAAACAGCTGTCAGGAGGAAGAAAAGGATGAAAAGACCACTGATATGCAAAATTCAAGCTCTCAATAACCATTTGGGTAGAAATGTATTTCTATGGAATATGTTATATTTTATTTTTCAAACACACACTGGACTGAGAGGAAGGCTGTCCATCTATTATTCCCAGTGTAGAAGACAATACAGTGCAGCCTTTTTTCCATCTCTCACTTCCTGAAAGATTTTCTGTGGTTTTGTTTTATTTGGGGGTGGGCTGCTTTGTTGTTGTTATTTTGTTTTGATGTTTTTTGGATTTTATTTTGCTTGGTGGCTTGGACTTTTGGGGGTTTGTTGGGGTTTTTTGGTGGTGGGTTTTTGATTTTTTTTTTCCTGGTTGGTTGGATTTTGTTGATTTGCAGGCGGAAGGGGAGAGCTTGATTTTAGCTTTTTTTGAGAGAGGGTAAACAGGTATTTTCTTTTTCAGCTCTTCTTCTCTGACTTGCTTTGGTCTTCAGATGTCCTTGACTGGTCCTGAACCACAAATTCCGTTTTCTGCAGTACTTCAAAGAGAGCAGTCATGGCTGTAGGGCTTGGCTGGAAATCTCTTTATCCCAATATTAAAAGCTTCTCTGTCCTCCACCCTCCTCTGTCCTTTCAACAAGAAATGAAACAGTTTTAACACGGAAGGGAGCTCAGAGCAATATCCACTGATGGTCCTTTAAGGGCAGTAGCAGGACAGCATCTCTGCATGTGTGGAAGTGTGTGAACGAGCACTCCTCACTTTGTGTATCCTTAAGGGTCAAGGACTTGATGAAAAATATTTCAAGTGTTTTCAAAGAGATTAATTCTATTTGCATTTTGTCTGGTCATCTCCACTTACAGAAGAAAAGTGGGAGAAAAAAGGATCATGAATTGAAAGCTGGGTAAGCAAACAGCCTTAAGTTTGGCCCTCACAAAAACATCCCTTGGCAGATTGTAGAAGGAACAGCCCAAAACTCAGGTGTTTATTCTGGTTTCTCCCTAACACTGCTCCATGCAGCTTTCTTACCACTGCTCTGGTTATGCTGCTCCTTCCATCTGTTATGCTGCTCTTTCTACATGTTCCCACCTCTGGCACTTCACAAGAAGGATCAAATTCCCTCCTACAGTCTGATCTATAAGCTGTAAGCTTCATTAACCAAGGAAAGTAATCAATCCACTTTATAAAATAAAGTGTAATTGGACAACATGTAGACATTTGACTACTGTAGGCATGTTTGGATGCAGCATCTGGGTGCCAAGTCGTTCAGTTTTTATTTCATTCTAGAAATAAGTTTGACTAGAGAACTTGAAGGAAAACATGGTTTGCAATCAATTGTTATCATATTTCATCTTATCTTACAAACAAATACACATATTTTAAAACATTAGTGTCCAACTTTCTTCTTTCTCCTGCAGTACAGCTCCAAGCACTTGGAAAACACAAGGGGAAATCCCACCCTGATAAAACCACTGGAGAATCCTCTGGAAAAATTAAACATAGTTGCTTGAAGAAAACTATCTTCTAATTGCAACAGTCCCAGAAAAATTGTCAAGAAAATATAAAAGTTTGTGATACAAGTACAATGAAGCACCAAAAAAGTTCATCCAAGATATCTTATGTTTCTGCAGAACATCAGCTCCATCTGCTGGGAAAAATAAGTTTATGGAATGGCAGCTGCAGTTTCTGTGCTGGGCAACCCTAGTCTTTGTGCTGAGTTAAGGGCTTTTGATTTAAAGGAGTAAACAGTTGTACATCAAATCTTGACTCTGACACAGTTTGATGACATGAGTGCTTAAGAAAAATGCTTTCTGGTGGCAATATTTCATGGTCTGTGTATCACTGTAAGCACGTGCCTTCAAAAGCGTACTAGAGCGATGCATGTCTCTTGTAAAAATAGCTCTAAACACTAAGGAAGTGTCAGTTGTTTTTCTGCTAGCTATTAATTTTAGTTAAAAACAAATTAAGATTAATACCATTGCAATTAAAAGCAAATCCACATAATTAAAAATTTAAATATGGCATCACAAGCTACATCTCTTCTAAAAACTCTCCTACCCCCAAACCCACTTTATATTTCTTCAGAATTTCTTTCCATTTAAGACATTAGTTTTTCAAGCTGTTTGAATTGCTTAAAATTTTCAATTTGCATTTTCTAAAAATAGGCTACAGATGTGTACTTGATAATAAATCCATTACCTCTAGGCTTCTCCTCAAAGAATACAGATGCACCATGGAAGTCAGTCTTCAAATGAGTATTTAATTAATTGGGGATTGTATCAAACATAAAAGCCTTTTTATTGCTCTCTGAATTCTGTTCCAAGATTTTTCAAGCCCTTCCGGAAGTCATCTTTATTTACTTTGGAAGTTCTCTAATAAACTTGTGATTAAGTAAGATCACATGCAATACTTGATATGCAAGCTCCAAAATTCCAAACTTGAAGAAAATAGTATAATTCTGGCAGCAACTATTCGGACGTCTATCTCCAAGGGGCTTTACTTAGGAAATGTGTAGAAAGTTGGAGCAGGTATCTACACACTCCAGTGACACCATGAATGTATACTCAACATTTCTGGCTCTGCCCACACTTCTGAGAGCAGTTATTTGAAATCCTTTCTGGAGCTGATTTCAGAGGAAACTATTTCCATGTGTGAAACCATAGAATTCAACCCCCCAAAGCCTCCAGTGATCAGTGAGAGCCCAGGCCAACCTGGGGTTCTACCAGTGAGACAGAGACACTCAGCATTTGGTTTATTTAGGAGTCCAATAAAGCACCACTAAAACAGAAGCAAAGCTTCTCCATAGCAGGGTATCACTGTGACAGATTTCTGCACAGAACTTACTTTGCTAAGGGTATTGGAATTTTATGAAAACATGCTGCACAAGGTGCACACAAACCCACACATTTTGTTTCCCCTGGTAGAATGCTGCAGTGCTTAAAAAAGGGTCAAACTTGGCCTGAAACACTTGAAAACAACTAGGCAATAACGACTGACTAACTGCAGCCCAGTAAGTCTTTTAGGCACAAAAAACTCTGAGAATTGACTAAACGAGTCTTTAAAGGTAGCTGTACTGTTTTGGTAGGGTGAAAACAACAGCGAAGAATGTGTTTCAATATCTTAAAATGACTACTGATCCATCTTGTAAAGATGACTTTTTCAAGGGAAAACTGTGTCTTAAAAGCTGATCTACATGAGCAGTTTCATGTTTCCTATCTGCTTTTTTTTAGTATGGTAATAACACAATCAATTTTTTCAATATTGACTCCCCACGTTTTCTGCCCATTTCCAAGGAACTTGTTCAAACGAATAATGAAAAGCCTGCAAAAAAGTCACGGAAAATGCAGTAGCAGGGAGAAAGCTTTCTACATCTAAGTAAACTAAAGGGCCAATAGCTCAAAGCAGCTCAGTATGAAGCAGTGCAATTCCACAGGAACAAGGCAGTGGAATGGACCAGCACAATCAGCATCCCCTACCCCAGCTCCCAGCGTCTGAAGAGCTCTGAGCTCAGCAGCTCTCACTCAGCAGTCAAGTCAAAGCCAGGTCTACTGAAAACGACCCTCAATAAGTCATTGCACTCGGAAATTTTTAGTTGTCTACCAAGTCCCTTGGTGCCCAAGCACATGAATCCAAGGAGAAATTTTAAAAATCTGATTTTCTCAGCCATAGGTGGAGATGGCAGCTAAAACAAACTATTGCTATGTCAGTTTGTATTAATGAAGCCCAAAACAAGCCCGAAGAACAAGTATTACCCACTGAAGTACATCAACTTTATAAATAGTTGTGAATAGTTGCATAATCTGTAAGACAACTAAATACTGTACACAGCAGAACACCTGACCATACAGACATCATAAGGAAGAACCTACACACTAAAGAGATTAGTAAAAGCAACTGCTTCTAGAGCCAGTGAATTCACCTAGAAAACTTACAAAGTGCCTTAGTTGTGAAAAGAGCACATTCCATTTATATTTCATTAAAAATTCTTACCTTTAATTTTCTAACAGCATCTCTTACAACTTCTGTGCCTTTGGGCTGCTCCACTTCTGTACTGCCAAGAAACTGAAAAGATTGTAATTTGTGAGCAGTAAGTTATGCATTTAAAGGCCTAATCAACTCAAGTAATCTTATTTTCCAATTATTTCCAAACAGCATTTTGGAAAGGCAATTGTTTCAGTAGTTGATAAATAAAAAATATTCACACAGCTATTTCTAATCAAGAAAATAACAAGAATTAAAGTCTAAACTAATATAAGCATTATCAAAATTGACTTTAAAAAAAAACATCCTACAACATAAGTAAATTAGAGGTTAAAGTACCTTTTTCCACAGGGAAATTACCACTTTGGTAATAACTCCTATTAGAAAATAATGAAAAAATGCATACAAAATACAGATGGAAGATACTTCCCATGGATCAACATGAGCCAATCGTTTGGACTATGCCACTAAGACATTCATACAAGATCTAAGATAAATTAAAAGAACTAATTTTCCTCTCAGAGCTGCTTGGTATAGTAATTTTATGGATTTACAGGAACCAGGCTCCAGCCTATATAAAACAAGAGTCATATTCAATTAGTTTCTATTACAGTTCCTATTTTTACCAAGTAAGGCTTTAATGAAAACAAAACAGGTGTCTTTTCATAACTAAAGCATAATATTGCAAAGGGACCTTATCATTTCATAATTTGTACACTGAAATGCTCTTATGTTCTGTACAGTCACACTTGCCTTCTACTCTACTGTTACAGAAGTTATGATAATTCTGCCTGAAACCCATCTGTGTGATACACTCATTCCTTTTCAATTGCCCAGTTTTCACACTGAAGTACAGTTAAGTCACACCATGTACATGTATATGCTAAAATAAGGCTAGGAGAAAACCAACCTCCCTTTTTCCCTGAAGCACAGTTTTCTGTGTGCCATGACACACAGAGGCGTGTACGATTTTTAACTCCTATCTGTTTCAAAAGGAATTTAAATTTGCCAAGATACAGACAGTTTCAACAGAGTAACTCTGAATTTTTTAGTTCTATTAAACCTTCCAAACATGTTTAGTGTGGTCAGGGTGCTCAAGGTACTCCTGCAAAGGAGCTGTGCAGCTCCACCAATAATGAAGCCTCATCAGACATTTGCTACTGACTCTGAAATAAGATGTGCCATCTTGCATGCAACAGTGTGTAAATCAAACCACCCGCACATCTGCTGTCAATATTCTCTACTATTCCAATTCTCCAGCCAGGAGACCAAGGGTTTGGAATAACAAAGCAGAAGGCTCTGCTATTGATTTGATGTCTTTCACGCAACATCTCCAACGACTTTAGACCAAGGGGGTGATCTTGCCTGGAAAAGTGATAGCTGCACAAAATGCATATAGAGAAGGAAGAAGGGTTCTTGGACAGTATGGATACTGCATGTGGCTGAGAGAGAAAGGGAAAGGTGAGTGAATATACGTGAGCAAAAAAACCCCAAACCAGTGGGTAAGGTCAGATGAGAGTCTAAGAGGAAGCTTGAAACACCAACATTACCAGGTATCTGCACACAAGCATACTAAAATCCACCACACCTGGCAGAACACAAGAGGCAGAAGTATAATTGCTGTCAGTTTGTGAGCAGGTCAAGGTACGTGATACACAGAGCAGGAATCCTGCATAAACACAGGCAACAACAGCTGCAGGTGTGGACAAGGCTCAGTGAGCAAAGCACAGGTCACTGCTGCCCATGGAGAAGCTACCAGCTGAGACAGAGGCTTCATCCATCGCTGTTTCCTAATATTTGTGTTGTTTTCAAACTGGGAGTACTGGTGTCACTGTAAGCAGCCCAGTACTTCTCGACACAGATTTAGGGCCAGGCCTTGGGTGGAACGGGGTCACGCACACAAAGAGATGCCCCAGGTTATGCTGCCTTGCTGCAGCGACTTCTCCAGAAGGGCACAGGGCTGCCCTACATTTTTTATTTACTTACTTCCATCCAGATGACCGAACTGTGATATAGCTTAGAAAGAAATAGAGTCATTTCCCCATAACTGCCCTCCCAGCTCTCTCCTCTACCTCACAGTCCAAGAAGGCTGAAGGTTTCTTTGCTGTATTCAGTAAACCCCAGCAGCAGACCAATATTTTCACAAACAGTACCTTCCACAAATACAGCTTTCTCAGGGCCTTGTACCTCATGCTAATTCACATTACTGCCTCAGAAAATGTAAGCATCAAATTAAGCTTCTGCCACAGCTGGGGAATCTGTTAGATGTCACTGAATTTTAAAGCTTATAGTAATGTTCCCCAAACCAGAAATTACCATTTATGATCATGGAGGGGTGGGAGAAGTAGACTTCAAAACAGAAAGATAAACTGCTAAAAGCGGTTTAAAAGACTGACAAAACCTGAAGAAAAACTAATTGTGTTTGCTTAATAAGTTACAAAAGAAATAAACAACCAAGACTCAGAGAATATAGAAACATCAGGAGCCTTATATCAGCATTTACAGAACATAACCCACCAGAATTCCATAAATCACTCTCTTCCAGATGAGTGTTGATTTTGACATTAAGCATCATCACTGAAATTTCTATTACTGTCAGCAGTTTTGAACTGGATGTGGAATTCAAGCTTGTGCATATTAAATTATTAAGCATAGGAAAATATAGCAAGACATGTTTAATCCAGATATACAAAGAAGATTGGTAGCTTAAGTGCTAATACCAAGCAAAAATTACAAGGCCATACTATAGATTGCACTGTTTGTATCTATTTCTATCTCTGTTAATTGCAATTGTACTTTTTTTAAATTCAGCTGTGTTCAAATCGCTTACACATTTCATGCATACACATTTTGTGCTCGACCTCCCTTCTTGATTTCTTGGTAAGAGCAACAAAATGAAAACCAGCAATTAAGGGGATATATTCTGAATATTTATATTAACTGGACAGTTCTGTTTGGAGAAAAATACAGACAGAATTTCAAACCAAGACAGGTTATTCTCTAATTGTAACAATAGAATGACTATGCAATACAGGTTTAACAAACAGCTAATGTTTTAACAAGAGGCTTTTTATTGCTTGCTTTTTCATCTGCTCTGTACCTTTTCCATGCCATCTATCATCATTTTCTGTTTAATATTAGGTACCAATTACTGTGGTATTACTCACGATAGTTAAGCTAAGCAAACAGATGTATTTGCAAAGCTGGGGCTTCAGCTGCCAAGGTCACTGTGACGTTTGTACAGTCCCTGGCACAGCGGACACGCCGCCACCAGGATTTGGAAGGGAAGCCACCAACAACTAACTCACCATCCTCATGAAATGGAAAGGTGGACATTTCATTACAGTCTTTTCAGCACATTTTTCTCACCAAATCTCACACAAACACAGAGAACAAATATTTGTTATATCAGGAATTTGGTCCGCCTGTGGCATGAATAATACAAGTGTTCATCATGGAAGAGTTTCTGCAACAAAAATTTCAAAGCAAAAGGGGTAAATATGAAACTTCCCTTTTCAAGCCCAGGCTCCTTTAGGGAGCAATACTGATCCACAGTTTTGGATGGGAACTCGGCAAGTCAGTGTTTGTTTTCAGCATTTGAAGTTCCCTTCTGCAACCGGACTCATGCAGAACAACCAGCACATGAAACCTAAGTGGTTCCTGTGAGTCAAACTAACACAACTCCTACACTTCACTGCAGAAGAGAGAAACAGAAAAGAACTGTTTTCCCTTGGATCATTCACTATTAATCCTAAATGCAAACTAATAAATGCATTAAATGCTTAAGTGTTCTTTACATAAGTAATGTGCTCAAACACATAATACAGCTGAAAAATATTTACATATGACTGCTACATCTATTTACTGTCTGCAACTAGCAAAAAGGTTATTCTTGAGGTTGGTGTACTCCATGCATAATGAGCCAATTCAAACAGACGTGATACATAATTTAGGCATATCACTAGACTCAAATATTTACGTGTTGTTTAGTATTAAGAGTAAGTTCATCATGATCATACTGAATTTTCATTGGATACTTTAAGAAGTTGGAAGATGACATTTAATATTTTGTATAATGTAAGGCAAGCTAAAGCAATTTTCTTTACCGCACGTTCTTCACTGCAGTCTGCCATTCTTCCAAACATATTCCCTACAAAACTGATGAAAGGTTATTTTTCTAATATATTACTAATTCTCATTTCACTTGCAGCTGTCTGTAATCAGAAATAACTCTTATGAGGCCAACAGATCTTATCAGTCAGAACCATTTAAGCGTTCCTTTAATGTACAGTGATGTTTGCCATTAAGAAAGCGAGCTGTTGGCCAGCCATATACAAGACAAACACCTCAGATCAAACTGTTTAAAATCTAGTATTAGCAGACAACCAGATGTGTTCACTCCACATGCAAAGATTTTCAAGATAATGCAGCTGCAAAGAATTAACAGACACTGTTTTGACGTATTAAATCAAGAGAGGTTTTATCACTGACAGCAACTGAGAGAAAATTCAGCCCTGTAATGGCCAGGAGGTCTCTTACACACCAAGATACCAGCCAGACCCTCTGTGGGGAATATGCTTTTCAGAATGTAGGTGAAATTTACCTATGCGTTAACATGAACTACACATCTTTTTTGGTCTAATTCCATTGTGAAATTATTAACACTGCTTTTAGAGTTGTACTTTGGCTGGAGAAACTATTAAAAGAAATGGTAAACAATCTTTTACTTTGATGGGTCAATTAAAAGTCAATTCAAACATAAGACAACTTCAGGCATCCAGAATCCTTTATAGTTCTGACAAGTCTGCTGCTGTTCTGATGTGCCCAACAGGTCTTAGTAAGACCAGGTGACTTGTTAAGGTTAGCAGTTCCCTTTTTTTCACTGACATTAGCAGGAAACTCTCCAGTAATTCTTCCCCCGGCAGCTTAGATTTTGACCCTCAACGTTTTACTGGCTTTACATGCAAAGCATACCCAGGTGCTTTTCTTCAAAGCTTAGGGGGGAGAAAAAACCCCTCTTTCCATGCTTAGGAAAAGTTAGCTTATACCAGACTAAAAAAAAAGTTAATAAACTTGACTCTTGATTAAGAAATAGCTTTGGGAGCACTTCTGAATATTTAATGTAGACTCCCACTCTTCCAGTAGAGAGCAGTGTAGGATATTTTAATAATAAAACAACATCTGTTTTCCTTTGTCATCACATTTCAATCTTATAAAAAACCCCAGTCTTTCACAGTGCCACATTTCTTTTTTACTCTGAAATCCCTGAACATTAAAGGCTTTCTTTTATGCAGACTTAAATGCAATTATATAAATACTTACCAAACTCATACAAAAAAGAAAGGAAAAAAAGCAATGCAAAATTACTGGATACCTGCTGCCAGCTTTTGACAAATTAGTTCCTTCTTCCTCCTTCATTCTACAGGGATGCTGCTTTACTGATGAAAGGAAGACAAATGTATCCACACTGTGATAGCACCAGAACAACGGTGTATAAAACAAGAATGAAAGAGAAGTGGGACCAGTTCTGAACAAATGTCTAAGCTGTTAACACTGCATAAGCCCAGGCAGAGTTTTTGCTCAGCCTTGCACACGTGACCCTTCTCCATCACTCAAACAGCAGAAGGACAGCATGGACCATAAAAAAAACAACACTTTGTATTTTGGGTTCCTTCTATTTCCCCACCCCACAGTCCAGTTCCCCACCTGCAGCTGCTTCCTTGGTTCTCTACAAATACTTGTTTTTGCCATAGCCCTTAAACTCTTGGATTTTTCCCCTTTGGGGAGCACGTTCCTAGTGCCACCTTAAAAACAACTCCCAGGCATGATTGCCACTCAAGTGAGAGCAGAAGTCCAACTCACCACATGGGAGCATGAGGCAGCAAAGTGGCACAGACATCAGCACATTCCCTGAACATCCCCTGCTTGTCTGACATCCAACATTCTGCACAAATGGTGGCCCTCACACAAGAAAAAAATTCTAGGCATTTTTGAGGGAGTGTTCAAGTACTACAGGCAAAAAAAGGAAGATGAATGCATAATTAAAAATATTTAAAAAAAAAAAAGGGTCGTCTGATGGTAATCAAGTATTACCAGGTATTTCATCCATCAACAGAAAATATTTACAGTAATTAAGATATGAAGAAAGAAAAATCTATTAAATAAGTTATTGAAATGTTTGAGGAGAAAAAAGAAAGCTATAGAGAAAGGATTTTAAAATAATTAGGTTCAAAAAGCCCCACTGGTTTAATTTGTACTTTCTTCTATTCTCTACAAGTGCAGTAATTAGGAGCTCTCCACCATCAAATGTACAAGCAGTCCTTTCAGTCTTTCAGTGTGGATCTATTAATAAATAACAAAGAGCATTATTTGGTAACTAAAGCTCAACATATCTTTGAACAGTTGACAGACAGAGACAACAGACATTTCCCTGGAGTAGTGCACCTCACCTGGATGTGGCTTCTGCCCAAATATCTGGAAATGGGAATATGTAGAAATATTCTGGCAAAGATAGCTGAGAAACTGAGGACATGTGGCAGCCCTAATCCTGCCTAGATCTGTTTTCCAAACCATTGTCAGATATGGTAAGAACAGAAACTATACAGCTGCTGACTGGAAGAAATCTGATGTGTGGTCCAAGGGAGCTGAATCCAGCTTGGTGCAACCCTAAAGGCCAAAGAATGAAATAATTACACCAGATCACATTCCTCCTCAAGTTCCACTGCAGCAGAAGGGAAAGTGGCACAGAAAAAGATAAACACAATAGGATTATACATTTGTATTACCAAAACCAGCTTGTTTGTAAAGCAGAATGTCAGAAGAGTTTAGGACACACTTGGTAAATGATGAAAACTTAAATCTTCTCCAGAGAGATCAGTGTGGTCACATGCTAAGGGGGCTATCAACAAGGATAAAATCAAAAATCAAATCAGATTCCAACACAGCTATCAAAGCTGTGCTCTGCATTAAACCATCTAATTCTAAAGATAAAATAATGCTAATACAGCACAAGGGAGATAAGAGCAGGCTGGAATACAGAAAGAACAGAAAAGGTAACACATGTACCTTGTCAAGACTGTCAGTACAGAAAACACCAGTTATAAAAGGGAAAACATCCAGCATTTCTTCAGTCCATCAATCTCCCCAGCACTTCAGAAGCACGTCCCAAACTGAACCATGCCCTGAAGAGCTGTCAGACTGAACCTGAAGGTCAGAGAGGAGCTGGGGGGGTGCTGGGGGCGTGCCCCGACCTCCCATTGCACACACCAGCATCAGCCACCCTGCAGCTACCCAGACTGCAGGCACAGGCTGAGAACAGCACAGCCACCCCCAGACTGACCAGGCACTGACCAGGAAAAAACACTCCCCTGGCTCTGCTCCGCACACTTGTTACCTGGAGCTGACCCTTCACTGCCACTCTGAGCGAGGAGGCAGCAGCAGGAGGCTAGTAGGGATATGTCTTAGGGATATTCCAGCTTGGAGAAAAAAAGGCCAGCAAGCTAAAGTCACTTTTAGAAAATTCTTAGGAAATTTTTGATATATGGGAAAAGGGCTTAAAAAGGGAACATTTTGCCTGTGCACAAATGGCAGTGGTGCTAATACCAGTAGCATATCATGCTGAAGGCCTGTTTTCCTTTTAATCCCAGGTGTACTTCTTACAGCTGATAAATAAAATCAAGGATAACATTTGGCTTGTAATACACAAGGGCAGGAGAAAATGGCAGTGAGAACAAATTCATCACTGGAAAACAATTTCTCATCATATATTCCCTGGCTGAGACTGGGTCACACAGGTTCTGTTGATAGCATTCTTTCCTCATGTGTGCTTCAGCCTCCACGTGCAAGAATCCTGTGCTCAGAGGTTGGACAAAACGAGGGAGTAAATTATAGAATGACACATTTCCAAAATTTATCTGTTGTGCTTAAATTTGGGCATACTCTGTGTTTCCAGTTTTGGCTTCTTACACATGTGAACCGATTAACTCTTTTTGGTGGTCAGATCCTTTTACTGCAGCAGGATGACATCTTTGGGAGTAACCCAAAGGCACCATCCTCAAGTTATTACAGTTCTTTTGCTTCAATTCACAAACTATCGACACTTAACACCAAACAATGGCATCTAATCACGGTCTTCTCTTTCTCTGCCACTACTCATCAACTCTGCAGAGCCTCCTGTGGCATATCTGGGTACTGCCTGAAAGTTTAAGGATAACTAACAGGAGAAAATCCATCAAATGAGCATAGTATTGACTAATCTGATCTGGCTTGACCCTACATGTGGCCTGAATTGCTTCTCACTTGCATGGAAAATGACTGAGCCATCCCACTACAGATGCTCAATAACGGCCTTGCTGGCTCCTGCAACCTTCTGCTGTTACTCTCATATTAGTTTAGATTCCATTTAGTTTGTGACCTCCAAGAATTAAGAACTGGCAGCTCTAAACTGATTGGTCAGTCTTAAAATACAGCACATCTTTAGTTCTGTAAGGATTTTCATTGCTGAACCAATATTCAGTGAAGGCGTGCACAAGAACCATTCTGTATCAAGACAGGACAAACAGATCTAATTATCAAACCCTACACTTCCTTTAGAAAGGATATTCAAGTGTGAAAAGCCCCTGATACTCATTGAAGACACATCCCACTGCTTGACTGACTCAGTTTAGAAAATTTATATTCCTGACTGGATTTTTTCCAGTAAAAAAATGTTTAATTTACCTTCACTGAAGAAAGCCACCTAAAAATAATTCATATTCACTGTTTTATACATCAGATTTTCAGCTTCAGAAGTAAATAACAACAAAATGGACAGGTTTTTCAGCTTTACAAGTCCATAATTAGACAGACTTAATTCTGCACCACAGCAACTGGATTTAACTCGAGCATCATTTCTTCATGAAAATTGTGAAGTCAAACTAGGCCCTTAAATGTACTAAACCACTATTTTTCATTGAGCCCTAGATATTTTCAGGTATCTTAATGTAACAAATTTGATATAATTTGTTGCTTTTTTCTTTTTGTTTTTGTGAACCGGATGCCAATGCAGTGATTTAATTTACCTTAAACATAAGACAAAATTGCAACAACTCCTACATTCTTTGTACAGATGTGAAATGTAGTGCTAGAAACTTCAGAACACAGAGGCCCCTTTGCTTCACTTCCCCCTTAACCTCTGCAGATGCCAGCCAGCAACACTGGCCATTCTGTAGGAACTTCACTGCACTGTAGGAGAAAACATTTAATTGTTACTACTTGTGGAAACCTACTACTCTACCCAAACTGAGGTTAAAGATCATCTTCTTCAGCACTCCCCTGTGGAAAGGACAGATTTCCACATCCACTGGCCCCTCAAAAAACACACACCTCTCTAGTAAAATGCTACAGTTAAAGGAACAGCAAGATGAAGATCCCAAGTGCTGGTATCCTCACAGCAACGTGAACACCCAGCATATGTAATCCAGAGCTGCTGTCCTAGTCTGACTATCTGGCCCTGCTGAATTAACACCCTGGTTTTCATAACCCCAATGTTCCTTTGAGTGCAGCACCTACTGGTCAGCTCTCGCAATTAGCATTCTGCAGCTATCTCACTTTTTTTACAAAATAGAGCAAGCTGAAGCTTGAACTCTGTTAAGCTCCATCTGTCCTGCTGACTTTTTTTCCTGTTAGAAATATTAGGCCTATCAAATGAAACCTCCCCAAGAAGAGTGAAAACTGAACTGAGACAGCAAAAAGCCCTTATGAAGAGCTAAGATATGCTGTCAAGTATGTGACAACAAAAGCTACCTTAATTCAGAAAACTGGCAAAACCACTCTGCTCTACCAATAAGGTGAAGCTTTCTAAAACTGGGAGCATTTTGATGCACTCAGATCTTCTGGGGTGCACCTCTGAGCCAGGGGAGCAAACAGCCCATGGCGCCACACAGAGCGGCTGCTCCTTCCAAGAGATGGTTCCCAGATGAGTTCATCCTTAGGAAGGGCTCTGAGCACAGGCTTCAGATTCTTTCTTTCATAACAACACGTACAAGACCAGCCAGGAGTTTCCATGTGCCAGTTCAAGGTGGGATTGTGCAATTCTGAGCATTCAGCTTGTAGCAACTGAAGCTGGACACAAAATTATTGCAGCCTTCCTCTGCTCAATGCAAATAAATTCTATGGGTTCTGGAAGAAATTGTGATGGATTTGTATACATTTATAGTGTGTATATATATTAATAAATACAATTAAAAAGTATTGAAGTTATTCTTTTGTACTGGAAAATACTTAAATATCTTATAAAAGCAGAGATGAAATTCCACAGACATTTCCCATTTTGTGGCTAAAGTTTATTTTGATCTAATTTCTACCTCCCTTGTCCTTGACTAACATAATACTGAATTTGTACTATCACACTTTTGCCATGGCAACATACAATGACATTATAAACACAGAATCAGGAATTCCCTGTGGGACAAAAAACAGAAGTCACAGTTAGGAACAAAATCCTCATTCCAACACAAATAGCCTCAGTAACAGGAACAAATAACTATTGTCCGTGACTCTCAGTTTATTAAAGACCTTTTCCAGTTTAATGTGAAACAAGAAATTGTCTATTTTAAGGACACTGCATTGCTTCTGAATCAGGACTTTTAATACTGCAAGGCTTACTGCACCATAATTAGAATAAATGACTCCTGATTTAATTCTTGATTCAGAGAATCGATGTGCTGTCAAACAGAGGACAAGCAGCACATCAGAAAAGAGCTATTCTGAAGAAAGAGCCATGAATGTGTGCAGCTAGAGCTTTAGCAGCTTGGAAATATAATACAAATTTTGGCAGGCTTTTCAAGGAAACCAAATTTTGAACATAGAATAAAAAAAAAATTGACACTATCATCACCAAAGAAGATCATCTGCTCCTTAAATTCTAGTATTATAGTATACATACATTCTGTGGGCAATATGATAGACACCACAGGACAGACGCAGGTGCTGAGGAGTATTAAAGGATGGGAACACGAAGTGTTAAACCCCTTTGTTGTTGTTTTTTCTTTGGTTGGTTGATTTTTTTCCTAAACTGTAGATTTCCTATACTGAGAACCACTTAACTTGTAAAGAAAGAATAAGCCTAATGTTTTATTAGTAAAGCAGCTTCAGTGGGAAAATGCATTGAGTCAGTATGCAAAGTGTAATCCACAATCACATGGATAACCTACAAGAATATGCTAAATTAAATGCTATATTCACAGAAATTAATACCAGCATTTTGATAAAAGTGGACAAGAAAATGTCTGTGCTCAACTAAAAAGGATTTTTTTTTCTTTGCTCCTAGAAACTACTTCCTAAGCTCCATCTACTTCTTTAAATGTGTTGGCAATTTTACACAAATGACACACATCGGCGTCTTTCTGAGTTGTTATATTCACAGGATACCCTCAGAAATTTTCAGAGAATATTTGACTGGGATAGCCAAGTCAAAATCAAATTAGTTACTTGTGGAAGGAACTGATTCTGCAGAGAGAGAAGGTCCATGCAGCAGATAAAAACACAGGGGACAAAGCAGAGCAGTAGCCATGCCCTTAAAACTGCATCATGTTTGAAGTTCTGACAAAATATCTTTAAGTGGGTACCTTGGAATAAAATAAAAAGGACAGGGCAACCTGCACTGGTTCTGGGTGCTTTGATTACTTGGACTGAAAAGGGGCAATAGCAACAAGACAGCATGGCTGGGAGGCAAACTGAAAAAAGCAAATGAAGGGCAGAGGCTGGAGAGGAAAAGGCACTTCAACCACAGCAGTTCGACAGTGTTTTCACCTCCTACGGGTTCATGACCACAGCACAAGATACGCTGTTCAAGGATTTTTGGGAATTACATTCAAGATTTTCACGGGAAAACAAACGTGTTGGAAATCTTCCTTTCAAAGGCTGGGAATGTACCCTTAACATGCCTCTGCCTCACTGTCTGTGAAAGTCCTGCTGCACAGAACTCAAACCCTACTCTGAATCCCTCCTCTTTGACTCCATCACAGATTCTGGAAGCAAGTACTACTCAGGCAAGGGGCCTCAACAAGAAAAGCGCTTCTTACATTGGTGTAGCTGTACTGGATCTTTCACTTTTCCTCCAGGGAACTGGAAGTATGTTCTCTGTGATGATTTCTGTTTCATGAGCCTGTCTATATTCTCCCTTGTTAATATGTTCTTTTTAGAAGAATTTTTTTTTAAAACATTATCTGCCATGAAAGACAGCTATAAAACAGATATGATCATCATTCAACACCTGGCCTTCAGGCACTTGAAGAATATCAATAACAGAGTGTTTTCAAAATCTGGTTAGGATGAGAGTCATTTATTTTAAAATAATATCTGGAACAGAAAGAACTGCCTCTTGATGTTACCATTTAACAAACGTGCAGAACACTACTTAAACACAGGAAATATTCTTCCTGCTGAACAGTACAAATCAGAAAACTGAATTTTCTTACTAGACTGATTATTTAAGCAAAATACACAAATATTTCACAGCAACTATTTCAAACTGACAACATCAGATATGAAGTGAAACCACCATTATCATGACCTCAGATCCACAAGCAGATGAAATGGACATCTTGGATGAAGTGTTTAACATAACTGAGATGGAAAGTAATCTGTAAATTATTTTACAATGGCAATTAATCCAACAAAAATATTGGCTTTTACTTCTCACTTAATAAAAAATACTATGTCTTTCAATAAAAGACCTCAATCTGGTGCTGAAGTGGCACAAATTAATTTAGTCTAGATCATTATAGTGATAGTCATATCATTAGGTGAATATAGAATCAGAAAACTCTATTTTAAAATCCTTCATATAAGGATTTGGAGTCTTCCCTAAATAGAAATCTAATCCTTTTCACTAAGAGAACAGGTATTGAGAAGGCATTTAATCTTGAGCTCAAGGCATGAAAGCCTTCATGAAAGCCTTCTGAAAGAGTTCAGAACTTGGGATCTGATTTGAGAACAGAGATTTGGGGCGGATATGCAGAAAACCTTCAGTATTACCTCAGTTCTTTTTCTTTAAGATGAGGATAATAAGTCACCCATTTCCTATCTGCATTATCATTTTAATTATCCCAACTGAGAAGAAAGCTCATGAGAGAAGTCCAAGGTCTTCTGCTGCCTACTTATTCTGAGCTTTGATCTATGACTATTTGCATCAGGGTAGCACCTTCAGCCTCTCTCTCATTATTCTAGAGGCTGTACAAACATCAAAAAGATAGCCCTTAGCTTCAAAGAATTTATGATCTAATGAACTGTGATAAATCGCAGTAACCCCTTGGAAATGCACAGCACAGTTTCTGTTAGTACTTCTGAGTGTTACTGATGAAAATCAATATAAAACATCGACCCTATTCTTCCTCCTACACATCAAACAGTAAACACTAACAAATAAAAAGCTATAACCAGTACAAAATTAACAGAGTGCTCTGTTACACAGCACACACTCAGAGTGCTTCAGCAGATTTTGACGATGAAAAAAAAAACACGTGAAGAGGTCCAACTTTCCCACCTGCCTCTCTTCAAAACCCAAAACTCAACCCCAAACCCATACCTAGTTTTAAAGCTTTTAAGATTTGAACATTAAGGATGCACATGCAATTTTGGGGAATGCTTTTTCATTTTGAGAATGTGTTTGCCTTTAAGAATTTCAGGTCCTCAATGCCTCAAAGTGCAAGTTGGGATATGGCCTCTAAATGCTGACTTAAGACCTACACTATACTGATTTGAATGGATTTTTCCACAATAAACCTGTATTTATGAGTAAACAAGGTTTCCCTCCCACCTAATCTTTTAGCTCTAATTAACATGAATTGTTGAGTTACTTACCTGTCCTCCTAGTTTCTCCCTGCTCAGAAGCATTGGGAGCTACAGCAATAGTACAACATAGGGTTTTGGGACCTTTCTGGTTCATGCTTCAAGTTACCTGCTGCTTCAAATGCAACCCATGGTTCCACACATTTCAAAGATTTGATGGACATCCCTGTTTCTCTCTTTTTCAGTAATATCTCATTTTCCCTCTCTTCAGTAATACTACAGCAATAAATTGAAAAACAATTCGTAAAGCAATAGCAACTGCCCCATTTTGATTTTTCTTAAAGATTCAGAATGAAGAGAATATTAGTTATGCAAATACAGAAGAAAAAAAATGAGGGTTTGGGCCAGTGTAACCCACCACTCCCTTTTAGTGGCAAATAATAATTCCCAGTGAAAATGCAAAACATTTCAACAAAACTTCACAAATTACTCAATGCAAATATTTATCCTTTGCTATGCTCCAAATCAGAAACTGTTAGTTCCTCTATTAAGTTACACTTAATATTCTCCCGTTCAAAATTCAAAATGCTTTTTAAAACAGGCCAAGATTGGTTTGACACTTTTTTGAGCCAGAGTAATCTGAAGGAGGCATTTCTGAGAGAAATATTCATTGCAGTCCAGGATCCACAGCTGCCTAGTGTACAGTACTATTTTATTAAAGTTAATAAAGTCTGAGTCTGCAGCTGGTGGTTTGTCTGATGGTTTATTGAGGATGAATCCTCATGGAGATCAGCATATGTGAAACTTTTCCCAGGTGGGGAACAGCCTGGCTGTTGGAGATATTCCTGTAGTCTTGTTTTTGTTTTTAAAATTGTATCTCCTTGTAGAAGTTTCTGTCAAAAATCTTGTGCCATTCTCTTATTTTCTAGAAACCAGCTCTGCTGCTAGTTTATAGAAAGGCTGAGAAGAAATATGGGAGATAGGAAAGAGTAATTCATTTGCAGGCCTGATTTAATTTAAAGCAAACCAATCCATAAACAGCTGTGGGCCACCTAGCCCATGAGTACAATAATCCAGGTGTTTGAACCCTACAGCCTATTGATTCCAGTGTCAGACGTGCAACTCACTTGATACTTGACAATGCAGAGGCTGGAAGGTCTTACAGAAACCTCACATTGCCACAGCTGACAGCTCTCATGGAAATAGGGCTGCAGAGGGAATCCCAGAGGACATGCTAATGAGGCTAATTGGCAGTTTCAAGCAGGCTTAAGAAGAAGCAAGGATATGAGTATGAGCAACAGAGAAGGGACAAAGAGGGATGTGGAGAGATGAGTAAATCTTTGTTGACCCTAAGGTCTTTGCACACTCTTTTCTGCTTTGTTAATTCTGACTGGACAGACCTCTGAGTCTTATTCAGTTGTCTTGAACAGGCAGATCACTTACTGCCTTAGTCAGTGCCTGCTCTTATCCAGGGCTGAGGAACTCATGACTGAGTTTCACAGTTAAGTGAAGATTAATACTTAAATACCAGCTTAGTCTTCTCTGAAGAACAGGAAAATGACATTGTAAAAGCTGCTACAAAGCTTCTAGTCATCTGAGACTTTTGTCTCAACAATCTCATTGCTCACGTCTTTGAAGACATTACCAGGGAAGGCCAGCGACACAACTGTTCAAAACACACTTTTAAACATGTAGTTAGACGGTGTCTTTAGAAACACGCTTCAGATGCTGTGTTCAATACTAAATCAGAATAATTTGGGTTGAAAAGGGCCTCTAAGATCATTGCATGCAACTGCTAACCTAGCACTGCCACGTTCACTGCTAAAGCATGTCTCTAAATGCCACATCCATATGTTTTTTGAACACTTTCAGGGCTGGTGATTCCACCACTTCCCTGGACAGCCTGTTCCAATGCCTGACCACCCTTTCAGTGAAGATAGTTTCTCTAATATCCAACCTAAACCTCCCCTGGCAGAACTTGAGGCAAATTCCCCTTCTACTGACACTCATTACCTTAGAGAAGACACCAACGCCCACCTGTCTACAACATCTTTTCAGGTACACGTAGAGAGCAATGAGGTCTTCCCTCAACCTCCTTTTCTCCAGGCTAAACAGCTGGGGAGCATCTGGGGCTCCTTCAGCAGCTCCTCATAGGACTTGTGCTCCAAATGCCAGATATGAAGAATTGCTGTTGAGAGTTGCTATTACTACTACAGAAAAACTTCACTTGCTGTTTGTATAAAAAGAAACATATCCTTCTACTTTCAGAACTTGTTGGATTAACACTTGAACACATGGCTGTTCTTCATTCCAACAAAAAGCTCTTCTACACCAAGAATCACAATTTAGAAGAATAATCTAATAATCATAACCTACATAAAGAATAATAATTTATACCACAAAAATAATCTAAAGAATGTACCTGGCACAGGTTGGGTCCCAGGTACCATGTTGTTCACCAACATGCTCTGTAATCCTACCATCCACACAAGTCTTCCACGCCACAGAAATCAATATCACAGAATTCTCTGCTGTGGATTTTCAAACTTAAACAAAAAATACATACTTAGGAAATGAAATCTTGTAGTAAAAGTTTGCAAAAAGGTTTGAGCCAGAAAGAAGTTGACCATACATATATAAACTATGTCCCCCATAATCCAGAAGTCATATAAATTCCAGGGGTTTCACGCTCCAGCCCTTCTGTAAGTGATTCTAAGATGAAAAAGAGCAACAATAACCCATTCTTGAAGTACAACAAAACAGAAGGCTTAAAATTACACCTAGGTCTAATTCTTCCCCATATCTAAAAAAGTGAGGAACCTGGCAATACCCGTGCTCCAGAAACTTCAGAATCCTAGATCCTAATGCTGCGCGCAGCCCTCTGCCACCAAGAGACCAGCTCTGCATAAGCAGTAACATTCAGCAATCACCTGTATGGGCTCCCCAACAGGGAAACTCTTTAGGCCCTGCAGGGTAAATTAAACCCTAGTAGTTCTATTGTTTCCCTTAAGCTGCATTCACACTTGGAAGCTTAAACTAAGCCTGATTTCAATGTGAAAGGTTGCTAGACCAACTGCTATGGCAGTTGAAGCCTCTTAGTAAGACACCAACATCACATGTCCTCTTAAAGCCATGGGCCAGGCAGCAATCAGCTAGACTACATGATTCCCAAAAGCATTCCTGCATCTCTGAACAGCTGACTGAGCATCCAGCTACAGCTGGCACAGATACAGAGGAGAGGGTGTGGAAGGGGGACATGGGACAGGCAACAAAGGAGGAATACAGATATGTTTTCCAGGCATGCAGGGATGAATTTAGAAAAGGCAAACCTCAGCTGGGGTTGAAAGTAGTCAGGAATATGACAGGGAAGGTGATGGTCAGGAGAAATGGAGCTGCACTTGTTCAGCCTGAAGGTGATGAGTCTGGTGTATACATGTGTGTAAGGCTGAGAGTCACAAGCTGCAGAAAATTAGAACTAGAAATAAGGAAAAAAGTCAGAATGGTAGGGAATATGTCCTGGAACTGGCTGCTGAGAGGCTCTGAATCTCTGCCTTTAATGGTATTTAAAGCTCAATTGCTTAAGGCTCTGTTTTGTACCACCTGACTTTGAAATAATTTCTCAGATGGGAATCAACTGGATCATCTCCAGAGGTCCCTTCCAACCTCTATTATAATAGATTCCTCCATTTCAATTCCCAAAGCAAATCCTAATACAAATACAGCACAGCCAAGGGACAACTCCAGCATTCAAGTATACACAGGACATTCCCTCTTCCTAAAATTGAGGATGTTTCAAAGTCCAACCATGAGCTAAATCTTTTGCAGTTTTTTATTTTCAATCCAGATTATATTTGTTAGATATTATATCAATGTGTGAAATAACTAATTCTAAAATTTTCTACCAAAAAGATTTATCTAAAGCTCTTAAGCTGTTTAATAATTTTTCTTTGATGAGAGAAATGAAAATTAGACTACTCAAAGTCAGAGATGATGAAAAAGACTGTAATTAAGCAGCCAGGGTGCTAGGTAAGTGGATGTGACAGCAATTTATGTGAGAGAAACAAACTGCTTGGATACAAGGAAAACCTGAAACTTGCTCAGGATAGGGAATACTCAGGGCTGTGCTAGATTACACATCAGCTTCAGTGTATACAAGGGGCTCAGTCTCCATCCTGCTTTATGACATTTTCAACATCTTACTGCATTTCTGAGAGAGGGACTCCAATTACTTCTCAGCTGCTATGCTGAATGCCATTAACTGGTGTGAACTGTTCGTGTTCCTGCCAAGAAACTCCAGCTTCCATAGGTTACTTGCGTTGCAAATGTTTCTTAGCTGTAACTGCAGTTATGTCACACGGGACTCAGAAATTTCAAGGAAAATGGATCTTATGAAAAGCCTAAAGGGTGACAAACAGAACCTCAAAGAAGGTGAGAGCCCTGGACAACAGACCAAGAGCTACCATTCTGCCCTTCAGTCGGAGCTTATAAAGTATTGGCAAACATGACCACTGTTTTTTTTCTCACCTCCCCAATTAAATTAACTCTTGTTAATTTTTTTTTTAAACTAGAACCTACCAAAAATATTTCACTGAAACATGTATGCCCTATTGGTTCCTTTTTCTGAAAAAGGAAAGAAATGAAACATTATCTATTATACTAAAATACCTTGCATTATTATACACAAATGGAATTTAAGGGAGAAACACTGGAATTGCTCATAAATTTGATTCATTTCTTGAAGGAGATCATCTTCTGGAGAGTAAGAATGATCAAACAAAGTCTGTTGAGAGTACCTGTTGCAGACTTGAAATATTTTATATTTCATTTACATATTTATTCATCTTTGGTATAATGAGCCTCACATTTGATGACTGTAATGTATCAGAAATAACTAAGAAGTTCAAATTTGCATCCCCTTGTAAAACTACAATTTTCTGCTTTCCTATCTCATTTGGGTATTTTCACAATACTAATTTTCCCTATGCTTAAACAATAAATTAATAATGATCATATGCAAGACATTTTGGTACACTAATGAAAGTTAATTGTTATTAAGTTACTAATTCTAATTATAATAAATTTAAAGTACAGAAATTCATTATTTCTCATAATGCCCTCTTCTACTGCAGTAGTTTCTAATTTTAAACATTTTTGTTTTCTGTTTGAAATATCTTGCCATCTTTAACGTCACCACATATCTTAAAAATACTTTTTAATAATGTGCCTTGTGCCTCCACTGACTTGGGAAAGCTACACACAATTTGCCATTTTTTCATTACTTTTAATGACACAGTCATGATGATTCTGCTCAGTGCTGACTGGGTAGAAAAAGAGAATTGCTACATAGGAACAGCAAAAAAAATTGTGGTAGAAGTGCAGTTTATGCTACAAAAATGTGGCTTTAATACTGTACACTAATGATAGCAAAATGCAGATACTCGAAAGACATAACTGCACCTAGAGCCCTGCTACAGTAGTGACATCATCTGACCTAGGAACCTTGTCCAGAAGAGTATTATTTGCCATTCCTCAATGATAAAAAAAATACATGGAATAAGAAATTACTTACAGTTGAAAATCTAAATAAACTGTTTATTGTCCTACAGTGAAGATTAACAGTTTTAGGTACTTCCAAGGGCGGTCTTTTATTACAGAATCACAGAATCATTTGGATTGGAAAAGACTTTCCAGATCATAGTGTGTGACAATTACTAATTCCTTTTTCGCACTGCTCATTTAGCTTTAAAATTTCAAATTGAAGCTACTCCATCAAGAATCAAATATGCAGCTGACAATGTAAAAACTTTGACAGTGAGTATGAAGCAAGCATCAGGCTGTACGAGCCTAGGGAGCCATGGCACCTCTTGGTGAAACATCCTCCCGAGGGTTTAACGTGCCATCACTTGTCATGGAAAAGAGCAGCCCTTCTGCAAGGTCAGAGCCACTGAGCCCTGCCTTACCAGCAGCCAACATAAACACCAGGCTGGCAAAGCAGAACCTCTCATCTGCAAAGTGGAAAGCTGTGCATGTGGAAGTCTGATATAAGCCAAAAAATAAGCAAGTGACTCTAAAGGGGATTACAGACACAATTACTACAGAGAGACACAGCAAACATTGCTGGCTGGGGCAGTGGCAGCTTTGGATTGGCAGAAAGGCACCACTCAGGGTAGGTACGAGATGACAACAACCACTCCTTTTCAAAGTCTGCAGTCTTATTCCATTATAAAGTCACACTTTGATCACTTTTGTTTTGCAGAAAGGAAACTGGCCTCAAATCAAGAGAATTAACCTAAGGGCAAAAGAGAACTTTTTATCCTACAGTACAGAAAATAATACAAACATCTCTTCTTAATTAAGGAAAAAGTTGCCACAGAAGAGAAGTTTGGGGCTGCCTTAGAATTTTATATCCTGGTGATATTAAAACTGTCATGCCACTACATCAAAATGAACCCATATTTGAAACCGTACTATAAAAATTCTAAATTATCCTTCTGGGAAAAAAAACCTGTGGGACCAATATGCTTTCATTTGGAGTGACACAGTTAAGAACAATATAGGACCACGAACTGATGTCAAAATTCTGGCTTCAGTAAACCAAAGTTACATATCCAGGGCATGCTGAAGTATCGGGAGTCTTATAATCAATGCCTTCTGGTAAACCAAGACATCAGTAAGGTAAGAAAAAAAAAAAGAACCCAAGAAAAAACACTAAACAAACAAAAAAATGACAGTAACAGAACGAAAGCAAACAAAACAAAACCAAAGAGGGAAAATCCCCCCACCCAAATAGAAAACCCCAAACCCCAAATCCACGCTGGTTTACACTGTGCAAACCATGCCATAATCAGAAAATTTCAAAATAGCCAAGTATCACGAGGAGTGGGTATGTTGGAAAAGAGAGAGAGACTCAAGATACTTTTATATTTAAGGGCTTCCTTAGGAGACTCATGGCTCCTGGATTTTCCTTCCAGAAGAAACAACTCGGCTCATGTTTTCTTGCAAAGAAGATTATGGCCATAAATCATCCTGAGGGTGTATGTTCTAAGAGATAACAAGATGTTACTAATTCTCTGCTAAAAAGTCTTCTCCAATCGGTAGAAAAAAAGACCAATTGTCAATATTGCAGGTTTCTTTTAATTTCCAGTTACCTTTGCTAGGATTTTTTTTTTTAAAATAAGATAACAGTCAACTCATGAACTGTGTTTTACCAACAAGCTGTCTTAGGAATCGACAAAATCTCATATTTCCCACTAGGCTCTCTATGTTCTGATCATCTCAGAAGATTAGTGTCAGAGAAACTATTTCTGTGTCTTATATAGAACAGAAACCACTTTTCCACCCATAGTAATCTGCATCCTAGAACTATTCAGTAGAATACAGCTCACTTGCTCATGGACAAATAACATCTCTGGTATTACTTTCCATCAAACTGATTTGATTTTCTGAACATGTCGTTCTTCACTCACAGGATTACTTTCTGAAATAAATCAGATCAAGTGTGGTCTTTTCTTCCTAACAAATATGGAAGATACATGAACTGAATGTTAGAGAATTGGAAGCGGAACAATATGAACATCTGGGGAAAAAAATCGATGAGTCTTGCTCAATACTTGTGTTATAAAGGTTTTCTGAAGCTTTTAGTCATTATCTCACAACATAGTTACAAGTTAAGAAATCAGTGAAACATTTCACTTAAAAACCAAAATCCTGCAAACCTCAAATATGGTCCTACTGATAGATACATACTTTCCTCTTAAAGTGCAAAATACTGCAAAACTTAATGAGAATTCTACTTGAGAACTGAGGTGGAAATATCATCTAGATTTACTAATATTATGCCTGCATATGCCAGCTAACTTCATAAAAGCTGTGCAAATTTATTCCAGGCATCAATAACAGGGTGGGGAATCCCATACCCTTTACGCTCCAGTTACAGAGCAGAGCAACATTTTGCTTGCTTTGAATCAAATACCTGATAGTTCTAAATAATAATTTTCTACTGTGACTCAAAGGAAAAACTGGGTTAACTTTCTTCAAAAAACAAACAAGCCAAACAAATCCAAACCTAAACCCCACATATGTGGTATTAAAATTGCAGTTTCCTGCAAGTGTTCTGACAGATCTTAGAGCACACCAGCACAAAGGCTGAGGAGGTCCTGGAATAACAACAAACAGGAGCAGAACTGGAGACTTCACATATCACCCTAGAAAAGTGGAAAGACATTTTGGACCAAGAGTCTTCCTAAGCGGGCTGAGAGCAGACTTCCTTTAGACAGGAATTCTCCATCCTTTTCTTCTGCTCCAGAAGTTGTTTCTACAATTACCTATTTCTACTGCTGTTGTTTCTACAATTACCACCATCTTATCACCATTTTCTTCATTCTAATTATTTTTCTGCATAGCTGCATTGACACCTAATCACCAGATACGCTCTTAGGCAAGACAATGAAATGTGAAAGATGAGGGAGGTTTCTTTTTTTCTCTCAAAGACCAGAAATGAACAGACATTGTTCAGTGCTTTGAAAAAGCTCACGGCTTCAGCTTGCTCTTAAAACAGATGGCACAGTCACCACAGCAAGTAATCCTCCCTCTCAAAAAGTGTAATGTAAAGCCAAGGTGTCTGGCAAGGCTACCCAGTTAAATGGGAATACATCCTTTGGACAAGGATTCCGTTTGAGAACACACAGAATGAAAACACGTTCAAAACCTGGCAACTGTGAGAGTAGGACTCCACTTTCCACTACAAACACTTGCTCACTGTGTGGCAATGCTAAGCAAAAAAAAAAATTGCAAACACAAAAGCAGGGAACACTCATGCAGAAACCTGAGTTCTGGCCTGTGAAACAAATATTTTCTATATTTATTAAGAAATATAAATTTTTGATATTAAGAATTTTCACACTCATTTTTTAATTAAGACTATTTTAAGAAAGGTTTTTATATTAAGAAATCCCAATCATAAGAGAACTTCATCCAGAACAGCCCAAAATAGAATTTTATTGAATTATATTCTCAGTTTGAGCAAGTAATTGCAGATTACTCAGTTTACTCTGAGTTATGCTGATGGCTGCATATTCTCTCCTCCTTTTAGAAAACTATTTTCTAAGCTGATATTTAGGGAAGTATTTAGGAACCTCTAGGTTCCAAGGTATTTAGGAAAGATGCATTTCCTGTCAACAGATGTCAATAGACAAATCAAAGCATTACTTATATATACTTATCTCACTGTAATTGGGATAAGAAAATAAAAGTAAGGCTTCTGGCTTTACTGTGCAAAAATGCCATTATTGTTCTACCACATTTCCTGAGTATGTGACATTTCAATATAGCCAGCAGATAGGATTGTTACTCGTTGCCTTTGATATTGTTCAAAAGAAGTTTGTGCCATTAATCTTAATAACATTGTAAGCACGTAGCCTGATGTTAAATTCCTTTGCACTCAAAATCTCCATCCATTAAAAAAACCAGCATCAAGCAGAGGAGGAACACTAGTTTGCTTTCTAGTAAACCATAACTCAGAACAAGAACCAACTGGCCATTAAAAACAGAACATTTTCACCTGCAATACAGACATTTACTAAGTTTGTCTTCACTATTTCATCTGGCAAATCCATGTCTCTGCAGTTTTCAAGTTAAAAACAAGATAGAACGTGCTGCTTTCTAAAGGTATCAGGAGAAAATAACTTCATGTATTCTTACCTTTGCATTATAGGGAATATAATGCTTTGATAAGGCTTCAGGAGTGTGCATCCATGTTTTGTCTACAGAAAAGCAAAATAAAAGAAGCACTGAATAGGTTATCCAATTGTTAACTTAACTATAATAATATCTCTGTGGAAAAGATCAACAATCCTCCTCTTATTCAGAAAATGGTCTGAGACAGTTACTGGTGCTGGAGGGAACTAACTCACACCTTCCCAAACATTTAGATGAAAGAACCTACTTCTTTCTCTCGGGCACTCTTCCTATTTTAACCAACTTGATTTTCCGTAAGAATTACAGCTCCTCCCCCCAAATGTGTTAATTGGTCTAAGGTTGTTTTCTGTTTTGACACAGATCAGTATTTTCTGCATCCTGCTGTTTAAAGCACTGACTGCATCTTGCACCTCTAATGATGTTTTTTTGATTAATTATGTGCTTTTTCTGATGAATTATCAAGACATTAAGGGGACAAACAAAAAATCATCCAAGCTGTAACTGAGAGAAGAAAGCCCTGATCCTTATAAAAGAAAAAGGATGCGCATCAGATTCATAAGTTTTAGATCTGATTTATAAGCTCAGATCATCTGTAATTTTTCCTACACATTTGCTGAACGAATCTGCATATTCTCCTTTAGAGTTCACATCACAAGATTGTGTTATTCTCTTACTTTTCATGCTGCATGGTGACATAATTCTGCAATTATTTGTCAAATGCGTCTTCCCCTCTTATTTTAATGGCCTTTTTGAATGTTCTATACAATTTAAGGTGGAATTCCAAATATTAAGAAAAAGCTTCTTATTATCACAATCTGAGAAACAATTTTTCAAAGTTTTCTCATTTGAGAGCACTTAAGAAAATATGTTCCAAAATACTAATTTGCATCACCACACATTTGGGAGAATCTGTAACTCCAATTAATATTTTATACAGCATATATTGAACATTTATTGTATTTTCTACCTTGGGACTATCCCGGTTTAAATTAACATGAATTAAAGTCACAAATCTGGAACTTTATTTAGTTAAGTAACAGAATAACAGCTTAAAGCAAAATTCTACCCTTGGATAGTCACAATTCCCTTTGCCTTTATGGAGAGTTGCAGTTAGAGTAATTACTAGTTTTTTTGTTAGCTACATATATGGAAAATAAAATTCTGTTCATTTCAAACTGTTGAAGAGCAAAAGCTGTGACATTGATTGACACAAAGCAATAATTGAATATTTTAGACTATGCAGAAACAAGAAAACTGTTAAACAAGATATTCACCAGTCACCACTGTAACAGGATCAGAGCTGCAAAGCTGGGAGCATTTTTTTTCCCTAAGCAAATTTCATTCTAGATGGCAGTAATGTTCAGCTCCATTACTGAAGAGTGATATTATCACATCTTAATTAAGGAAGAATGATTTGTCCATTCAGCAGCACCCAGGAGGATGATTAAAGTGGCTCTTCCTTTCAACTGTGTCTTGTGATTGGACTGCCCGAACCAAGAACTCATTTCCCAGAATATTTTAACATCTGAAACCTGATCTCTACTTTGCATAATATCAAAGGCTGATGTTATCCAAAACTGCAAAATAACCATCCCTGTGAATTTGTGAATTAGGACTGGTAGAATAAAGCCTGTAAGCCCAGGAGATGACCCAAAGCCCAGCCAAGCAGCTGGTCACCAGGCTCGCTGGCAAGGCCAGGCACAGGGGAGCTGGCACTCAGGACAGGACTGCTCACCGCCCCAGCCTGCTCACCGACCACCTGCACAGGGCCAGTGTCAACTCCTCCAGGTGCATTCACACTGCTAACACCAAGGGGTAATTTACCCATTTCCTGCACATCACTGTTTACTGGCTTCAGTAGGCATACTGTCATATTTACACATTTATAAAGCAAAATCTAGTAAAATTAGAGCACTGGACCTCTTAAGGAAATTACAATAGTTCTCCACTCATTTTATGCCTAGTACCAGCACGAACAAGAGAAAGAGCTGTAGCTTCTAAAGCAATTTTACAAGCAGACAAGTGACTAGACAGGTACCATCAAAACTAACTATTCCTTACAAACGTTTCTTCCTCCCTCGTACCCATCAGGGCAAAATCAAATCTGAAAAAAATGTTATTTAGTTTGGGAGTCAAGTGTGAAATGCTGGTCTGAATTCAGCATCAGATAATCTTTCCAATATTATTATCATGTACAAAGCTTTACTTAAAATGGTCCTGTGAAATCATAAAGTTTCGTACCAGCCTCCAACAGTAATATTGCAGAGATTCCAGCAAAGAGTAACACTGCTAGACAAGTGCTGTCATAACTGTTGGTACCCCTAACTGGGAGGGAGATCAGGAAATATGGACAGGTGCTCTCAGCTCAAAATGAAATCAGTAACTTAGAGGAGTACCAAAAGACACTCCAGGAGTCTTGTGCTGTTGGTTAAAACAGTCCAGCATTCACATGTAGATCCACAGGCACTGTGTCACAGGTACTAAAGATTTCCACTGATGATGGAAATCCATTTCTTAGAGGCAAGTAATAATCACAGAGTGGTAGCACTTTGGAAAGAACTCTTAATGCTAAACTCAATCAATACAAGGCAAAACTCAGGCTGATAGCAAAGACGTGCAAAAAATCATGCAAGCTATTACGGGGTAGTTTGGTACCAGCATCTCCTTCTGAATTGTACTGTCTGATTTTGGACTTACAGCACCCTCAGCAGCTATTTGAAACACTGCTTAGAATTAGTTTGATTTCACAGCAGTTGAGAAGGACCAAATTTCAGACATTTTGCATGCAATAAACCAGAAAACATGAAAAAAGAAAACCCATGAAAGAAGTATTGGTCAAATATCTGATGTAGATATGGCTTGTGGTTTGCATGATCCCTCACCTAATTTAATTTTTAAAGAGTTTTCACAGCTTGAAGCTTAATTCTTCATTCTGAAGCAACAAGCAAAATATGAAACCCTACCATGAAAATCACAGTTCATATTATTGTTTTATTAGATACACAGCAGCAAGAGTTCTAGACACTTTGCAGCTAAATAAAACAGTAGGTCCTAAGGAAAGGACCCAAAGCCCAGATAAAACCAAACCTGACAACCACATGCATCTAATGTTAACAGTAACAGAAAGTGAAAACACTTGTGCTATTACACTGGGTGAAAACCACAGTTATTTTAGATCTTGTCTGGAGTTTTTAATCTAGGCTTAGAGTTTACATTAAAGCTTTAAAAAGTGCTCAGTTGTTTTTTGAGAATTATGAGGTTTGGGGAATCATGAGTTTGACCATTAAGAGTCCAATAAAACCTATGCTTAACTGAGATACAAGAAATTCTGACTACACGGTGGTTTTGCCAAACACACTGGCACTGAATGGAACAAGAGGTGTGAAAAAGGGTCACCACTCTGATTTCAAGGGCACAGGGTAAACCACAGCCCTGATTAAGCAGGATTGGCAGTCCTGAGTGGAGCCTCTCCACAACACCTCAGCATGTGCATGGCATGCTCCGTGTGCGGCACAGGCACACAGAGCCCCCGGAGCAGCAGCACAGCAGCCTAGCCAGTTTTAAGGGAATTTGACTTGGGTGAGAGCTCCTCAGGTTTTGTTCCCTGCCAGCATACACCAGTCTGCTAAGGGAAAGCTGCATCAAATTAACACGGGAAGACCCAAGAGCCTGACAGGCTGAATTGCAAGGGTGGAGGCAGGAGCTCGGCACTTCCACGGGCAGAGGATTAATGCTGCTCTGAATTGAGCCTTCTCTCCTTTCTAATCCCCCTGAATCATGCCAGCCCCATTAAAAAGGGAGGTTCCTTTACAACCTGCATTTCACACCAACTGTTGGTCCCACACAGGCGTGGGGGCCCATGTGTGAGCCAGCGCAGAGCCCTGAGCAGCGCCCAAAGAGCTGGGGAAAAGGGACGTGCTGACAAATCACACGCTGAAGGCACCACACTCGGGGACTTCATCAAGTACCCTGAACAACTGTGCTGCACTTAGGGGAGGATGGCATTAGGTTAGATAACAGCACAGCTGACCATTTATCTACCAAAAAGGAAAGCGGCAGCAGTGCCAAGAAATTGTTCTCCCTTTGAGATTAATTTCTCTGCATATTACTGCCCAAAGAGATTGTAGAACAAAGTATTCACAGTGCAGCTTTAGTTAACTGCCTCCCTAAACCCCACTGTCATTATTAATTCATTAACATTAAGTAACATTAATTAATGTTTCTAAAGTGTTTATCAAAGTATACGAGACCTGGTGGCCAATCATTTAGTGTGATGAACAGAGAAAGACTCTGATTTTCACTTTTTCTTTTTTAGTGCCACAGTGAAAATATAGCAGTTTCTAAAAGGTAGAAACTAAAGCTTTTGTTTTTTACTGTGTAAAATCCTTTCACATCGATGGCTGTTTTTATTCCTAACAGAAGAAATCTTGGAACTGTTTTTTCTTCCTGTTTTACAAAACTTGGTATGAAAAAAGTCTGTTATGTTACAGCCAGCCTACTAAGAGTCTCCTGAAGAAGATATCATCCCAAGAGATCCACACTACATCTAGGTACTACTGCCCCAGGAACAAACAGCTTACTTGCTTCAGTGTATGTACACAACTGCCTCTCTCTTTCATTATTCCCGGATTATCTGTTTTTCTGCAAAGAAATAAAACCTTCACACCGGGACATGCAAGAACTGTCACCCTGTTAAATAATTTCCTTTATTCTGCACTGCAGCAGGAACAGGCAGGTTCTCACAAAGCCTCCCTTATGCTGGTCAGACAGCAAGGGAGAGTCTGCCTTCTTGACCACTGCAGGTAACACCTGAACTGATAGGCTGAGGCCTGAGACTTAATGCTTGGCACCAGAGTTTTCATCAGAATGTAATACCTAAATATTGTTAACAAACAAACAAGTCTACCCATATTATTGCATGGTTCAGCTGCAGAATTTGTTCCAGCCACCTTCTAGAAGAATGACTGAGTAAAGTTTGGGTGTCTAAGAGCAGTAATTTATTAAAGTTATTAACAGGTTACTATGACTAAGCATTTGAAATTAGGAGTCAAAGCCTTCCCTAGAAACGTATAAACAAAAATGCCCATCAATACACATAGCTCAAAATTGTTACTTTTGTTATTTTTTCTCCTCCCCCCAAAACATAAGATATTCTTTGGATGCATATTTATTCTTTGCCAAGGAAAGAACTGTATCTCCCTGGAACAGAGTGAGCTTGGCAGAATGCTTTGCCTGTGTCCTTCTCTCATAATATTTAGGACCTTGTAAATGGTTTTAAACAGCTGATTGCTATAATTGCAAAATGGTGTAATAGAATGCTGGGTTGACATAGTTACAAAATGAAAATAAGCTTAGTATTTGCATTTCCTTCAACAGTAACATTCACCGCAGAGCCTACACATTTTATACTATATGTTTTTAAGATATGGATGCTAATATTTAGGTTTTGATAACAAAGGAAAATAGGATGAAAGTGTTAGTGCAACTGACCAGCCAATCTTTGCAATTAGCAAATTTAGCTTTTAGCAAAATTAGCAAATCTTTGCTTTTGCACTTTTGATTTGTTGATGTTAAGAACTTTAAACAAGTTCAGCTTCCTAAATCAAAGTGGAAAAAACCAAGAAAAATAAATCTGAACTACTTAGCCCATACCTTATATGTCTTCTAGATACAAAAAGAGCCACAGTATCTTTGATAAAAGCTTCTAGTGGAAGTCAAAAAAGAGATTACTGGCATAGAGTAATTTATTTTAAGTGATCACATTTTCGCAAGTTTTGACTAAGATGTATGTTGAGATCAAACCTCCAACTCCATCTTTGACTTTTGTAGTCTTTTCGTAGAAAAAGAATCAGTGAATTCTTCCAGTATTACTATAAATAAATTCGGATAAGTATCAATTAAACTTGTTAAAAATGTTTAAAAAGCAAGCTCTTGAAGAATTTCTTACTGTTAAAGTAAGAACATTATGTAGATAGGTCAAAACAAAGGAAAAGGAGCATAAACAACAATCTCAATACAATTAAAACAGAATTTTAATTTTCTGATTCCAGAACACTGAAATAATGTGATATAAAACTTTAAGTGGAACTTTCTTTAAAATTCAAACTGGAAGGAGAAGAAAGGAGTTTGAGCAACCAACGAGAGCAACTAAAATATGCATATCTGTAGCTTCCTCTTGCTTATGTACTTAAGGTACATCCTTTTATGTACCAAAGGGATTTGATTTCGCAAAACAGTGTTTTCCTGAGTGATCTATTTTGGATGTTCTCTGCAATTTCCCAACAGCTTTATAAGACAAATCCTTATGAAGCCAAGTAGCCATTGTGATTCCCATCAAGGTCTGGCTGGAACACCCCTTAATTTATCTCACACAGGATAAGATATTTTGCCTTTAACTAGATACTCAGGAAGCTATCTCACAGCGTACCCGTGTAACTCAAGCCTTTAGGCTGTGGCTGTGTAAATTTCAATAGAGTAGAAGCCAAAAAGCTTCAGACTCTTTCCATGCTGCTCCCATTGTAAAGCCAATATTTATGCCTACGGTTCAGCAGCACGCACATCTTCTGGAAAGGAGCTCCTGAGGTTTTGGAGAAGGGACAAATAGTTATTGCTGTAAATATCATTGTTAACCTGCCTAGAATATTCTTTACAGCAGGCAATAGATAAGATTAGTTCTGCAATACCTTTTTGAAGATAACACAGATAAAATAAGCAACAGGAAATTAGCCTCCTATTCTCATGGTACCAGAAAAAAAAGAAAAATCAGGCTTAGCTGCACAGACCCAAGAATCCTTCAGAGAAGGTTTCCAAAGCACATTCCTCATTTGTATGCCTCCTCTGAAGACATACTGGAACCCTTTTTTTCCTTAAACAACTAGAGCTGCCCCTTCTGCTTTCAGAAGGTGAATATACTACCACAAAGATGTGTCCAGTTGCATGCAAATGTTTGCAAACACACACAAACTGTCAGACTGAGCACTTCCCTGTCCCACCAAGAGAAGACCATTGGGTCCTTGCCAAATGAAGGTGGAGACCCTGCAGGTCTCCTTGCTGGTGTACTTGAATGGGTGCTGCCACAGCCTATGGAGAACAGTAGTACAAACAGTACTTCAAAAAACAGAGTCAGAAATCAAAACAAAAAAGGGACTTGGATACTGAATATTGGTTTTCCACACAACCCCATGTTTAGAAAGACAAGGAACAGTAACTGGAATACATAGGAGCTATTGTGGAGGCATTATAGAACTATTAACTGATTTTTGTGTCAAGGCCAGCTGAATACAGGAATATTTGTTATACCAAAAAAGCACCCTCTTTTCCTTCCACACATCACTCCTGAAAAAAATTTTATTCAAAAAATCCTAGAAACATCAAGCAGCAGCAGCTTATTTTTTTTTTTGGGCGGGGGGGGGGAGGGCAGAGGAGGAAATACAGATCTAGTTTTGGTTTGTTGGGTTGTTGTTTTTTTGTTCTCTCTCCCCTGGAAGGCGAATGCTTTTATGAAAGAACAAAGTGCAACCACAAGAATATTTGAAGACCACAGTGGGGGAGTCTGTGGCTACTTACATGCCTTTAAAACTACATATCTCCTCTTCATGTATTTTATCATTATTCTTAGTGCGGAAGTCCAGCACAAAATGGGCCATTTGTTTAAATCACTGATGTGAAATAGACTCTGACAGAAGGAAAGTATTTACTTAGGATACTAGGATATTTACGTAGGACAGGACTACACTTATCCCCATCGGTCTTTTGGGCCTTCACCTATTGTCTGCTCATTAGGAGAAAAAATATAAAACAAAATACTGGTAATCTCTACCAATCTAGAATGCAGCATATGTTTATAATAAAAATAAAGATCGTATTACAGCCAGTCCATTGACATAAAAGAGCATCCTATAACGTTTGATTGCAGTTTTTTATATGTCAGTCCCTGCCCATTAAATGCATCTGTCTACACTTTCATAAATAAGAGCCATAAAAAGCCATTGCACAGAAATGTGATTGCTAAAATTATGATTTAAAATAGGCCATTACTTCGATAGATTCTATCAGCATTATAAAGACCATCTAGATCTCAGGAGCTGGTAATTGGCAGCAATTATCCACCTTATTAACTGCTATCACACGGAAGAAAACCCCAGAAAATTTAGATTCCCGCATACGTTGAACTTCATGTCAAAAGAAAACTAAGGCTAACGCATTCTTTATGGGATGAAGGAGGAGCATTGGGGTGCAAGAAAGTAAAAACTAAATTCAGCTGCGACATCTTCCACAACCTCACCCATTTCAGCCACTGTAATTCAGTAGACATATCTACATTTTTAGCACTATTTTGTGTCACTTAAAAAGTTTCAATCTTTTGCTCACAGAGGGCACGGATTACAGTCATTCCATATTTAGATATTTCTCTGTCTGGAAGGAACAGTGGTTTTCTTTCACATTTCTGATGAGGCAAAAGCCAGGAAGTACTAGTTATTTTTTGCTTACTTATATGCACCAGTTGTTACACTAGCATCTTTTATTAGAAGGATGCAGGATCAGTAAAATGTGCCAAACTCATTTATGTGAGGCAACTTCATTCACTAAAAACATAAGCAAAACAAAACCCCCATAGTTAATGTTTTCTATTTTGTCTATGCAAATAAATCGCATTACAAAATCAAGTCTAAATTAAGAACAAGTAAGTAATTCAGTTTGAATACAAATACTTCAAGAATGAGAAAAATTTACATAACAATATAGCATTTAGAGAGATCTTACAGGAGAATTACATTAATAACCCTAAGCTAATTAAAAGAGTGACTGAATTTATCAAGATGCAAACATACATAAAATTCAGCAGACTTCCATCTGCACTGCAGACTTTTTGCACTACAGCATTTCAAAGTGAGCATACTACCACATTTGACTTTAAAGGAAAAATTGAAAATTAAAAGTAAAGAGGACTCTTCAAAATCCCTTCCCCAAACCTGGATCACATACCAAAGCAAGCTTCCAATAGTGTGATAGATACACAAATGCTTTCACAAGCTTTGTCATAACAACAAAGCAACAAGAACATACATGAACATAAATTGTTCATCAATTTGTTTTTGTGGGAGAAGGAAAGAGATCCTTAAAAAAAAAGATAATCTTCTCAGTGTCATTTACTGCACTCATTGATCAATGAATGGAAAACAGAATGTTTATTTTTGTGCAGTTTGTACAGTCATATAGTATTTCTGCAACTGAGAATTTTCTCCAAAACACACCTATTTGTTAGTCCAACCAAACTGTGGTGAAGTCAAGACAGAGGCTATGTTGCTTTGAATGTTTTTTTTTTCCATATTAAAACATGCAACTTAAAATAGCGAGTGCCGATATCAGCTTTAAACCTAAAATGAATCTTTTTGTCAATATTAGTTGCTAAAGTTTGTTTCCCTGTTATACAAGCTCATGGGTAACAGAAGAGAACAGATATCACAATCTGGACTTCTGAAAAATCCCATTTATTTATCATTTCCTGTGTAAGTACTTTCTGAAACAAGCTGAATTTGTTTAAACTTCATGTTTTCTTGTATTTTTCATTGTCATTATTAGGATGAAAGATGAACAGCTTGATATTTTTCAATTTGAGATTTAAGCATATCAATTAAGCCTTCAACTAAAATGACTATCAGACAAGTAAAAATAATTCCAACTCAAATACAAGCTCTCCAGGTTAGTTCTGGTTTGTACTAAATCTTGGGCAGTCAGACAGGCAATGGCTGTACCACTTTTTTAAGGCTAGAGCACTCAGCACACCTTGTCAGCTGAAATGGCTATTTCATGCCCAAACCATGAATCTCAAAAATAAACTTAACACTGAGTACTGGCTCCAGATATGCTACCTGTAGCAAGAAATTGTGCTGCAAAATGAAGTACTGGTAATGCTGAAAGTGGAGGTCTGTGCTCTCAAAAGCACTGCTCTGATTTATGATGAAGCTGCTGTTCCCATAACAGATTCTCTCCATAAAAACTCATGCCACACATCTTATCTATGGGAAACTTTTGCTTGTAAAGGATCAGGATTAATTTTAAAAAGAGCTCACTTTCTGTCTTAGCAACTCATATTTCATTGCTATTCTTTTGTGAAAGCACGGGTTGCTATCCAGCCTCCAACAGAAGAAAAAGGGGAAAAATACAGAAAGCTTGCTTTTATTGCTCCTTTTCTTGCTTTGTCTACCAATGTCTGTAAATTCAGTAATTTTCTGAACATTTTAGAAGGAAAGTTTTTGCTGTAATCAGGTGATGGCATGAGAACAGAGCTCATCAGCACAAACAGCACAGTCCCAGCCATTCCAGTCCCCAGTTTGCCCAGTTCAGAAAGATAGGAGCCATGGCACGAGCAACATACTCTCTATATGCACCCTGTTAAAGGACTCGTACAGGCTGATCATCACAGTGAACATTAGGGAACGTTTATTCTATAAATCTGCCCAATTCAGATATAATCTGTGGCTATTATCAAAGTATCACCTACATCTATTTAAATTCCCCTCACAGTCTTATGTGTTTAAGACTGGTTTTTGTAGCTTCAAGGTAACAGAGCACTGCAACCTTGTAATTCACACAAGCCCTACCAGCACAGCCAGCTGGACACTGGATTTGGTTTAGCAAGAACTGCTTGGGAAGCCACAGCAGTCACACAGTTAACTCCTCAACCTATCCACACTCTTGTGGACAGAAGAAACCCACAAATAACCCATCAAGAAATGGAAATCACTCTATCTCTGAGATCAGGGGGAAAAAAAAATCGAATACTATAAAGGAAGTTCAGCAATTGAACCTGTTTTTAAATGCAGTTATTAGACATGAATGCTGATAGAGCCAAGTTCTTCTGAACTTCAATTTCCATTAAAAGTATGTAATTTTCACTTATTCTTGACAATTGCTTAACTGAAACTTGTTTTTTTCCTAGGGTATGAAAATGGAAATGTCACGAGTGTTACTGTGAGTAAAATAAACGGATGACAGCATTGAATTCCTCTGTCTCCTCAGGTTCTGAATCATTATTAGGAATCCACACTAATGCACTTCATTATGCTTGACAGCTCTTATATGATATTTTTTTCTTGTTGGGGTAAAGAGAAAGCACACAAAACTAACTGAACAACAAAGCAAATGTCTTTGAATACAATGACATGCAAAAATTTAGGTAAGGACTTCGTAAGAAACTAGTAAGAATTTTCTTATGAAGAAATTAATTGAGACCCCTCAAATGGTCCCAGTAAACTGAGGATACAACTGCACAACCTGATGATAAAGACAAGATGCAGAAACTGCCAAGGGCAATAAGAAATAGTGGCAGAGCATTTTAGCACTCTGGGTCCAAGTCAAAACTGAGAAAATATCGAATAAAACACAACTGGTCTGTTTCTGAAACATGGCAGGCTGAGCTTCAAACATTATCAGAAGTCATTACGAAAAAAAAAAGGAAAATAATTACATGGTCTCCTAGACAAAACGATCTACAACCCCCAAGTTTCTTTCTCAGTTGTGATAAATCAATCCACAATTAGAAGAATAATGAAATGGTTTCTCAAATAATCTGGAAGAAGCTTGGCAATGCTACCAAGCACCTGGCAGGGACAGATCTGTTGATAGAGATGTTACAACTACCTACAAGAAGAAATAAACCAGTGCTTAAGAAGAGCACAGGCTACAAGTTTAAGCTTATTTCCTCCTAATATTGTGGTATTAAAAGAGCTTTCATCCTAAATTGCAGTATTTGTGAGTAGGTGTATCTTCCTTTTGTGATCATGTGCTGATATTCTGGACTACTTCTCTTACCTTGATTCATCTGGCTTTAACAAACAAATGCCCTAGACACACAAGGATGCAGTGATGCTGTCATTTCATGATGGCCTAAGGCACACAGATTCCTTTTATTTCCAGCTTTGATACCGATTCCAAAGCAGAAATTCTTGTTATATAAACAAAATATTTACACTCAGTCCAACTGAGGTTACACCTCCTTATTCATGCAAGGGCTTCACCTCAGTGTGTGCCACACTTAAGGACCTTTAGAAGAAACCATGAAAAATAAAGAGGCCAGAGTATTTTCTACCTTACAAACAAACAGGGGAAATAGCAACAAAGCTGTCAGTAAAAAAAAGCTGCATCCCTAATGCTCCTTCTAAAGACATATGTTTAATCATAAATCGACCATGAAAAGAGACTAAGCAAGCCAGAGGAGCAACACATGCAACTCTAAATATTTAGTGGTTTGATATCCTTTTGGAAAGCATGATATTTCAGATTGCTACAAATCCAAAACAGCGTCTCACAGCTAAAAAATATCCTGCTGCATGAGGTAGTTCAAGTATATTAAACAGTTTGAAAAAACGGCTTCTCCAAGAATAGGAATCCAATGAATATATATAAAGAAAAGTAATTGGCTTTTAGAAGTTTTGAAACCCTCCAGCACATCCTTTGGTGTGTGCAAGCAAAAAAAGAAAACAGCGTGTGTATTTTATGTATGTGTATTTATATATGTGTGTGTACACACATCCTGCAATAAAAAAAATATGAAATTCAACTTTAGCCTTAGAATACAGAAAGCTCTCTAACTACCAGTCAAGAATGCTTTGCCCTGTACATCTAGAAGGGTGCTCATTTCTATCTAGAAAATTCAGTGGAATGATTAAGTATTTCCTTGTATAATTCTTAATATTCTAAAGAATTCTTAGAGGGCATTTTTGTCTCCATGAAATATAAACTAAGTTACTTACCTTTCTTCCTGCTAAAAGCACGATTCATGTTGAAAAATCTACCCAGTCAATGATGCTTCTGGGTTTGGTTTTTCCTCCCCACTTTAACCTGCAGAACAACACACATAAGAAAACAGAAAATTCCATTATTATAGTTGAAGTTCTATTTCTCTTCATATTAAAGACACTGCAAATGATCTTAAGAATTCCGATATAATTCTGAGAAAGCAGAGATATGCTTTGCTGAAGAACTTTCAGCATTGAGAAGATCTAAGTTCAAAACGCCCAGTGGTGCTTCACATAGAAAGACATTTTAAGGTTCCTTCAAGCTCTTCTCCTGAAGGTTTCAGAGGCACAGAGCAGGTGGTATGATACATACACATGGAGACAAATGCCACACACAAATAGCTTGGAGAGAAAGCTTCAAAATGAATGCTGACTACAAGACTCCATAAAAACACTCAGTTCACATTTGCAGTGCCCTGTTTTGTGTCATTTAGGCTGTCAGATTATTTAAAGCTAAGTTTTCATCTTCACACAGGCTTGACACTAGGGAAAAAAAAATAAAAATCACAATATATAGACTCTTCTTCACCCAGGGACTCAATACTGAAAAAATTGCCTTCTGTCAGGGCTACTACCTCCTTGCTCCATTAACCTCAGATTGTACAGTAATTTCTGTATTTTCTTCCCTTAAAAACATGGATACACTCTTAAATTCTTATTTAATTTTTGATTCACAATACTATTTTTGAATTTTATTATTTACCAACATAAACACACAATAAAATCAACTACATCCAAAACTATTCAAGACCATTCTATTCAGCAGTGTAGAATTTTTCCTTTTACAACCACATGAAAAGATATTCCTATTACTACTTTTCATTCTGTTCAGATCTTCCAACCAAAAGTTGCACCAGCGCCCTTTCCTTTTCTGCTTTTCAAGCAGTCTAGTCAAAGGAAAAGAAAAAAAAAGGGGACAGTAAAAATAGAAAATCAAAGCACTTGGCTATCAGATGATTTTTTAATCAGCTTGAAAATTACCTTTGCTTTGAATAAAAACCAAACTTAGGCCAGTATTTAAAATGTCAGCATTAAGATGACAAATTCATTTAAGATACTTTATGCAGCTCATGAATGCTTCTTGTGGTGCTTACCCTTCTTTTTCAAGTAAATTTAATACCAATTACAGCAATTATATCCGTATTTCCACATAAATATTTGATGTTTTTCATATTGGAACACATGGGCAATTACAGGTAAAAAAAAACCCCACAACCCAACAAAACCTCAGTTAGAGCTTCCTTTCCCCACTGATGCAGCAGGACTTCTTCTCCACCCAGTCCTGTGAGAATGAAGGAGCAATCCCTGCTTACTTAAACTAGCATAGCACCCTAGACCTACGACCAACCATTTGTTCCTTAAAGCACAGGTACCAGATCACTTTTGTTTTACAGAATTTACTGAGCATTTCAGAAGGAAGGACACAACATGATAAGCACAGGCAGGAGTTATCCGTGCAGTTTCCATGCCATGATTTTGATGCAAAGCCTGGACAGTGCATTTGGTGCCCAGCAGTTCTAACAGCAAGGCTGCAGAAGCCTCACCCACCTCCACAGCCATCCCCTGCCCTCACTGTGGGCAGCACCACACGGAAGGCTGGGGATACACAGGGGTCAGTGAAACCAAAAAGCACCCATGAGGGCTCTGAAGTCCTGGGAATGGTTTTAGCAGCACCCCTGGAAAGGGCAGAGGCATTACAGGGGGAATTCCAACAAGCATCAGTGTCCCCAAAAGCTGAGAATGCACGAATAGCTCTCCTGGCAGGGCAGGCACAGTGTGGGGCTTTCACCAGTGCAAGTGAGGACAATCAACTCAGTTGAAATAAAGTAATAAGGAAGAACATTGGAATTGCAGCTTTTTAAGCAACTACAAGTGTGTTTGGCTTGCAGGTTTAACACAGGCAACCTATTAGATATGCTTAGGGTATATAAGCAGTAGCAGAACTTTGCTCAGGATGTTCACCCTCATGAATTATCAGTCAGTTTTGAGTAAGAAGAGCTTCCTTTCCCCTCTAAAATACCTCTGTCAGTTGTCCTGCACAGCACTAAACCAAACACTTTAGTTCTCCTCCACAGCGGCATCAGAACATGTCCTTTTTCAGAACGCCTTTTTTATTCCTCTCCTCATCCAAGAGACTGCTAAGGAACATATTTGAGATGGTTACTGCATAGAGCATCTTTTAAATAGAAACACTGCAGGCACATCACAAGGCAGCTGCCTGGCCATGTTTCTAGAGATCACCATTCAAGTATTTTGTATAAAACACAGCGTAACTAAGTATATGTTTCTTCCTCATGAGCAAGGATATATTACCACTGAAGTAACCTATGCTAATAAAAGCCAAATTTTGTTGGCTACTTAGCTAAAAATGGGCAGAATTGCCAAAACTATGTTCATAATTTCAATTCCAACAAAACAATATTCTAAAAACAATTCCAGCACAATTTCAATTTCATCTGTAGAACAAAACACAGATGTGGCTTAGGCAACAAACAATATCAAAACAACTAGTGTACTCCCGCTTCACAAAAAAAAAAAAAAGTTATTAAATAGGGAAACAGAATTAGCTACATGTAACCGCATTTACAATTCCCTCAGACTCTGATACGAACATCAACCTCACAGATGCTGAAAGAGAGATGATTAAATGCTCCATAAAATTTTGCTATTTACAAAAGACCAACCCAAACACCACAAGGTTCATTTCAATCTCCTCAGTTGGGCTTGAGGCATGAGGGTGGTATCAGACTGTCATACACAGCACTGGTAAGTTTTCAATCAGAAAAGCAAAGTTATGTTTAGACATATCCTGCAATATCTTTGTTCACAATATTCCAATGACAAAGAATAAAACTCTTAGGAGCAAGTGAGCTGTTTTCTTACAGTGGATGGTAGACTGGTTTTTTTGGCAGAAAACAATTGTTTCTGACAAATCTCAGCACACAAAACCACTGGAACAAATCAATCTGTTAAAGGCTTGTAAAGAGCCAAAAGGAAGGCAAGTCAGAGAATTCCATTTTGGTGCAGGGAGCCCTGTGCACAAGGGGAGAGTCCTCCCTATAAACGACTTGACTTGCAAGGGTAAAGCAGTTGTTACAATCAGAGGCATTAGGGAATAGGAATGTGGACCAAGCCATTCCATTACTCATCACTCAGGAAGACACACCTAGGAAAAGAATGTTTCTCCACCTTAATCTGAACAGTTTTTTTCAGCTTTGTCCAGAAACCAAACCCTACTGGGAAACAGAAGACCTGTTTGGGATTTCACAAAATGGTTGACTGACAAAATGTGAAGAGTTCTGACAGGTACAAACTAGGTAAAATCTAGGTAATATCAGGTTATTTCTTTCAGGACAGAGAGGAAAGAAACAAAAAGAAAAAAAGAGAGAGAAGGCTTAGAAAATAATTTTATTACACCAAAAAAAATTTCAATAACAGACAAACACCCTGAGCAGGAGGAGACATGACACCCACAGTCTGAACACTGACACGGGCATGTGTCCTGGGCAGGGGAGTGTTTAAGCTGTCACATCAAACTTTAGGTAGTCACAGGGAAAGCAAACACCGCCTCCTTTTTCTTCACTGTCATTAACCCCTTGGTTTTCGTGGTGGGGTGTTGTCACAACAAGGAGGAAACTGCAGAATGGCAAGGTGTGCAACGAAACAAGTGGCCTTGGTGACTGTGGTGTTGGCAGGTATTTGGACTGGGGAGTGCAAGGGTGGCAAGATTTGAAGCTGAGATTACTGAGTAATTACTTTTCAACACTGACAATCACATGGGTCGCTGTCTCCTCTGCCTGATGCAGCAAAGGCAGTGAACAATGAAGTGGAGTGGCAGACTTCCAGCTGCCAGCACGAGCAGCCCTCCCTGCCTGCTGAAACAACACTGCACTTCCACACAGGCGTCTTCACATGCCTGTGGGCTCCTTCAGAATGCTGGGTTTTGATATGTTTTCTAAATGTAGAGCTGTCTCAGACAAGCCAAGAGAACACACTTAGGAAGGGGAAGAAACAAGCTATGAATGTAACTCATCTCCTTTGTCTCATTTCCTCTTAGAAATTGGGTATTCCTGAGGATTTATATGGGGTTTCCCCCACAGTCAGGCCCTTTGAATGGTATGGGCTATAACAATTACCCGGGCTGAACCTTTTATTGCATACCTCTTTTTCACTCCACAAATAATTATAACAAAACCTTCCTAAAAACTCCAACTTGTATCCATATACTAGTCTTAATAAAAAGTAAAAGTCCAGTCTCTTTCCTCACCCACACATACAGTGTCCATACAAAGGCAAATTTAGCTTCAAGAAGACATGAAGAATCAGACTCTTCACCATTTCAGATCCCAGCCTTTCAAGCATACTTGACTACATTCCTTAAAGAATGAAGCACAAAATGTCTTCAACCCTGTTTCAAACGGCCTGCAGCACACAGGAATGTGTGATTCATTGACTTGCAATGAAACTTAAGCTTATAAAGTTATTTCTGAAGGTAAGATGAGAAACTGGAATATAATAACGGCTTTGTAAGTTTTTTCTGATTTAGACCAAAACTCCATGAAAATATTGCCCTAGTATGACATGGGGCATAACAGAGAAAAAAACTATGATAATTCAAGACTGCATTAAGTAATACACAAACCCAAGTGAACACCTTAATATCAGGAGGCACTTTCCTTTAGCTTTATAATTGGTAGAGGAACAAACAGAGTATAAAAGGAAAACATCCAGTCACTAGAAGACTTTACTTTTAAGGTTTTATTCAACACCGCATTTTCAAAAACATTCATTATCCAGAGCCAAGTGGCAACCATACTTTCCTCCTGAAGGTGAATCTGGAGAAATACAAAATTACTTGTAGTTTTTCAGCTCTGCACAGGATAGGGCAGGGCAAACTGATAAAGAGCTGGTCTTCCATCTAAAACTCCCATCTTCCCACCACCAAAGCAGACCTTGCTGTTGAGATGACAGTATTCCCAATGGGACAGCACCCAGAGAGCTCTGCTGGCCCTCGAGCCTGCAGCCAGGGCACCGTGTGGATGAAGTGCCCAGAGCTGTCACTGGGGCTCACCCTGTGTGAGTGAAGAGAAGACAGAAACCATCTGGCAAACACCAAAACAGCTGGAAAGCCACATCCCTAAAACAGAGCTCACCTTCCAGCATACTGACTCTCCCTCTGTGAAGGGGGTGGGCAGGAACACCTCAATCTGAATGCTAAGGACTTTCCTGTGGTCTGAGATCACCCTGCTCTCCCCAAGCTCCTGAAACCACCACGAAGGTAGAAGAGTCACACATGCCCTGTATTTTTCTTCCCCTCTCTCAAGCAGTATAAGCTTAGTGCTGTTGTGACAAGTGCTTTTCAGCCTACAGCAAGAAGCCTTTCAGACTACAGGTAAAGCATTTCTCATACAGAGATCTGCCAAAAAAGTATTCACAGAAACCAAGGACAAGCAGATAGTAGTGTTTTGCTATAAATATCAACATCAAAGACAGTCCAGGAAGCAGAAAATCTATACAAAACTCATGCATTTCATAGCAGTTTCCCAAAAACTTTTTTCTAAGTGATTTTTTACTCTTCCATTTCCTAAAATAATCTGTTCCTTTCAATAGGAAAAAAAATTAAAATAGAGATGAGTAAACAGGTGACAAAGGGATATCACTCAGATGACAGCAAAAACAATTCCTTAGGCAAGGTCATCACTAACTTTTGTTTCACAGCAAGAAAAAATATCAACATCAATAAATATAACAAGAATGCACTCCAGTATCAAAATAGAACTATGAAGAAAAAGTGTTTAAAACTGTTGCAAGAACCAATAAATCCTCAAAAAGTTGCTAATAGAAAAAACTTTAGAAATCCCAGACAAATAGAAAATGTACTTGTTCCACAAAAATGGTTCTCTAGATGTCTTTTAAAGCATTAGGAACAAGAAATATTGCACTTCTCAGCATATTTACTTGTAAACAATTATTTTCCATTATGCTCAATTATGCTGATACGTATTAGTGGATTACATGACTCATGGAACAAACTGAAGTTTACACTCTCCAAACAAAAGGGATAATTTCAAACACAAGAGCATCCTCTTCTGCAGAAACAGGTTCTATAATTCGGTTCATTGTGACAGAATAATCATAACAAGATACAAAAGGAGCCTTCTTTCTTCTCCAGTCCACAAGCACCAGTGAGTCAAAGGAGAAGGGTTTCAGTCATGTCAGCCTAATTCTTACTCCACTGTACAGGAACTTACAAATGTCAGATGCTCAGAGCTAGATGAAAGGCTTTAGGCACGTTCTCTCCTGAAGAACTCAGACACGTTCATCTGCTTCCAAAGGACAGACAGATGGCAAACATCTCACTCACTTGCAGACAAGAGGGTCTGTATTTCACACCCCATTAGCCATTTATCAACTAGGTGGAATCAGAACAAGATTTTTGCCTGTCCCGCTATTTTCAGATGGATGGTGGAGCACCTGGGGAGCTTTGTGAGTGTTCTGGTTTTAACAGCAACAGAGTGAGGTTCATCACCAGGGTCCACCATGGACAGGTAAACACAGAATAGCTCTTAAAAATAAACTGGTTCTGGTGGAAGGGCTTTTGACTCACAGCAGGAGTAATTTTCCAGAATTTCACACGCAGTCCTTGCTTGGATGGATACATACAGATAAAAGAAAAGTATTCCTTGACACTTGAGTACGGTTGCTTCTTTGCTGGCATCACTGTTTCTCCTCTGGAAGAGCTGATTACTCTATAGCAATCTAGAGAATCTATTTATTTAATTACTGGCACATTATTTTCAAACCCTCCCTTGTATTTTCTTTAAGGGGAAGGGAATGTTTTTGAAACTTTCAGGTCTCAAAACAGCAGCAAATTTTTTGTTAACCTTCTGAAATTTTTCCAGTTACATTTATTGCATTCATTTCATTTTCATAATCTCATTGTAAAAAGTGCTGCTGACAGAAAAGGCAGAGACCAAAAGACTCATTAGGTATTCTGAAGGTAAATCTCCAAATAAAGCACACCAATTTTAGAAATAGGTTTAGATCCACTTAGAGTAAAAACTCATCGTGTTTGGCAGATGTGTTATAGAGGCACAAGAGTTTAACAAAAGGCATCATTTTTCTACTCTACCAAAGTATATTTGGCCAATCTTGAAAAGTGCATCAGGCATACCATTGAGCACATACGCTCAACAGGGCCCAGAAGACCACTTCATGTGCTTCCCTCAATGTGCATTAACCTTAATTGAAGTTCAAAAGCTGATTACTGATGTTCCAAAGATGATTACGATAAGTGAAAAGCCCATATGTCTGTTTAGACAAAAGCAACCAAGAAAATTCTGGGTAGGTACCAGGGAACAACGTGCAAGACAAGAATGAGGAGAAATGTCCCTTCATCTCCCCACACGTGCCCCTGTATTTTCTTTACTCCTGTACAGCACACACTAGACGTTTTCTTTGCTATAGTCCTCTCAACAGGCTCATTCCAATTTACTATAAATGCAAAATGAAAAAAATTATCACCTTTTCCTCACAGGATGTGAGCTGTGACAATCCAAATGGCTTCTTAGGTCTTTGAAATCACTTTGGGGTTTTTCTTTTAAATGTAAAAGCTTTGGGGCTTTTGTTTTTATTGGGGTATGTTTTTTACAGTAAAAGATCAATACAAAAATTAGCAGAGATCATCCTCTTACGGAAATGAATACAATATGATATCATTATTTAAACCTATTTATCTGCAGGACTTAAAGTCCATACTTTTATACTTTAATTTGGGGACCCTTGTTCCACAACTGTCCCTCAAAGGAGAACCAGAACCCTGTATAACCTCTAAGCATACAGACTGCTGTGCAGGCTATCTATGCTGGCTTTCTTGTCTTTTACAGTCCAATTCCTACCAGCACTTACCTTCAGTGATAAAGGTTATATGATGAAAAAAATCACTATCATAAAAATTTCTGATAATTTATTTTCTCATAATCAATTTATTAACGTATTATATACTTCTGAAACAATGACATACAAAAGTGTAATTCACTTCACAAAGACTTAAAATCCGTGATAGTGAACACAATCCCTTGCTATTAAAATCAATAGATTTCTCACTAATTTTAATACATTCAGATTCCTTGCTTTAATTGGTTAGCCTCAAGGACAGTATTAAGTTTTTTTTTATACAGATAAAATGGGCTTTATTAAGTGATTTCAACAGTTTTCAAAATTGAGAAAAGCTGGCAATATACATTTTCTCACTTGTACTAGATGAATTTTGGAGGGAGTACCTTGAAAAAAGGATTATATTGGTTTTTAGGCTTCATCATATTACATTCCTTTAGCTTATCTGAACACAGTCTGAAGAATCCAACCATTTTGATAAGGTTGTGGTATGAAGTTAAAAAGCACAGATATGAAAGTGACACAAAAGCATAGGAACCAAAATCATATTTGTGACAAATGAACCTCCTCATCTCTGCCTTTTAGATCCAGTGTCTATTCAAATAGTCCATTAAAGTGTCTATTCAGGAGAAACAGTCAGGTTTTGCACACCATTACAGTTATTACTAATCTTATTTCAAGATTTTGGCAAGTGATCCATCCCAGAGCAATTTAGCAGAAAGTACCGACATACAGACTAATACATAATAGTCTCTAAGCTAGCAAGTGCTAGCTGTATTTACTAACACAGCTGGGACTAGGGCGAACGCGCAAGTTTTTAAAAACGTGAGAGATCAGCAGGTTTAGACTGAAACTCTGATCCCATCACACACAGAATGGTACTGGCTGCCTGGAGCTGGGACAGTTCCAGTCCCTGCTCCAATTAACATCCATGTAGTTGAAACGTGCTGCAACTCATGTTAACAGTTTGTTCATCTTTGCACAGTTTAAAACCCTCAGTGAGGCAGCTTTAATATTAGGTAATGAAAGGCTCCCTTGTCCCACCCTTTACAAGCATATCACACTTGACTGTGATCCTTAAACCACTGCACACAGCAACTCCCTCCCCAGGCAGGCACCAGTTTGGGCTGAACCTCCAGCACCACAGGAGAGAAAGAAATAGAGAATCATCCTCCTAAGTACTGGGAGGTAATTTAGACAACTGCTAACATCACGCTCTGTGGCTGATTCCATAACTTAATGACTGGATGTAAAAGAACAGGGATGTGAAAAGCAAGTACCAACACCTATCATGTTTTCAAAGGTAGAAATTTTTAAGCTTTTCACTTGAAATCTGTGGGGAGTGGGGCCATGGGGAGAAAAGGGAAAAAAAAACCAAAACAACAAAACAACATAAAGCAGAACCACAAAACACCAAACCCCAAAGTTCAGAAGTACAATGTTTAAAAAAATGGAAGTGGACCCTTGGCAGAGTTTCATACTGAATAGCTTAAATGACTGTGCCAGGCATTTCTTTTCCCTTTTTTTTGTCTACAGCTCTGAGGTACCAAATCTGGTCTATGGCTCTGGGTACAGCGATTTGCAAACACTGAAGCAAAACTCACAGCACCTCAGTTCTTCAATAAACTTAAGCTTCATCACATCAAGATTTCAAGACCTCTGTGTATGAATTCACAGTGTATCAAATGTGACCACTTTTAAGCCAGACTTTCAAATCTATTTGTGCAGGTGAAGACGGCAGGCTAACTGAACTTAAACTCTGTTCATACATCTTTAACGTCTGTCCCTACCCGTGGGCACGAGGCACCTGAGCCCCCAGAGCTGCCTGACTTCCCTGGAAAGCACAGCTCGCAGGGCTAGCACAGCTGTCCTCCTGCATTAACAGCACGGCTCCACCAGCATTCACCCACTCCTTTATGATACCCCTGTAACACAGCCAGAGAGAATCTTCTCCTAGATAGTTAACACTCTGTTTCCAGGGGAGAAACCACAGAACACAAAGTGCACTCACACACTTGAGAAAACACTTTTTTCAAAAGCCAAACTGAGGAATGAAACAAAAGCAGCACCATCAGCGTGAAACTGCAGCCTGTATCCCACAATTGCACCAAATCACATGCTCATCTTCCCTGCTCCTTCCCCCAAAAACATACACTGACACTGCTGATTTTATGAATCACAAGTGACTCTTCAGATTACTAAGTGACCTCCAGGACTATCACACGCAAATACTACTGGTAGCTGCCAAAGAATATTAAATTACTCGATGTTTTGGATTCATATACAAACACAACTTCATGAACACTCTGTCAATACTGCTTTTCCAAAAGCCTTTCATGTTGCTATACAGTCAAAGAATGACAATTCAAGAGCGCAAGCTGTGCATTTCTACTGGTATTTATGTATTTCACAGTTCATTTCAAAAGACATAGCTAGGAGTACTGAAGAAAACCAAGCTTGTGTGAAATTACCGTCCTAAACAGTCTTGCTTCTATTGCAGTTGCAATTTTTTTGGTAAAAAAATGAGCAGTAAGCTAATAATTGCGGAATGCAGCAATATATGAGGATTGCTTTAAGATAGAATAGTCATTACAGGGCAGTGTTATATATATCCTGCTCAAACACATCACATCTTTAGCTACAGTTTTCCACACTTGTCTAAAACCCATTCTGTTTTAATAGAAAATTTAAGCAAGAAAACTCAAGCAAAGCTCATTCTTCTTTGGAAATTGCAGTACTACATAGGCCCATACATAGATGTGCCCTCTCCACTGTCTCCTGCAGGTGGACGAAAAACACTGCTATTGAATTCTTTCATTTTGGACTCTGCTTTTAAAAGAAAGGAAGCAGTCAAAGAACAGCAGCATGAAGATGGCTTGACAATAATTGTGTTTCTCAAAGAAAGAAACCAGTAGCTCAGCGTAAATACCAATATAAACTACAATACAAATTTTCCATACAAAGAAAAAATATGAAGAAATATGGGGGGGAGGGAGGAGATGAAAATAAAAGTGACTAGTTAGCACTTTCTCACAAAGAACTCACAAACTGAAAGCATAAATCATTATTTAAACTAGGAGAGAAAATTACATGTGAAAATACTTACATGCCCTGATAAACTGAAAAGAAACAGAAGAGGAAGTAATGTTGGGAGCTGGGAGCAGTGGAGACATGAGGTACTGCAGTGTATTTGTGGACAGAAAGTCCCCATCTCTCTGCCAAACCTCTGCTCCTTTTTCTTCACTTTGTTTATGGCTGTGATGCTATGCCTTCCTTGACAGAAGTAGGTATTCCATCTTTCAAATGGTCCTAGCTGACATCCGAGCTGAAATTAATCCGTTTGCTATTGAGGGCAGCTCATGTTCCCTGCTGTTGCTCTATGAACAGGGGAAAGTTCTCTTGAGCAAGGTCCTGAACAAATTATACTCTTATTTTTCATTTAAGAAATTAAAACCATGAGGTTCTCCTCCAAATGCCTGGAATAAAAGGAGGAGCGATTCACCACCACACCTTTAAATCAGCTCAACTATTTGCTTTAGAAAACAAGCATACATTTACTATTCCATTTTATTCACCTATTTGTGGCTATTGTGAAACTTTGGATTAGTTGTGGGTTTATCGCTCTGTTATGATACTAAGTCAGTATCATGTCTGCCACTGTATTATTTAAAATATTAGCAAGATTAAAATCTTGCAGACTGGTCTGAATATGTGATACAAGTACATGCCTGCCCTGTTACACAGCTTCCTGGCAAAAGGATGGCACCTTTCAAGGTTTTCTTTCCGCTATTTTGGCTGAGGCAAAAGGGAGCAAACGCACGGACAAAACCCAGTAAAAGTTGTCTGTGTATCCTCCCCTTGATTACGCTCCATGAGATACACAGTTCTGCCCTGAACTCTCATTCACATATCACCTTCAGCTCTATCTCACAGCTCGCATTAAATACAGGGGTTTGGGGGTCTTTTTTGTACACAGCTGTATTCCAGCACTGGGTCCAAGGATTCCAGCACTGAATATTCATTCACATGAAACCAAATCTTTGCTTTGCTCAGGGTCGTGAACAACCTCACTTGTGACATTTACATCTATTGATCTGCCAGTTTTGTGAATACTCCCTTACAATAAGTTGATCAAAATCATAAATTGATAGTTCCTTGCATTAGAAGATCTGCACTTTTCGTCTCCAGGTCAAAATGATTGTTTTTTACTCCTACAAAGAATCACCCTTTGATACTTGTTTTTACTTCTCTGTATTGTGACAGTTTCAAATTGGTACTTTTTCAATGCTCAAAAAGTCGGTAACCAAATTGTATACAATTTCCTCGATGATAAATGGAAAGTTGCTGGCAGACACTGCTACCTGCCTTTGTCAAAAAAGTTAATTTTGAGAACTATCTTTATTCAATAGACTGCGAGCCAGAGATCTGAGCATCTTCATCAGCAAGAGTTAATAAGCTGCATTTCTGCTGTTGAAAAGATACCTACCCAGTAGCATCCAAATCTGAGCACAAAGGACGACCCTGAGTGCAGTCCAAGCTGGGTAACAAAACAGTCTGGTCATACTGGCAAATAAAAAGTCAGTCTTATCATGTTATCAATCAGGGATATTTTTACGAGCAATGAGATACACTCTCCAAAGCAAAGAAATAAAAAAATTATAGACTTGCCTTTAAATTTGTAACAAATTGCCACTTTGACTCAAGGTTAAAATACAATGTTTTATGTTGTGCTTGTCAGTGAGCCATTATCTGTGCAATTAAGATGGCTTATCTGATTAACAGAAATTCTCTAAACTGCAGTAAATCATTTCTCTACGGTGAATAGCGATTGACTTACTAGAAAATCACCTGGCTTAGCTATCAGTTCTTAAATATCCATAGAGCTCCCATTATCACAGTATTTGACACCTTCTTTAATCACATAATAAAAGCTCGCCACCTTCATATCTCACTTTCATTTCATAGATGGGAGGGCAGAGCCACAGAGACTGATGTTCAGGAGAAGACATTTCTGCCCCCATTTAGCACTCAAGGATAAAACACTGGAGAGACCATATTTACAAAAAACATATAAAAATGCAGGATCAGGTGCCGGGAAGCCAACAACTGGAAACACACTCTGTGTTTTGAATGAACGCCCACAGAGTAAAACAACCAAGAGGTGTAGAAGATTATTCAGAGGCATGTTTTTTATTTTGAACACCTCAGCGGAGGGGAGGAATAAATGGAGTTTTAAGACTGGCAGTTGTTCAGGGATCTGTTGGAACACTGTGTGAACGACAATTCAAACACACAGTGCCTCAGTGGTGGAAAACTGCAAAAGCACCGAGCCGTGCCATTGCTGGAAAGGTGGCAGAGAACTCTTCATAGATCACTGGAACACAACAGCCACCCTTTGGGCTGTCACCTCACCCCCCGAGCTGCTGCCACCGCTGCCAGAGCCACAGCAGCACTCAGGTACAAATGCCCTTTTTTAAGAGTCTTGCATATTAATGCCCCCGTATGGCAGAGCAAACCCATGATAATGGACATGCCAGAGAGTTACATTCAGAGCAACAGGTCTGCTAAAAGGATTAAATTCACCCAGGAAAATAAAACCTTCTCAAAGAGCAAGGGGTGTGGGCAGAATGTGGAAGAGGGCCTGTGACAGAATCCCTACTTGCCACCATGAGCCATGAACCTCACAGCAGATGCTAAAAAATTAAGTTTAAATACCATTAGTCCTCATGTTCCTGATTTTTAATTTTTTTTTTCAAAATGCTTTCGTTATAGGTGTGACAAATTTCAGAGAGACACTTCAATATTTTTTTCCAAAGAATGTCCTAAGGTAAAAAAGAGTAACACAGCAGGCCTTTATTTTCTGTCACTCTGCATCATTGAAACATGACCTATTTGGGTATTCAGGTCTGATATCCATTAATTTAGGGGTTTTTTAACAGACCAAAACTTTAATGTTCCTGTCAAAGTAGATTTTGGGTTAAATTTAAAAATACTACAATAACATTTATTTAGAATTCTTCTTTGGTAGGATTTTTCATCTTCATCTCAGATTCCATAGTGACTTGAAAATGCAAAATATAGATGTTTTAAAGAGTATATATGTTGAGAGAGGCAATTAAGTAAATTTTTATTCATGGCTAAATCATTTATCAAGTCTTTGAGTTGTTGAAGTAGCAACTTAATCTCAAAACATGTTTGCTCACACTGTTTTTCAAACATTTGCAAGCGTAGATGGCCATTGTATTCCCACTCCAGGAGCAGGTGAAAGTGTCCCAAATACCAAGAAAAGTTAATAAAAATCAGAAAATAAGGTTACAGGGCTGAGGAAACATCAGTTCTAACAGATCTAGGCCCTTGAGTACTCTTTGAGGAGCTCCAGTCTTCCCACTCCTGCACTACAACACAATTAAAGCTGAGTGTGAAATGCAAGCAGCAACCTCCAACAAAAAGGGAGCAATCCAAAGGAGGGCAAAGACACTTTACTGCTTCAATACCTATGTTGATAATAACCTTTCGTAATTTAGTTAGGATACTTCAATCTGTAAAATAGCCAAATAAAACAGACTCAACACCTGGATTGACATAATAAACAAATGTGTAAATTTTCCTGTTCTGGGAGTAAATTACATGCAGTGATTTATAAATATAAAACCAAATACATAGACAATCGTAAAAAAAATAAAACATGAATTACAAGACAGTACCTTCAGTCTTAACAAGAACACATACCAGAGATATGAAATGTAATTATTTTTCTCTCTCAAGAGCAGCAAATAAAAGGCTGTAGTTCATTTTTTCTCCAAGAGGACAAAAAATATAACCCCTTTCATTCTTGTTAGGAATGTAAACTCTGGGGAGAGACATCTTAAAAATAAAGTCATTTATAAACGAAAATAACAAGTGGCAACAGATTGCATTTGGAAGTCGAGAATGAATTTTTCAATTTCACATATCATTTAACCGGTGTCAGACAAGAAAAAAAATGACCTGATAAATAATACCTGCAGTGCAAAGCCACTGAGCTGCTGACCACAGATGGATTGACTTAAACATGACTCAGATATACAGAAGAGACTTGCAGTTGAAAACCAGACTGAGGGTTAGATGAGGGCAGCTGTGGAAGTCCTCTGTCTACATCTCTACTACAAAGAGTAAAACACACTACAGAGTTGTCTCACAAAACCATTTGAGGTGGCCTCTGATAACTTTGATTCATCTTTTTACTCCTAGAGAAAAGTACAGCTCTACAAATGCAGGAAGTGAAAGCCACCATGTATTTCTAATAAGCAAAGAATAAAACAAGTAGTTTTTAGGAGCAGTACCAACAGCAGAATGGAATTAACCCAAGTAAGCACTGAAAGAGTGAACACATAAATGACAGACGTGGGGATTTCTTCCAAACACCCTTCCAACAGTATTTGTGGTTTGGGTAGGGCAGCTGGGAAGAAAGACAAATGCAAGAACAAAATCCATCAGATTTTTGTTTGCCTGCTTTTTAAATCACTGAGTACCTGTATTCAGGCTGTTGACAGGCTTTTTTGGCAACCACTTCAGACACACTTATCTCCACCTGGAAATGGTCATAGCTGGGACATCATTTCATTCCTTGTGTCCTGCATAACATCAGCTGGGCTATTCTGCTTGATTACAGCAAATTGTAAAGACTGATGCAGCAGGGCATCCAACAGCTTTATCAACCGCAGCACGGAAATTCCCTGGCTGCTGACACTTTTGAATGACAGAGCACATCTAGATATTGATGAAGCCCTTTCTTCCATAGGAGAGGCCTCAGTTCTTATGGTTATTTAAGTTAAAAGGGATAAAGCAGCTGGAATTACATCTCAAACATACCTTAAACTAAAGGGCAATTATAGTTTGACCTTACATATTATGCCATAAGGCACTGCAATGCACCCATTTATTTTAATAATACAGCGAAAAGCTGGAGATAAATATGTTTTAAAATGATGTAACTGCTCGACTTTAAGAGAAGCTAAAGCCTAATGCTGAACTAAAAATAACAATAATGCAACTTAGATCTAGGTTAAAAAAAAAAGATAATTGCCTATAAAGGAGAAATTAATTAGAGATGCGGACGAATTTTCACCCCCCGCAAACTTTCAAAAGTTTAATGGGCCTGTGAAAAGGAGTGACTCTCCCAAATGGCAGGATGCCTGTAGGAAAGGTGACTGCAAGAAGCTCAAGGTAAAGCACTGAAACAGACCTGGAAGACATTTCACATTCTGAATCATTTGGCTGCAGCCTTGCTTGGCTCCTTGCCCACACCACAGGCAATAAAGGAACCAAGACAAAGCAGTACTAAAACCAGTCTGGCAGTTGGGGAGGCAGAGATCCAGCAGCAGACAGCCAGCAGGGATGGGGGCAGCTCAGCACAAACAGCAAAGCAGAGAAACAGAGCTTTACACAAGCAGATCATGGTTAACAGGATGGAGCACACAGATTTTAATGGGTGCACTGAAATGCCTCTCCCCTATATGCAGGATCCACTTTTGAATCAAGAAAATCAAACACACACAACAAAACCAGAAAAGAAAAATGCAGTCATGCAAACACCTTGCAGTTAAGACTGGATTTCACTGTGATTTTTGTAGGCTTAAAGATCTATAGGAAAGATTTTCAGAATCCAGACTGTGTAAATAACAACTCTGCCCACCTACTTGAACAACATCTTCATACATTTTGCTCACACTCAGAACACCATTCACATTCCCTACACAAACACACAAATGTTTTTAAGTGCTTTAAGGGAAAAATATCTTTAGAATGTACATACTTAATACTTACACTTAATATTGCTTATTAAAACATACTACTTCATGTTTTTCCTGAGTTGGAAGAGACACACAGGGATCATTTAGTCCAACTTCTGGCCCTGCATGGGATAGCCCCAAGAATTCCACCATGTTTCTGAGATAATTGTCCAAAAACACTTCTTGAACTCAGGCTTGCTGCTGACTTCCCCAGTGAGCCTGTTCCAGTGGCCAACCACCCTCTGGGGGAAAACCATGCCCAACCATGACCCATCATTTTAGTTACCACCCTATCAGAGAGAAGGTTTTGTACAGCTTTGACTCAACCACGTTAAAGTACAGCTACTTAAAAAACCCCAACAATCTAGATGGTAGCTTGTGTTTCTTTAAAAACTTTGCTAATGCACTTAAATTACTTACCACCTCACAGGCTGAAAACCACTTCACAGAAACACAGCCATTCAAACACTCCAGGTCTGAAGGTACTCTATCATTAGTCACATAAATAGTCTCACATTTGATTTAACACACTCTTGGAGCAGTTGTGCTTCTCGCTGCCTTCTGTCCAAACACTTCTACTTGTACTGCCCTTCTGCGCTGGCACAAACAAGGAAATTGTAGGAAAAAAAGCAAAAAGCCCCCCAAAAAACTATGTTGTTACAAAAAGTAAGGTCTGACAATAAACCCTGAAAAGCAGAAGAGCAGCAGGAATGTCTCTGCCACCTTCCACCCTGCCTTGTACTGTGGTACTGAACTGGAAATCCAAGCCTCTGTGTACATCAGAAATCTTTCAGTAAATAACGATCTATTCTTAGAATAGAATATTCTGACAGCCATGCTTCAGTCCACAGACAGGTTGTGCCAAAATAGTCAGAAAAGCCACGAATTCATCTCATTTATGCTCAATTTGCTGCCTCTAGAGGCATTGTGAGACATCAGCTCTGCTTGATAAAGCCATTTAGATGCTATAGCAGAGACAAGTTCCCCATATCTTAAAAATTGTTTGAAGTAACTTAAGGCAGCTCCGCACTAAACTTATACAAAATGTAGAACACCAGTATGTGCAAAAGTCAGAATTCACTAGCTTGCTCTAACCACATGAAGACATTTTTATTATGCCCATTATTATTGGAATAGGCCATTAAAGCAAATCCAAATACAGAGTCCAGGCAAACAAATATTACGGCAACCCTGATGAAACAAAGCTTTCCCAATGAAATGTTGAATGGCAATTTTGCTCTAAGTGAAACTGCTTTCTTAATCTTCCTTGAGATTTTAACTTCACTTGCCTGTTGAAAAAGGAACACAAGTGGCATTATGTGTCCCACTGGCCTCTCCTGCACGTCCCTAAAGAGTGCTTAACACAAACACTAATTTATGGTATTACACTCTTGGACCACAAGTACCTCAAATTCCACCTCAGGGTATTAGGCCAACTGCTGCTTAAATTATGTGTAAACTAGCTGAATCATGACCCTCCACTGGAAAAGTCTGCCTTATAGATCATGTCCTCAGGGAGTTGAATGCTGTAATGACAACTTACCACTGAGCTAATCAAGGATCAGAAAACAAAGTTACAATTAACTAAGCAGAGGCACTGAAAAAACAAATCAATAGTGCTATCCAGCTGAACCAGGTCGTGCGTGCCAGAACCTCCTACTATTTACTACTGCAGTACATGACTCCTTCAGTAAAAATAAACTCTAACCCTCTGCAAAATAACAGAGTTATTGAAAGATGTCTTATTACTCCACAGTGAAGTCAGAACTTGTTCACTATTTTGGAGTTTTTAGATCCCACCACTGGTCAACACCTGATTTTGAAAATGTCAGTGATAAAACCCGCCCCTAAAGGTTTCTGCAAGTGTTGGTCTGTGCATTTTTATGTAATTTCTGCTCTAACTTTACAATGACACATGCTTCATTTGCTCAATAAATGAGGGACACCAGAACTACATACACCTTTAAAAGCCCAATTTTCCTAAAATAAAGCCTTTGCACATAACACCAGATTTGTCTTTAAAATCCAGAATTCCACACACTACATAAGCCTGCTGCAAATCAGCAAAAGAATTCGTATCTAAGAATCTTACATAACTGTGTTTCAAGTAAGTCTATATTTACAAGATGATTCTGTGCTTTGGACTGGTAGTGAGTCTTATCAACAACAGCTTTTGCCAATGGCCCTGGCTTTGCCCCTCACTGTGGAAAGACAGACCCTATCAGGAAGTCCTGAGTGCAGAGGTCAAAGTCAAATCCAGAACACCCATGGGAGAGATTCTGAGTGCTGTTGTCAGAAAGAATGAACAGTCAAGTCATAAACATACACACTCACTTCCTGAAAACCACCAGTAACTGGTATCCTACAAGATAACGCCAAAGCAATAATCCAGAATCCAAGGAACTTTTACTTGAAATACAGTATTTGCATACTCTCCTACTCCATGGTGCACCAAGGAGGTCAGGAAGGAACTGCACCCAAGTGTCTGCTTGGAGAAGCAGTGAAGTCAGGGGAGTGCTGTGCAGAGGCTGGAATACCACTGCCAGAGCCATCCTGGGGCCCTGCTAAGGACAACCTTTGGAGAAGCCAGCAGCATCCACACACTCAGCCTCAGCCAACCTGAGTTTTACACTTTCTCAGAGGTACTTCAACAGATTTGGGATTTATAATAAAATTAATCAGTTGCTCTAGAGCACATTCCAGCAACTGAAATAAGCCAGCCAAGAGAGAGTTTTTGTTAACCACTAGATTGCTAAACAATTGCTTTTGCATGTCCCTGCTAAAGATCAATAAAAGTTTGATACATTGTTTTCGCTCACCTTCCTTTCACAAAGGTAAACAAGTCATTCTGTTTTCCAGAGGTCCTAGTTCCCTACCCACCCTTTGAAATCATTTAAAGCATCCAATGCTTTTGACAAGTATATCGCAACCACTTCTATAAATAAACTCTTACGCACCACAGCACTGCAGAACCCCAAATTTTGCTTTTTTTTTTCTCCCAGTAAATCAATGGAAACTCACAGCTGCTGCCTTTCCTTTATCTGGACAAGCCTTTCTCTCTAGACTACAGAGAAGGGAAGCAAGGAGACTGCAGCTCCAGTGGGCTGTTAAGCTCTGAGTTATCAGCTGTGGAAAAGGGAGGGACATAAATAAAAGGGGAAAAAAAGGGACAAGCCAGTTTGTAAGTGTCATGCCTGCAAGCATTATTCTCTCATTCAGCAGCAGGGTTACTGAAACACAGTTGCTTAGACTGGGAGAGTTTTGGGTCAACAACTCAGTTTGATATACACTCAGGGGGCCTCAGGTCATGGGTGCTATCTAATAGGGGAAACAAACACGAGCTTCTCTCTCACCCCCAAAGTATATAAACTTTTGGCTTTCTTATAGGCACTTTATATGGAAAAGAAAAGCAAAAATCCAACTTGAGCCATTCACTCCAGTCTTAAAAACCTTCCTCTACTCAACCACGAAATAATTAAAATATTTGCTTAAGCCTTTTCTGCAAAACACTGCACAGCAACAATTACACCAGCTTACCCTTCTGCATTCCAATTTCTTGCCAAGGTACAGAGCAGACACTAATTCTCACGTGGAATAGATCACTCATTTGCCAACATTTTTGAACCTTTGTTACTGCTGCTTTATATTTTCTGGTGTAGTAGATTAGAAAGAAGCAATGACAGATATAAGTTCTGAACTAGAGTATTATCAAAGCACAGTAATTGTTTTCTCATTTTAAGAAATGTAATGCCAACAGCTCAATGGAAATGTATTTCACCTAATTTAATACAGTTCTGCTGGAAAGGTGTAAATCAAACTAAAACACTGTGAGCAATAGATCTGTATTTTCAAATAGGAATTCTGATTCATATATTTTACCATAATTTCTTCATCCACACTGGCCCTACACCAACAAAGTAACTACTTAACACACAGAGCAGTAGCTTGGCCATTTTTTAATTCAATTCCACCAAATATGAAGTGCACAAGACATGCAGAATTAGACAAAAATCCTGGTCCTTTAAGGAAAAACTGACTGGCAGTCTCATAATTATTAAAAGAGAAAAATGAAAAATAGAATACTGCACTCCCACGGCTTGTAGGAAATGTGTCTGTAGAAATGGTACCACATCTTGTTTCAGCATAAGGAAGTTCAATCCCCTCTAGTGCAGAACTGAGGACCTGAAAATATGCTTTTTACTGAAAGCTTGAATAAACCATCCTAGTTTGAATCTTGGTATTTTTGTTGATTCAGTGAGAGCTATTTAGTTACACTATTCCCATCAATCCCCTTGGATCTCTTAACTTTCAAGTACAGAGACATCAAGACCTAGCATTTTACCTAATCAGCAAGGGAATCTTATTTTCCTGATCCATGAAATGAATAAATGACTTTACATCCTCTATATACACCTTTCATTGATTTATCTTTTGCTGCCTTAATGTAAAAACTACCTTTGTGAGGAATATGAATTCATGCTGTTTCTTTTCCTTCATTTCTTGTTTCTCTACTTCATTCCTCTTCCCCTGACATGGCTGCTTTTTTCCCCTTCACTTTAAGGAAAACACCAGAAACTTATATTATGCAGTCCTTCCTCACCTTGTATTGTTTTCTCTGTTAATTGCCAGAGGGATTTTTTTCATTAGTTCTCAACTGAGTTTCACCAAAATCGATCCAATTAATTATGTTTTCCCTTTTTCCTATGTCATTAGTCAAGCTGGCAAGTAAAACCAGGTGACACCAAAGCCTCTAGCACATTATTTAACAATTCCCTACAATTGGATATACATTTTCTTCTTTGCAGTCAGTTGTTGCCAAGAAGACAAAGTTCTTGCATTCAAGGATTTAAAAATCATTTTTCAACCACAAATTGGAGAAGCACAAATATCCAATGTTTTTCAGCTACAGCACAGAGCCCACCAAAAATAATGACAACCTGGTACCTACTCCAGTACAGTGAACGAGCACGTGATAAAATTTGCAAGTGACCATCCAATTCCTTATCAAACATGTAATTCTTACCAGTAGATAATCTTGTCATCCTCATAGAAGCACAAGAACAAACAGTAACAAAACAAATGACAAACTTGATATTATGTCATAGTCTGAACTATTGTTTTGTTCTATTTTTGTCATTTTTAAGACTGTATCATCACACATGCACTGGATACCTATGAAAGTGAAATTCTGGTTTTCATTGTTGTCTCAATTCAGTAAGAAAGTGAAGATCACAGTAAACTTTAACCTCTGAAGCCCCGTGATCAAATATTACTCAAATCTGGACCTATATTCTCACCTCAAGTTTATCTGAGGCAAAGGCACTTTTTGCTGATTTTGTTTTCCCAGCCAAGAAGCAGAACAGCATTGGAAGCAAAAAGGCTTCAGGACATTGCACCAGGTGCTTACTTATTCTGTTTATGCTACCAGGGACAAAAGTCAGAGCTACCAACCACAATTTACTATCTTTGAATCCTAATATCCTAAATAATTTCACCTAGGAAGCTGCTGATAGTCTCAGTTATCTAGGCACTTCAAAGTCATAACCAGTGGTCCAGCATTAACCAGTTCATTAACCAGATCCTTTAATTGTCAGTAGGAAGGGCAAAGCATGGATGGAGCTGAACTTGGCAAGGCATGCAAAGAACAACAAGGAGTGTTTCCACAGGTGTGACAGCCAGAAAAGGAATGTCAGAGAGAGCACAGCCCTGATGAGCACGACTGGCAAACTAGTAGCAACAAACAAGGAGAAGGCTGTGCTACAACAGCTTTTTCTGCCTCAGTCTTCACTGGAAATCTCTCTCTACCCAACACCTCTCAAGTGGATGCACCACAAGATGGGGAATGCCGGAGAAAAGTCCCTCCCACCCACTGTAAGAGAAGCTCAGGTCTGTGATCACCTGAGGAACCTGAACACACATAAATCTATGGGACCTGCTGAGATGCATCCCAGAGTGATGAGAGAAATGGCTGATGGAGTTGCCAAGCCACACTCCATGATATTTGAAAGTCATGGCAGTCAGGTGAAGTCCCTGGTGACTGCAAAAAAGGAAATATTGCACCCATTTTTTAAAAAGGTAAAAAGGAAGACCCTGAGAACTAGAGACTGTCAGCCTCACCTCTGTGCCTGGGAAGATCATGGAACAGATCCTCTGAGAAGCTCTGCTAAGACTCATGGAGGACAGAGAGGTGATTGAGACAGAAAGCACAGTTTCACCAAGGGCCAGTCCTGCCTCACCAACCCAGTGGTCAAGACCCCAGAGGTATAACTAATGATACAGTTTACTATTAGAACATAAGCCAAGTGCTGAAACACCAAAAAAGCTTCCCTAACAGGATGTACACTGCCCCACAACATTGTAATTTCACTGCCTTGTTATTCTGCCAAACAAAACGTTTGTCAGTTTTTGTAATTATACTATGCATCATGCTCATTTCATTTGCTTCTATCATGCCTTCATTGGGATACCAAGATAATAAATGCTGAAGGTCATTTGTCTAAGAGAATGTGTTCTGGAGCTACAAGGTACTTCTTCCCTTGATCTGATGTGAAATGTATCCTGTTCCATTTCATCATCATGACAGTAATGAACTCAGCACACAAATGCTACACTCTCATGCTGATGCTCTACTACTCAAATTTTTTCTAAAAAAAAACAAGTGCAAAAGGCAGAGGAGTGGTAATTTCAGCTTTTTCAGTAATGTATTTTTGTTTCTAAGCTGTATCTGTGCATTTTAAGAGTTTGATATTCCAGGCAGAGGATAAAACCATTAACTATTGCACACATAATGACATTGTGATTCTACTTGAGACTGTACAGCTGAGTTCCCCTGAAGACAGCAGAAGCTCTAAATTCTCAGCCTCCCCCTCCGCAAACTCGGGTTTTAAAGACAGCATCCACTCTAACATTTTCTTGTCAACTGACACAGGATCTAACCCAAAAGACAAGTCTGAAACACATATTTAAGTGTCGTTCACACCTAGATTGACACCTCACTCATGAGATTCAAACTCTGTTTAATAAAAAAAAAAGTGTAAACACTTCTACTTGCCTCGCCCTGATTAGTTTTTTTGTAACTATATGGTAACAGCATTCCAACTGTGCTTTTCACATTAAAGCAGAACAAGAGAAAAGGTCATAGGACACTCTGGAAAGTAGCACTCATCAATGCAGCGTTCAAGGTTAGATCAAAAGGAGCAGTGGAACTGGGATACACTGACTCAAATGGCTCTACTCCTTTTTGTTTATTTGCTGTTCACCCCATAGAGCCTGAAGCTGTTGACACAGCTGCCTGCCAGCAAAATTTATTTAGAAACTCCTTCATATTGTACTGTTCACAGTCACTGTAACCAATAATTCAGGAATTATATTTATAGGGCAGCTGTAGGCAAAAGCACCTGGATGTGCAGCAGAAAGTTAAGGCAATTCACTGTTTATATTCAAGGCACAGACATTGCAGAAACCACACAGAGAGGTTCTTCAGCTGAATTACCAGAGAAAGACATGGCAGTACCTCGGCTGTGTTTTGTTCTCGTACAGTTGCCAAAAATCTTTGTAAAAACCAGTATTTTCTCACTCATACATAGCCAAAGCAATACTGCACAGGTTTAGTAATACCCACATCATAAAATAACACAGAAGAAACTCAGCTTTCAGAATACATTACAAACTGTACAAGTCCCAGGATGTAGTGTAACTTCTTCCTTAATACTCCATTTTTCCTCCTCCTTCAAGAGAGGGAGGATGCCTCTTTTATAATTACAGCTTCATAGAAGCCACGCCAGTTTTAAAGACAACAAACAGCATTTAGTGAAGGCTGTAAAATCTGTGAGGTACAGTATGCTTGACATCATCTCAAAGCAAAATGTTCCAAATCATTTCAGCTTGGCTTTTTGAAAACTCTGAATAAATAACCACATTTGTCCTAGTGGATTTATACAGCACATCTGGGACAAATACATGTACCTTAATTATACCATTAAAAAAAAATTCCAAACCTTAAATCCACAGGAAAGTCCCCATGGTCCCCCAGTGCCACAGCTAAGCAAGCAGTCTTTCCTAAACTCCCCTTTCCAACTCTGTTTACCCCATCCCTATCTTCTTCAGTTCATAGATTAATTCCCTATTGAAATCTTACAGAATTTTAATGTGATTAATAATCTCCTCTTTGCTCTGCAAAGTATTTAACCTTCTTCTTTTGCAAGGTCATAAAAATAATTGTTACAAACACTCTGGTGCAACAGACCTAAGAGACCCTACTTTTCTGTAGATGAAAATAAAAGTCCTGTACATCTCAAGAATGTGGTATCTATGTATTTCACATTACAATTGGCTTTAATTACATACCCACAGAGTAATGTTGGCAACATCGTTTAAAAAAAGAAAAAAAATTTGATCTGTGGTGTAATGTGAAATAATCCTGGATAATTGATAAAGTTAACATGTAAAGGCCTAAAGTAAATTCTAAGGTGGGTGATAGAAAACAAAGCTGTACTGAAAGGAATTAAACCACCCTGAAACATAAATGTTAGAGTAGTCCCATAAAACAATGAGCTATAGAAGATTATGGACGGAAGCAGCCAGAACATAAATTAGATATCAGCAATAGTATCCAAGTCAAGAATAAACCTCATGACAAGTCTAAAGGTTGTCTAAGCAGCCTGTTGCCCATACAGGCTTTAAACACTGCATGCAATGTGGTGGTAAGAGCTTGCAATGAAATAAAAGGGAGTAGACCAATTGGTAAAACAATCAAAATCCACAAAGCTAAACTATTCTCTTAAGGTTAATTCAGGGAGCACGAAGTTAGAGTGCTTCTCAAGGGAAACAAGCTATGACTTTCTACAGTTCAAAACCACACTGTCCTCTACACAACGAAAGGACTAAGGGGGAAAGAAAATAAAGTTCCCAAATTAGACACAGTGATTTCTCACACTTCAGGTAATAATGCATTTGCAAAGCTGAGACTAAATATACAGTCACTCTTTAGCAGAGAAGAAACATCAAAGTAGAATATTGTTTAATTCCTCTGCACTGGAGACATTTCTCCCAGGGATATTCTGAAGGTCTCTAGGACCAGAGAAACAAGCAGTAGATACAGCCCTATCCCAGGATGCTACCACGACATTGCATTCCTACAGTTACACACATTTTGATTTGTCTCCCCAGGTGTTCAGGCAGTGCATCACCGCTGACAGGTCAGACTTGCAGAGATCATTCCTTTGTACTCCCCTACTGATACTGGAAGGAGCACAGGGCATTTTACTCAGCTTGCAAAAGTCACTGGCTAATGTGAATTACTCAGCTCAGCACAGACAGGCCAGCTGTGTGACTCATGGAAAGCCTCCACTGCTGTGACCAGGGTTGAATTAACTGCCACAATGAACTAAACACTCAGTGAACCCATCTTATTTGCAGACAATACATTTCATATTTTGTTTTTCTTGGTAACATCATTAAATTTTTTTTCTGCTTGTTCTATTCTTATTCTCACTAAAAAACAAAAATGTAGACAAATTACATGCTGCAGGAGTGCTGGACAACAGAATTTTTCATAAAAACATGAAAGAACAACAAAGCATAAAATGCAGACAGGCCAGTGATTTGAGAGTTAGGATAAAGTACTACACTTATGTGACCATTACATGTCATCTGTGTCTCTGCCTGGACATGCAGAATGGTGAGGGTATGAGCATGTCCAGATTAATAAATGAGCAAAACACTCCTGGAAATATTGGAAAGAGACTCACGGAAGTTTTCAGCTATTGGTAGTTGGTATTTAATTCAGAGGGCAAATTAAATAGGGGAAACTGACAGAAAATGAAGTGTGTTCATCTGTATGATATGTAAGTACCATGTATGAACACAAATCTTTCATTACTATACTTCATTTATGAATTTTAATCTTCTCCAAAAATGTTTACAAGGAATTGAATCAAACCAGTTATCAAACAAGAACTCCATACAGTTCTCCCAGGACAACTAATGCACAGTTCCTGGCCTTACAATGGACAGCCAGCCTAGAGCTCATTACCTAAGAAATGATCACACAAATTTTTCCTTCACAGCCAGTCTTTGCACACATACACAGCCTTAATCTCATGTAAACCCATCTGCAGGTATACATCTGAGGTAGTTGTTTACAAACAAAGAGAAAAGCTTGTCTCAGTGCACTTTAATGGGTATTACAAAAGATGCCACAAAACCAAGAAAAATTCCCTGACCCGCTAATATTTATATTCTGCTAGAAAACAGCAGGATGAATACTCTTGAAATGTCTATGGTGCCAGTAAAAAAAATCCAAAACAAAATTTTGGACTGTTAGAATATTTTAATCCATGTAGAGATTTTCAAAAAGCTTTTCTGATCTATGCCCACCCACATGCCAGCTCCAAAACATCTATGAGATGAAATAATTTCAAGTAGATCATGACAGCCTCATGAGATTGAAAGAGTAGTGATAAATCTGCACACTTTGTCACTCTAAAAAAATGCATAAGGCAGTGAATTACTTTCCCTTATGCCTTTAGGAATGAATTGGAGTACGTGCACATGCAAACACATACACATTCGTGTGTGTATGCATGCAGAGTGCACCAATGCACAATTCCTCTGCACTGTGTACTTCAGGCTGGATCTTAGTACTGTTTCCAGGAGAGCCACAAAAGCAGGCAAGCAATCTTTCCCTCAGCTGGTCTATTCCCTGCCTCCAAATTGGAGAGGGACTGAGACAGGGAGAACAATGCAAGGCTCAGAAGCAGTTGTTATGTAGTCAAGAAACACAAACTTCTCGATTTAGAAGTTGGGATTCAGAACTCCTTCCTCTGTACAATTTATAATGTAATTATAGTATTGCTTGCAGCTCAAAATGACTCATGCAAGACCATTTTGGAAAAATACCTCTCTCTCCCAGAGCAGCTTTGCCCTCTAAAGCTGTTGTGCACTGTGCTGAATTTATTCCCACAGGGCCCCTCCTCAGTGTAAAAAAACATTTATATTGTGACCCTGGGCACTGCAGGATTTACCATTTGGCAAGGATGGTTTCCTCACACAGCTGCTATAGCCTGGCAAGCTCCAAGTACTGCTTGCATTCCCCTGAAATACTCCTCATGCACATGGACTGCAGAATTCATGCAGGCAGCTGAAATCAGCCTGCAATGTGCTACACTCACCGTGCAAACTGCAGTCCCTGTGGCAGGAAACACCAGTGCTGCCACGGGGACACACTGCAAATCCTTCTCTATGACCAGGTATTTGGTGTAGTGATAGGAAAGTCACAAAAATGTAAAATCAGGAATCAAACATTTAAGAGGAGCTGTTACATATTTAATGAGAAGTTGCATGAAACACCACTAAAAAATTTCTTTTGGAGATGAAAATCACAAAAAAGCCCCACACAACGCTCTAGTTGTACTAAGCAAGATTTCAGTGTGTACTGAAGACATTATTTGTTATGTCAGTAAGTGAAGAAGACAGTGATTATAAACATTGTCTAAAGACACATATAGAGCTGGAAATGGAGCTATCGGAGACAGGGAAGGTGGATAACAGACAAACAGTACAGGAAGTCTGTGGGGACAGAATCTCAAGTACATGACTTTACTAAACTGATTCCTCTCCTAGCCCACAAAGCACGGGGAAACATTCTTTCAGATTTCAAAAAGGACAATCTTGTGCTTAGTGTTTTCAGTAAACAAAGCTGAGAGTTAAGTGAGGAATGTCCAAAAATTACCAGCTTGCTAAACTGACATGCAAATAGAAACACAAGGCTGAGGTTAGACTCAAGTACTCAACTCTTCCACTAATTATTCACTCCCGAAAAAGCCATGGTTTTCAGGCTTTACTGAAGCCCAAATCACTGTACACAAAATAAGACTATTTTGACATAGCCAACACAAGCCTCATCATGTATCCTAATTTCTTTTTGATTTGACTTCAAAACATCTGCACATTGGAGGCAATCCTCTGTCCTATGTCCAGCCTCACAGCCCTCCTCAGGCCTAAAAACATATTTCAAGGCATCACACAGATTAAGCCTGAACATTTCAGTAAGCACAAAACTTTGTTCTATGACTTACAAGAGTTTCATTATTTAAAACCTTTGAAAAACTAGGGAACTGATTGACACCTGCTCTTCACCCCCAGAGGAACAGTTACATGACTGTATTTAAGCAACTGGACACACTAATTTTTCAGTGCAGGTTCTTCTTCAGTAGTCCCATAAAACCAAAACTGGAATTCAAGCCTGTCTTTGTAAGCCTGCCACCTGCTTGCCTTGAGCTGATTTAAGGAAGCACATTCTCTGGCTTTTTTCCTCCTGTTTAGATGGCAATTTTGATTTAAATGTTCTGACAAGTTACTCAAGTTTTAAAGAAAATCATTGTTTTTATCTAGTGGTAAAAGTTTGATTATGTTTGTGATTTATAAGAAATTATTTTAAAAAGGCCAGGTTGCAGATGACAGTTTGCCTACATCATACAGCCCACAGCTGCATAAAACAGAGTAACTTCAGCATCACAGCCTTTGAAACATGATTTATGATGACTTCATGTTTCCACAAATGGGTATAGAAAAAAAAACCCAGAACTGTTATGCCTGCCAAATAAATTTGAAAACACAGATATTGCAGCCTAAGTGATTTTCTAAATGGACAATTTACCTGACAGTAATAAAATACACTTGCTCCATATCCAGACAGAAAGTAGTAAGCAAATGCATTTAACATCAAAATATAATTTTGTTTGACTCTTCAGTCCTGGGTTTACTTAGGAAAAGAACCCAACAGTTTCAAGTTTTCCAAATAGTAAATAAAGGCTGATTAAGATCTCTAAATCATAACATAATTCAATCCCAACTAACTGATATATCTTATCACATTATTGATAGTGAACACATTGATACACAGTTGCGTTTGGAGCAGCTGATAGTGCCAACACTTCATATGAGAAAATGCACTCACTAGAGAAATTATCCCAAGAATAAAATTTATATCTTATGATGCATTAGATGCTGGTACTTTAATTGCTGCTATCAGAACTCATGAATAAAAGTGATATCAACACTCAGTAATATTCATGATTGTTGATCGAAAATGCCTTACTAAAACTAGAGAATTTTGCACGTTGACACTCAACCAACTGCAAAGGGTTGGCAGGGTTCAGAGATGAGCCCCTGCCATCTGCACATGAATATGTATCAAGGGTTCATTTGATTGGTAACAAACAAGTTACAGTCATTACAACAACCATAAAGAGCACCGTGTAAAGAAAGGCTAAGGAAGTTATTTCAGCCTACAGGATTCCTGTATGAGATACAGTGACACCTCCAGAATATACACAGACACTCCAGCAGCACGTCACTTCTAATCAAGCCTTCAGACAAAAATCAAATCAGGATGGACAGGCTGAGACAAGAAGCTGCCAACGTAAAGACTAACAATAGTGCATCTGTCTGAAGGAAAAAAATCCATCCAAAGATGTAATCTGATCCACTATCTTGGCCGAAAATCTGAATTTACATGATTCAAACTGTGGCATGATTCTCTCTCTTAGTGATTTGAGATCATATAGTGAACGCTGGTGCCACATACTCCTCATGGAAAGCCTTCAGCTGAGATTTCAGACTGTCTCACACATTAAATTCTTCCCATGGCCAAGTCTCTGCTTGGCTGTAATACTGCATCCCTTTAGATTGTTCTGAAACACTGTTTATTGCTATTTCACTACACTTGCAAACACTGTTATATTAATTTTGCCATTCTCTAAGGGTCTAAAGCACACCCTTGCACAGCTCTTCAGCCACAGCCTAAATTTCCCTAATATTTTAGAGTACCTCAGTTGAGACTGGAAACACATAGGACCCCTCTCCCACAATTCTGAACTGCTCCTGTGGATCAAGACAGTGGACAGCATCTAATTTCTCAACCTCTACTATATTATTCCATGTTGTGACCACGTAATAACACAGAATTGATGGTAAGAGAAGGAGAAAAAATTCCACAAGTAACTAAGTGGAATCACAAAGAAAATGAAACTCAACTAAACAGGGACAAAAAGCATCAGGTATCTAGTAAATAATAAATTACTCTGGAAAAATATAATGGTATTTTCTCTACAATGCTCATGGTTTTTAAAGACTCTCAGTTGCTCCAGTCTTGGCTGCAGTTCATGCATAGGACACAATATTATTATATATCCTTGGCTCTATCCACACTGCCCTTAATTACAGGCACGGAGCACCCAACTAAAAGCAGGACATGAACCACAATTGCCCTTGTGGATGACAGCAATGCAAGGAATGAGGGTCATGGGCTTCACTGCAAACCTCAGGGTTATGCCAATATCACAAAAGCATCATACAGAGAACTTTATCCTCATCTTAAGGAAAATTGCCCTGGTCAATGCATGACTTAGTAAGACTTCAGAAGCATCACCCAGCCTTATTCTGGATAATTCTTCCTGTTTTTTAGGAATATTCCAGGAAAGAAAAGAAAGAACAGAAGTGCAAAACTACAAGTTTCACAGCACAATGCAGGGAACACTAGCTGCAACATTTTTGCCATCCTTGGCAACTTCTCAAATTGCCCTGGCCATAGAGACATTTTCTTTTAAGGAAAACCCTAACTGCCATTGGACACAGGCGGGGAATAACAGTTACATGAACAAACTAGCAGACATCTATGTTTCAACTAAGAAACATTTCAGCATTCATTTGTATGAAGTAAGATGCTAGAGAAGGTTATCCACAGAAACTGAAATTTCTATCTTCAGGTATGTTTTAAATGTCAATAAGTACACTGTATTCAGAAAGAGGTAAGGGAAGCAATACAAAAAAACAAGACTGCCAAACTACAAACCTACAATTACTGATCAATCACTAAAATACACTATCTGGAAATAATTTGTGCTTTACTGCGTATTTTAAACTAAAATAGAGGTATTTCATAGATAGTAACAGAATGGAAAAAACCCTTTACAAAGAACATAAAACAATTATATTTTTAGAAGTAATTTGGATGGGTTTCGCAACCATATAATCAGATAGAGATTTATAAGAAGTGTAATATATTTAAGGTGGGTAAGTTCAGTTTTCATCTGAATCTTTAAAAGCTCAGATTTTTATTTGCGAAATACATTCCACCACAAAAGCTGTAATCAGTGACCTAAAAGCCTGAGATTCTCCAACTTTGTTTCGCAAATCACATTACATAAATCAAAGATAAGCCTAAGTCATAGTGAAAAAAATATATTAGATGGATGAAAGACTTTTAGATAAGAAGCTCAAAAATTATCCCTGAACCAAAGCTATTAATATGATTAAATTTAAACACCTCCCACAAACAAAAGTCTCAAGCTAAGTCAGTTCTAGATGCTACACACAAGAAGCTCTGTATAACATTCTTTCAGCCTTGTACACATTTGAGTAAGGATGCCATGGTCAACCTGAGTGCAGATACTCAGCAATGCAGTCTAGAGGACAGTTTCACTGGATGCCATACATCACCTTCCCCAAGGTGTCACCCCGAAAGTAAGCAGCCCCCTGCGTTCCTGTGAAGGAAGAGGCATCCCATAGTATTCATGTGTATCCGGGAGGCTGCTTGCAGATTCCACTTACGTTACATAAAAATGATTCTCCCCTCCTCTTGAACTCCACTGTATTAGTGACCTCTAAGTAAGCAGCACAGTTATCCTGCCACCACAGCTGCATTTCACATGGACATTCCCTAGTTTTGAGTAAACCCACTTGAGTAAAACCAAAGTGAACCATCCCCAGTTAGGCACAGCAGTACACTTTATCTTACTCTAGCTTCAAATGGATACCTAATGTATCCCACTAAAACACAGTATTTAGCTTTGCCACAATTTAGATGTAGTGACCCCTACAATGGATGAACAGGCCAAGGTCATCTATCACTGTAAATGCATTCAGTCTCACCCGTCCCAGAAGCAGGAAGATGCACACTAAGTTAATTAAGAGAGAAAATAAGGTACACATTACACATCTTTCTTCCACACTAAAGCTTGTTTTGATCTTTTAAAATGGATAAAAATTATCTTCACAGAAATTCATACAGGCCCAGGTCCAAGGGGATGACAAGGAAACCAACTCCAGACCCAACACAAACTCCCTCCAACATGCCTGCAAAAAAATTCCATCTGATCTCAGTTCTATCTTCACTGGCTGTATGCAGTTCTGCAGGAAATAACCACATATAAAAAAACCCCAAACACCTAATTGCTGTATTTCTCTGTTTCAGATTAGAAGCAACCTACACCTGCAGTGGACAGAGCAAACATTTACAGGTCCAAAGCAGCCAGGTATAAAACCATAATTCATTCTCGTCATAGAGGGGAAAAACATGGATAGCATTTTTAAATGTTGTGAGGTGATCACATGTATTCACATAGTCCAACAGTAAACAGACGTTTCTCCACAGAAGCCTGGACTACAAATATATGGAAAACCAAAAATGCTGAAAGAATGCAGCTGACCTTCTCTTAGGGCACAGTAATGACCATATGATCACAGCCAAGAGAAATGTAGCCCAACTGCAAAAACATTAAGATATGTACACTTGGGGAAAAACCAGGATATGAGATACTTAGTAAAGACTAGCAAAACATGGAATCAGCATTTTATAACAGTGAAGTCTTTGATGAAGAACACTTCAGAGTTCCATAGTACATTTTTCACTTGTTTTACTTACTTTACTGACTATTAAGTCAAACTTCCCACAGTAGGGAAGAGGGTAGGCGAGCAGAAACAGAACTGCAAAAACTACAAGAGCAATACCTAGACATTCATGAGACCAATATGGGACCCTAAATAAAGCTCCCCTGCCCTCATTTCACCGGGCTACTTTCCATAGTAAAACACTAATGCAACCTTTAAAATTTTAAAGCACAAACACCTACACCCAAGCCTGTTACAACTAAACTTCCTACAGAGCTCCTAACAGAGAACCAGCCCTGAGCAAGACTGCTGGGTGAACAAAGGAAAGACTCTGATGTACCACAGCAAGGTGGAACGAGACATGAAAACCCCTCAGCAGCTCATCAAAGCCTCTGCAGGTTATCAGCTTCCCTAAGTGAGAAATGCCCTGGACGTCATCTGAAATAATTAAAAAACGCAGGTTTTAAGCTTCCCTCACAGGTAACTGGGGCGTGGGAGGAAGCTGATAGGAGCCTTCCCCTCTAGCCAAGTATAACCTGAATCCTGCTCCTAATGCTCCGCAGCCCAAGAGATAATTTTTTTCCTATTAACTAAAGAAATTATTATTAATAACTCTCGAAGCGATTGACATATACATGTTGATAATCATTAAGAAGTTATCTTTATTTGAAAAACGCTTTTCATTTGGTATATCTGTAGAATGAAATGATCACAGCTTTACCAGTTAGTGGCCACATAGCAAAATGGGTTTTCTATAACCAGACTTGTAAACAGAACAGAATCCCAAGGACACTCTTGTGCATCAAATCTATACCACTACCACAAATAATCACAATAAAACAGGCTATTTGTTGTGGATGAAAACATAAACAAAACTAAACAGATTTATGGCAAGAAACATTGACTTTGTGATCCAATGAAAATACAAGGAGATGTCAGAACTGTTGCTGTGAAGATTCAATTCCCATAAGCGCTAACAGTTAGACCAGGCATTGACTCATACTGTGCTGGAAAAGCTGGAATTACAGCATAAAGCAGTTCTGCATGGCAAGCTTCTGAAGGCAATTTTCCTATATTATACATGAAGTTCTCTTTCAGTACAGCCATTCTGAGCAGGGTTTTGAAGATCAAGGGGTTTTCAGTTAGTTCCTTTCTCCTACTGCCAATGTGATCCGAACCCCTCTCCCTTCCCATGGCTGCTAAAGCAACTGTGAATGAAAGATGTGTTAATAACACAAACTCCCTAAATATTTTCTTGCCTTCTTTCTCGACACCTGCCAGGAGCACAACATCAAACCTTGGCATTTACAATAAATTCTTTTCCAGCCTTCCCTTTCTGGTAAGGTATTTTCTATCTAAGACTTCTAGATATCCCTGCTCACATATCAAAAAACTTCTAAAACTGCTGCAAGCCCATTTCCTTCCTCTCTCATTTTGGCAAAAAACTCCCTGTACAAACGAGAAAAACCCAAGTTTTGGAGTTTTTCCTGGGGGGCACATACTTTGTCTTTTTAGAGTGATAGAATTTTTGGAGCCTCATTTGAAGGATAATTAAATTGACTGACTATGACAAGCCAAATAGTAAATAAATCAAATAAATTCCAATACTCCAAAAGTTAAGCCAGGTACTACCTTTTCAAATTTGTATTAGCAAATCCTCTGAATTCAGACAGGTTCAGTTCAAACTTATATTTACATAAAATATGGGACACTGATAAGTATCAAAATTTGATTTCTAGCAACCATTTAGTTCAAAAACCCCACAAAGTTTCTAAGTCAGTTCTAAGATGCTGCATGCTTCCCCCTGCGTTCTCCTACAAAGACATGGTATGTATTTTACAAAATCAAGTACAGCTGTTCATTTTTCATGGTGCACAGAACTGGAAAAAATATATGATTGCTTCAATTTTTAATTAAAAGCTGAACAGCTACTACAATACCTCTGTTCTCTCACAACTCAGCTATTCACTAGATTTCCTACCCAGTGGAATTACATTCAATTTACATTATTGTGCTCAATTTCCTTTTGAAAAGTTCCTTCAAGGGCCTTCCTACATCAGCCTCTCATTTCTCTGGAAGCAACGCAGCATTTAACTATGTATGTAACTAGCAAAACTTTAGAGCCACTTCCCCTGTTCCACATCAATGATTTAAGAGGAACACAAAAATGTCAGCTTGGAATAAAAAGGCAATTTTTTTTTCAAAGTTAGCATTATACAACATACAGCTAGGACCATCTATTAACCAATGATTTCAACTGGTGTGCTAAACTGTTGAAGAAATGTCCACCAACCCCTTAAGTAGTCAATTTAAACTCACATGCCAAATCGAACACTACTGATATTTGGCAACTGTATCAATACCATTAAAACAACAATTCCCCCTATGTATTCAATGCATATGCACACAGACTTTCTAACTTGGACACTGATAAAAGCTCATGGTTTTTGCATGTTCCAAATTTTCAAGCATTCAAGAAAGTGTCTGAACAAACCTTCAGACAGGGGTAAAATTTCCATCCAGCTCCCTTAAGCACAAAAGAAAGCCCCTTTGGTCCAAGTTGTCCTTGACTTACACTAAGAAAGTAACTCTGTGTGCTCTTTCATTCTTACCCTCCTCCTCAATAAAGAATAAAGGAGAAAATTTGTACACAGAGGACAGCACAAAGTATTAATCTAGTTCCACACAACTATTCATAAAACTTCTAACGCTTGACATGGGTATATTCCATGGCAACTACAGCCTTCTTTGTCCAAGTCCTCCAACACTTGAGTCCATTGCTCCTACTTAACTGCCGTGAGATGCTCTCCTAGAACTCCCAAGATGGCTTGGGCTAGAACTGAATTTGCCCTACAACAAGCTGCCAAAATTAATCCAGGGGTTGCTAAACCCAAAAATCTAAGCTTCATCAAAGCATGTGTGATAATAAATCAGCTGAGAAAAGAGAACCCACTGTGAGTAATCTAAAAAAAGACAGAGCCTTTTCCCTGCCAGTGAATCCTCCTTTTGGGCTCAGCAGGTTTGTCAGTCTGCAGACTAATTTAGCTGCTTCTCTTCCTTATGGAGTGCAGAGTCTCTGGGGCTTTTCTCTTCACTGCTCCTTCTGTCACTTCATGGGAGCTGTGACTTTCTGCAGCACTTGCCAGGTGCCCTGTTGGCTCTGGGAACTCCTCTCCAGAAGCAGAATAAGGCACTCCAAGGAGAGGAGCTGCCTCCCATCTCCCACGTGGTACCTCTGACCCACACACTCTTGACAAGGATCGCAGGCATACACCAAGAGAAATGGAAAGAAAGCACTGTTTCAAGGGCAGGTCAGTACTATCAGAGGGGGCATTCTGCCTCAAGGAAAGGCAACCCAAAAGGCACTTGTCCACAACCACTGTGCCAGCCTTGTCAGTTCTGCTGTTTAAGCTAAACTACAGGAATTCACTACCTCTGATACTACAACAAAATCCACAGAGTGGGGAATGAAATGTACTACTACACCAAAAACTGGTGTTTCTGAATCTCCTAGGTCGTTTTTAAAGGACATACCTGAGTTTTCAACCTTACAACAATGAGAAGAGCCCACAACATGAAGAATACAATGCTACAGAGTGCTGTGCTAGGAGTTAAACTCAGTGCATTGGTGAAGGCACCAAAATATTTCTGAGTACAGCCTGAAATCATAAACAATAAATAGTTAAAATATCAGTAAGTTAAAGATCAAACCTTGTTTCTAATATGGCTTGTTACAACAACAGAAAGGACAAACTGAATCTACACCTGTCACAAGCCTAAAAAATGGCTCTTTTCTAAAATACTACCACAGCAAGTTACTGAGGTTTGAACAATATGAAAAAAATCAAGAAGCACAAATCAAAGAGAAGCTGCCTATTAAAGACATTTCCTGAGAAGGAAGAAGCTTCTGCAATGCCAATAAGTGACCAGTTAAAGTGTTCTGGGAGCTTATCTCTGGACCCTTGGATCAACATCACACTTCAGGAAAAAAAACCAGTAAGCGAAGGAGACTGTTCCAGATGAAACAGCCAACAACACATCAGAATGCTAAGCTAGGAAGCAAGAGCATTTCTAAATTTCATGACCAAAATTACCTGCTGCACCTGTCATAGGCCATTAAATTTCATCTAGAAAGGATTTCCGCCTCTGAAAAGCTATAGCAAAAATTTACGTTTTCAATTTCAGTGTCTCAATGGGTGGCTACAATGTTTTCCCAAATGGTAGTTTGTCCAAAAGATGAATCATCATTGTCAAAAACATATGCCTCACCTCCAAAGTCAGTTATTAAGCATCTGTTTTAGTGATTTATACTTGTTATGCGTCTCCCTCCAAAGGAACACAAGCTTTACTACCTGCTGGTTTCCTGTGTAGTAAAGGCATTTGTAATTGCTCTTTCTGAAAAGCATTAAGTCTCTAATTGCCAATCTTCCACACATTTCTATGGCTCTTTTCTACAGCCGTACAACTGCATGTTCTCAAGAACTTTGCAAGCACGCATCATGGTCGTGGCTGTATTTTAAAATCAAGCTTCATTAAGATGGAGACAAAGCAAAAGCCACCGACTCCATTTCACCTCGTTTTCTGTACCATCCTTCACCATCTCTCGCTAACACAGAGCAGCAATGCACCTCCAGCTGAGACTCACAGCTGTCACAGAAGGCAGTCTCCTTACAGATCCATTATTTCAGACATCAGTGACTGACAAGACCTCAAAACTGTAATTCAGACAGACACCAACATACCCAGACATATCAGAGTATCTCATACTCATTTATAAGGGCCTGAAAAAACCCCAAATCATCTGGAGGACACTAAACAAAACAACTGCTGACAAACACAGGTTAAGAAATAGCTGACCAGAGGCTTCTAGAGCAGGAACAGGTATCTTCTGAGTGTCATCACAGTCAGGGGTACCATCTGCTGCAGCTCACCTGTTTCATTTAACACCTCTTACGTAAGGTTGACAGAAACAGAAACTGTATTTTGAGAGAAACAAGCTGTGCATTAAATATAATTCCAATTCCTTGGCTTCCAACATTGTCAAATATGCCATAACATATTTTCAGACACAAAGTGGCTGTAGTACCTGCTTAGCAGAAAATCTTCATTCCATTATACCAGAAAACCACTTCCCCTTCTCTGGTTAAAAAACAAGAGGAACATTTTGGAATACATACTTCCTTTTTTTTTTTTTTTTTTTGCATTGGCAGAACACAAAGATCTTGCAACTAAACAGCATGAAACATGCAACCTAGGAGGCTTCAAATAAACGTTTCCTTAATGGAAGCAGCTGCCAGTATTCCTTCACCTGGATGATGCTGGACCCTATTAAACTTCATTCAAGCGAATCACAGAAGATGGTGTATCTTTTACCAAAACAAAACCATGCATACTGTGACTGCAACCTTCAGGCTGCTACTTGGCAGCAGGGATAGTGCTAACCCTAGCGAGCCATGGAAGTGCATGAAGCCTGTAGCAGCGCTCCTTTGCTTCACCTCTCCTCCGCTATTCCCAGTTCTTTCTCAGAACATCCTGAAGGAGATAAAAGCCACTAGGTTTGGAAGCACAATGTTTCTCAGACTTTAAAAGTCTCAGAAGAGTATTTCCATGATTATTATCAAAGTCTTAGTGCACACCAAGGGGAAGAATAATTGATGAGCCTGACTCAATTATTACAATATCAATTATTATCAATTATTACAAGGCTCTTAGAATAAACTTTGTGTCACATGGAGCTGTTCCACTTTGTATTGACACTCTAGATTTTCAGCTCCAACATGGCCCCTAGCAATTCTAGCCACACAAGAAGACCTTTTGACTAAGACCTTTAACCTGTAAAGAAATTCAAGAAGAGACAAACTGGATTAGCAGCCTATTCTTTTTTTTTATTACTACCTCTGGAATTTCATGTTTCATAATGCATGGAGTTTTTATGATGCTGAGTACACAGCCTTGAGAAAGAAAGGAGCTGTTTGACATGTGTCCTCTTAGCTTCCTCTGATAGGAGTATTTCCCAATAGCGCAGTGTGGGGTTTCTAAGTGCATGTTGGGCAAGCTCTTTTTGTACACTTAAGTTCCTGACAATTCATGTCTACAAAAATTTGTATGATAAGATACTCTTGAAATTATAATTCTGCCTTTGCTACAATAAAAAGAAAAAGCTCATCCTTTATTTCCATAAGTTTGATTATCTCCAGCAGTGAAACAAAATTTTAACTGTGAAAGGAAGACAAGAAGTTTGGGAGACTCAGGTGTAAAATTTAAGTGACCTTAACTACTGCAGTTACAGCAACACTTGTTTAGCAATTACTCTGATAAGAGAAGATCAGCAAAATAAACAGATTTGTTCATGTTCCTGTTATCATTCCTACACGATGCGAGAGCTATGATAAGCAGCAGAAATAAAGCACTAAGTGTGTCTCCTCTAGGTGTGGCCAAACCCCAGAAAATACGCCAGCAATACAATATAGATACCAAGTTACCAGGGCTATTTGGAAGACATTTTTTCAGCTTCTCCTGATTCTTCTTTATACACTTGGAAGGAAAACAAAACAAGCTACCTTTTTTTAATGCCATCCTTACCAAAATGGTTTCAGGCATCACTTGATGGGTCATGGGTGGGTGATCAGGGTCCATGTTGTGCAGGAGCAGTCTCCTGTTACCTTGTCTTGCAAAAGTCTACACCTTTGCTACCAAGGATACATTTGAACTCTGTCAGAGATTAACTTTTTTTTTTCCCATAGAAGTAGACAGAAAGGCACATTCCTGTTAAGAAAAAGCCTGGATAAAGCACTATTGCCCTTTTCTGCTACATGTCAGTATGTTTTTGCCATACATCTTATTGCAGAGCAGGATGAGTGTCCCTCTTCCACAAGAGGCAAGGGATGACCAATCACTCACTCTTTGTAAGCAAGGCAGCTTTTTAAAGTCTCAGAAAAGAAATTGTTAAAAGCCATCCCATTCCTCCCTCATAACCTTCCAGGAAGATTCACAATGAAGACTGGTTTTAAAAATTGGCAGTTTACCATGAAAAAAACCTCATAGAACTTGCAGGAAAAGCAGCTTGGGGCTGTCACATTCAGAAGGCAGACACACAGTCACATCCAGGAAAAATGCCAGCCATACCGAGACACCACAGAAGAAAACTAAGGAGTATTTCCAAACAATGTTCATGCTTCTTACTTGAGTCAGATCTAATATCTGAAGCAACAGAAACATCTGCAGAAAGCAGTAGGTACAAACAAAAGCAAAATGAAACAGTTATTTTCATAATCCTTAGATAATTTTTGGCTAAGTCACTGCTTGGCAGATGATACTAGCCAGCATTCCCTGAATTTATAAAAACAAGGAAGTACTGGTAAACCAAAGCACATTGAACAATGGTATGGCAATGCCATGTGCACTAGCAAGCTGCATGCCTCATGCCACTCTATTGCTTCATCAGATAATAAAGTGTTGTGCTAACTGCTTGATTAAAAAATGTATCACAATATTAGCACAAAATCAGTCAAAGTCTGGAGCATCTATCTACCAAAAGGTATAATTATGAAAATGCAGTAGGAACATTCCATATTCCTCTCTCCATGTACTGGGTTTGTTACGTCTTCAAAAATCAGAGAGAAATTCTAAAGTCTTGTAAACTTAAATCAAGCATAAATTACATATACCATCATCCATCTGTTGCTCTAGCTCTTGCTTAAAATTTAATAGTATGACTATGTCTTTCTTTCACACATAGAGAAAGATTTTGCCAAGGGTCACCCTAAATGGGATGAATAAATTTTAGCTAAAGCATCAATCTGAACATTTTAGATTTCTACTTCTTAAATTTTAAGAGCGAATGCAATATTTTGCATATAAAACTCTAATACAGTCATTATTTCTACAGTCTGAGGGATCTGACATCCATGTTGCAAGCAATCTACTGTTGTTCCACAATTTATTTTCCATAAATCAACCAGAAGTTTACAGAGTTGATAACCTCCCACCACAGGCACACCAGATCTACCACAAAACATATTTCATACCCACATTTTCTTTCTGATCTCCCAAAAAAAGATTGCTTATTTAGGTACTTTAAAATTTCTAATGTGCCCTTGTGTTCAACATATTTCTAATGTTAACAACAACCAAGGCCCCGGTAAATGAGGTTGCCAGATCCTGATTTGGGGGACACGGTTTTTAGCCTTATTTCCATTGAATCACACCAGCACGTTCAACGCTACCTGGATGTTCTGACAAACTGTGCAGGCAACACCTTACACTGTATCTGGCGCTATGTTAAACTGGCCCTCTGAGGCTAAGAGGTACAAAAAGTCTGCTGATCACAACTACTTGAGAAGGGAAAATTCCCTTCTCTATGCAAACACCCTAGTCTTACACAGGATTTTACAGACCACAATTACAGCAGGATACAAATACCTTGCAACACGGTTTTAGCTGCTCTCATAACAGCAAGATATAGAGCAAGAAGCAGGAATGCATTTGCAGATTCAGAATAACATCTAAAAAACCCCTACTTCCTAGGACCATAGGAGTACTTAACTCCTAAACTCTATACTTAGATATACAATAACTCCTCAACTCTATACTTAATCCTAAAAAGTAGAACAAGGATTTAGAAGCAGATTCCCACCCTGTACTGAGCTAATATACAACAAATTAAGAACCATATTCAGTTTCATTGAATTGAAACTGTAAGGGGAGTTCATTCTACAAGAATACAAGACACCACCCTGGCTGGTCTGGAAGTCTAAATGAGGTTCCTAATTCACCTGAATCCTTTATTAAGCCACTGCTAAGCTGAAACATTCTTAGGAAAACTGCATAGAGTGCACATGTGTATCAAGATATGAATGAATATGTTGTGAAAAATATTTTTTCCAATGCTGGATAATAAAACTTACTACAATAAAGATGAAAACTTTGCATTCATAATTACTGTGCCAATACATTCGTGTAAAACAGAACTCTAGCTTTGTTATTAACAAATCAAGTCAAGCATCACAGATGATACTTGGTAAACACAGCGAGTTTCAGACACATTAAAAGTACTTATTGTCAAGATGCTGCTGCTTAGAGAATACAATCTCACAAAACCCATTTGTGAAGTCTATGTTTTGAATAATACATTATTTGCTTGTAGAGAGAACAGTTCTCAAAACCTAACCCTTTAAACAGACGTAAGTACAGCACTTAACAAGCAGTCCAAAGATTAGAAGTGCCTGAATTCACAGAGCAACAGATAACGTGTGCTAGTGACTGAGTCTCACAGGAGAGTCTCCTAGGAGAAAAATCCAAATTTTACAATGGTTTAGGACTTTGTTGCTTATGTAGATCCTTTATCATTATTGGACTTTCCATATAAAAATTTTGTCATTCTTCTTCTCAAACTCCAGCATCAAACAAAAGCAGCTGTTCAGGGTTCATATCACTTCAAGAAACAGCTCTGAAACTTGCAGGGGTAAACTCAGTATTTGGATATTTCCCAGGAAGCCTTTCCTCCAGCAAAACTGCAGACAGCATTCTCCTTCTACAGATTCAGCAGTAAATATGACAACATAAGCTCCCCAAGAGCTATGAATGTTGTATGCCAAGTTAGACAAGTGTCTTCTCCAACCATTATCCTATATGAATCAACCTTCACTCCACTATGGATTTTCCTCTCAAATCTCACCTCCGTAACTCCCTGACCATTTCTTTGGGAGCAACACATGAATCTCTCTCCCAGGTAGCCATCAATTTGCTCCACAGAAAAATGAAGGGCTAATATTTTAACAACTGCTCAGCTGAAATGTATTTTTTAATCCTGTATTTGTAATATGCGCAGCAGTTAAATATTAATAATTTTTAAGATATTAGAGAAATGTACTATATTTGAGGATGAAAATATATTTCCTTACTAACTGTGTTTTCACTAAGATATTTTTGAACTTAGAAACAGATCATCATGTACTACTAGGAAAAATATAGAATTACTAGATGTTACAATCCACAAAAAAAAACCTACCAAATCCCACACACTCAAGAAGTGAAATCAAATCACTTGCTGCTTGTCAGGCATAACCTGCCAAGCTATTAGCCCTCATTTTGAAGGCTTGCATTTGCTCAATGGCTGACCTGCACACTGCAGAGCCTTAGCATGAGAAATGGCTTTCAGGCTCAGCTGCCTTCTAAGTGCCATCCATCATCAGGAAAAAGAGATTATTCCCTTTACAGTCAGCTACTTTGCCAAATTCTTCTGGCTCTGTTCCATCAGTCACACCCACGGCACCCTGGAGAAAAGCAAACCCTAGCTCTGTATCACCCTGCTCTTGCTGAAGTGCGGAATGAAAAGCAATTAGCATTCGATGCCATTTATGAGGAAACTGAGGCGGAAAGACAGCTCTGTCATTTACCAGCCTCCCGCTCCCTGCACCAGCCAGCAGCTCACAGGGGGCACACAAAGGCGGCTGGGAATTGAAACCGGGAGGGGAGCGGAGCTGGGAGTATCCCATGGTTTGCACAACAGAACCATAAGCAAACCCACCCACAGCAAGGGGCTCTTTGGAAGCCCTTCTAAAAATACATGTACACACACACATTGTCACTGATGCAAAACACCATAAGGGTTATTACTTGCTGAACCAGAAGAGGGTCCAGGTTTTTTTTTGCTTTCCAGTAAGGCTTCCTCCCCACACTTTGTTTACACTCAAGGATTATAAACAAGATTCCCTTTCAAATCAAAACATCCGCTCTTTCATTCACAGCACAGTGAATACATTGCGGAACAGATTTATCTGCAACGGTAAAACAAACCCAAAATGCCTCCAAAGATGGCCTTTGCCTTGCCCCAAAGCCTCTGCAAAGGAGTGTGTCAGGTTAAGCCTTCACCCATGGTGTCCTGTGAGCACAGTTCACTGCAGAGCCACAAAACCACCAACACAGCAGGATTTTGCACCACAGTCAACAGGCATTAAAACATAGATGCATCCCAAGGGTTCCAGTTCCTTCCCCTCCAAAAAGAAAAAAGGGAGAACAGGAAAGAGGTCAGGATTATCAGCCCATGGTTCAAATGCAGCCTGGAAAATAGAACTTTTGGAATAGCCTTTGCCTTTTCTAACCAGACATGAAGCTAAGGAGGAAGATTACAGTCACCACTTCTCTGTTCAGTCTGTGTACAAAACAGTGCAGTCACCTTCTGAGGAAGGGCACAGCCAGCTGGGCTCAGTTCTTCTCTCCTTCCCTTTAAATTCCAACTTAATTCTTGTAGCCACCGGCATGCAAAGGGTTTCACAGTAAGTTAGGGATGACTAGATCTCTTTAGGTCCCTTTGCAGTTTCACTGCAATCTGTCTGAGTAACACACACCATTAACCTGCTTAGTGAAAACCCAGCAAGAGAAATTTGAAAATATTATCCATAAACTGAACAATTTTTCAAAATGGTCTATCACTGGAAACACATATCTGAACTTGTGTTCCTCCTTTTAAAAATATATGCCCAAACCACATCCCACAGACATATCCAACTTAAAACGTTACTACTCTTTATTGCCACATTTAAATCTACTGTGCCAGCAGAAAACGGAAGTCACATGTTCAAAGGATTCTTGAGACCTTCACACAACATGCTTTGACACCTAAAAATGCAATATTTTTGCCACTAAAAATACAATGTCCTATACTTCATAGCCAAATAGCAAAAAGAAACTAAAGCAGCACTGAGGTTTGGGTTTCTTGAGGGAGGAAGTGATGGCTCTTAATCCCTCTGAATACCCAAAGCAAGGTGTTTTCAGCACCAAATTTCTAATCTGAAAGTCAGGCAGTGGACAAGAAGTCAGCTGGTATACATCTTAGCATGGCCCATCAGCCTGCCCTGCTCACTGATAAGTAAGAGGGAACACACCATTCTCCACCAGCCCTACACCAGCTGCAGCAACAGCCACTGCCAAGGCTGGGCTTGCACATGCTGGAGGAGCTCAAGGCACTGAAGAACTCCTGTGCAGCTGCTCCGAGAGAAGCTTTCCCCAAGGAGCAGGTGCAAACAGCACCAAAAAGCTGCAGCCAGAGCAAACAGGCAGAGTTGGATTGGCCCTTTCTCACAAGAGTCCCCAGATTTGACCCCAAACCTTCACCTTGTCTACAACTAGGGCCACTGTGTGACCAATACTGTCCTCTTTTCCACTGCACAAAGGATGGTAGCACCAGACCACTACGCCTTGGATTCCTTCATTCCCACCCTTTCTTAAAATGAAAAGTTCAGCAGCTCCCACACAAAGTGAACCTCTCCTTGCCCAGTGTCTTCCTGACACCTGTGTGGCTCCACCAGCACTGGTCTTGTGCATTTCCTCCCTTAACCATGGTGAAAGATTGATCAGAACACCACTAAGTGCTTTCCTTCTCCCACGACAGGTGGAGGTCATATGCATCTTGTGAATCTTGACTCACATCAGAGTGGGGAAAATTAATAAAACTCTTCCTTAATCCCAAACTGCTTCCCTGGTAGCTGTGCTGCAGTTATTGGCAATTCCTAGGTAGTGAAGAGGAAGCAAACAAGCTGAGGGGAAGCAAAGGGCTGGAAATCTCAAATGTAATAAAGGAGGGAATGTTGTCTCATCTGCCTGCTTGTTGCTAACTAGGAACCAAAGTTCAATCCAGCCAGTTTTGACATTTTTTTTTCTGCCAAGAAGAGCTATTTACAGAAAACTAGTTGTCTTTGAATTGATGACAAATTGCAAGAAAAAAGCTATGTTCAATTAACAAGTTATAGCACAGAGACCGCCTTAACATTTTTGACAAAAACCCCTAAAACTCAAACCCTTCCCCAAACTGAGCAGACTCTATGTTAATTTAATTGCTCCCAAACAATTAAATTCCACTTTAAGTGGGGCTAATCTATGCTGTTTCAGCCTAATTACTATCTTGGTTCCAAAAGTTGGTGGCTTTTCTTCCCCAAAAGAGATTAGAATGGAATTTTTTCTTTAACATTTTGAGTCTCCAGTTGTCTGTCAGGTCTACTGAATGCAGCCTTGTAGCATAGTAATATGGACACTGCAGAAAATTCAAGGCTAAGTCAGTCTTATTCTCCCTGCATTTATTCTGCATTTTGTGGTTATGCTAATTGAGGCTGTTAGCTAATGACTTCAGTTCACTGTTAGTAATTTGCGGTTTTCCTTTGTGAAAACTAAACTAAATTAGCTCCAAATCAGAAGGAAGGACATACATACACTGACAGTGAAAGGAACATTTAGGTTCTAAACACAGGTTTATCAACACTCATCCTCCTCCCTGTGTCAAGGAATACTGCCTGCTCCAGAGTTCAGTACAGTTAAAAATCATCAGGAGCTGGCATTCCTTAAGCTAGTCAGAGATTTACCACCTTGTCCTTAAAGATGCTTTAGTACACCTAGACATCCCAAAGGATGAACATAACTCATGAAAACCTACATCTGTTACAGTGAAGGCTTTTCTTATAGTAAGAACATCTTACCATAAGATGTGTGGAGTGGAAACTTACTTCCTTTGTCATTCCATACAGGCTCCACTGTTTTTTCCTTCACCTTAGATAAATGCAAGCACCACTTTGTAAAAGCAAAAATGAAAAAATCACAAAGCTTGCCTTTTTATAAGCTTAAGAAACAGATTTTTTCCTTTCCAATTTCAACATAATAAGCATCCAGTATTACTGTGTAAATTAATAGTAAAGACAGAAGGAAAGTGGGGAAGACAATGTAAGTGTCTAAGTAAGTAAAGTCTTGCATTAATCCCACGGGTGGGGTTAAAGATGCCAAGACAGAGCTCCAGATTAATGCCACTTATAAGATACTAGCCTACCCCTACAGAACCGTAAGATCACATCAGCACACCAAGCTTTGTTCAAGAAATAAATAAAGAAACCAACAATTCACAAGGCAGTTTTTCATTAGATAATTTGGCACGCTAGTAACAGTAATCAGGGAATATAGATATAAACAACAGCTTTCTAGTCATTCCCTCCCTTCTGTCCCAATAAACAAGACACTGGAAGAGTGCTCACTGTAACTAAATGTATCTAACCATTTTCACAATGCAAGTACTAAAATCTGAGGCTTCATTCTTAGGCAGAAAGGCAAAAGCCAGAAAAAAAGGCAAGTAGTGAAGTGAAGCTCATACAGACTCTTACACAAAGAGTGACTGTCCCATGTGACAAGCGACAGCAGAAAGGGCCCTTATATTTCTCTATCTCCAACAATCACTGCTGAAATATATCTTTAGGAGCCTGATCTGAAGTTCAGAAGACTTTCAGTATACTCCTGATTCTGCAGAACTCGTATTTCTGGGTTCTTTCTCATGTCTCCCAATTTATGCCACAGACCAACTTACTCTGATGCATGGGAACACCAAGAGTTGAGGGCTGACGACACACCAAATGCTGCCTTGAAACACCACCTCTTCATACACAAGATCTATCTATGTTAAAAACAGGCCCCAAAAAGGGAAAAAAAAACCCACTAAAACCCCAAATAAATCCAAAAAAACTTGCAAAATCCCAGCAACCTGTTTACATAAGACTTGCATTAAGCCAAGAAGGCAAAGCTCACAGTTTTGTGGCATAGTATCAGACCATCTAGCTATTTCTGATTTATTTCTTAGAAATATTTTAATCAAGAAACTTCAGCATCAGCTATCATGCTTTACACGTGCCAGAACATCATCACTTGTTACACAGTGTAACTCCCCACTCAGAGTCTGAGAGCACAGCCCATGGTGTTTAATAATGTTCATGACAGTATGTGAGTACATCATCCTCTCACCCCACATTCCTTTATTTAATCACATGCCTTGGATCAAAAACACAATTATATTCTTCTAACATAAACTATACAGATTAAAATTCTGCTTCCTCTTGAGAGAAAATAATTTAAAAGGTTTGTAAGGAAGTCAGGTAATAAAAATAGCAGTTTTATGGTAACTCTTGCTGTGACTTCATCAGGAACAAATCCGTACCTAGCTACTTGTATATCTTCAGCACATAAACTTGTTTGTCAAGTTCTAGAAGGGCTTTCCCCTTCCCAACTCCCCAGAGTACAGCCTGTAATTTAAACCAGTAACCCAAATCCTACAGCAAATCTTAACCACAGAGTCCTACTAATTTCAAAATCCATCTGACCAGGCCAGTGATACTGGCTCCTTCTACCAGAATGCAACGACTTGAATGGAAATGAAACCAACAGAACGAATTCAACAGAAGGTCACAAGTGTAACTTTTTAAGCTCTACACTTCCCTAAGAAACTGACTCAATAAAAAAGCAGATTTCTGTTCTCTCTCAGAGCAGTGATGACAACCTCACTCTGAACAGACTCATCACCTAAAGCACTGACAAATACATCTGCACATTCTGTTGAGCACTGAAATGAAAGTAAAGCAACAGATAAAATAATCAGCCTGTGAAAGTGAGATAAATAATGGTCAAGAAAAGACTCACCAAGGAACTAGGAATTAGTAATAAAAATTTACATAGGTCTGAAGATATGTGCTGGTTAGAAAGATCTTAACCACACTGGTGTAGGATAAGGATTAGCTTTCTCTATTCCACAACTATTATGGTTTCATGAGCCCCGAAGTGACAACAGAAGCATTCGTACGGCAAAAGGACTATAGGTGTTTACAGACTTTCCCCTGTGTAAACAGCACACTAAAACCTCCTGTAATATTTCTGATCCAACAACAAATACAAATTAACTCTATTTACATCAGATCACCAATATAAGGGATTAGCTGTTCATGTTAGTAAGCACATTTATATGATCAAATGTAGATACACAATAAACCAAAAATGTTTTTTACTGAACCTGATCTAGAGGTTCCCTCCTCTCCACGTGTCTTGCATCTCACCTCAAAGGTATCTGTCAAAAAGTTCACAAACCACAATCATTAGATCAAACTCTTTGTAATTCATAAAATGACCTTTAAATCTTCAAACCATACTTGCATATATTCCTAATATTTTGGACATCAGATTTATCTGGCCTAATACTTTGTCAGACATGAACCAAGAGATGATTTGAAGTACAGTTGAACCTTCTTTAACTCTCAGAGGAAATATTTGCCAGTGCCAAGGACTAATTAACTCCCACGGGTTGAAGGCATGTAAGAATTTTGGAGAGATGTGTTCTCTAGGACACATAGCCACTACAACTGTTGCAAGAATTTCCAAGGCTCCTGGGAGATCTTACTACAAATCACCTAAGTGCCTTCTTTGGGCAATTTTCCCATGTCTAGTACAGAGGCTTTGTCTATGTTTGGTGTCTGCATGAAGTGTTGAATAACCTCTCTAAAGGCACTAAATCATTTCCCCCCAAATATTACAGATTAAAATACAAGTTTTCATAAGCAGAGGTATTTCCTCTGAAGTCATCAAATGTGGTGAAATAAAACAGAAAAGACAAATTCCAGTGGCCTGAGGAGGTCCATGTTAAAAAAAAAAAAAAANAACATCCACAGAGAAATTAAAAGCTTTCCAATGCAAAAAGTGACGTGTTCACCACAGCAGTGCGGGCACAGAAAAGCTCAGCAGTCCTTGCCCTACAGGCTTATGCACCTGGGATAAGGTCCACAGGTCATTTTTCACACTTGTCACAGGAATTTGTACTCCGTCACCTGAACTCAGCACCCAAGAGAAGCACTTGATCTTTTTCACCACTAGGAAAAATCAGTATTTCTGGGATCCAGCCAATGAAGTCATGCAAAGACATAAGAGTGACAGTTAGCTACTTGCTAATCATGCTTTGGTTTCAGGATGAATGCCACCAGAAATACTTAATTTATTCTTTTCATTAACATTAGACATTCATTGTTACAATTACAAAAATTTAATGCAAACAATTTCAGAAGACTGTCTCTAACTGACAAATACTTGAATTAAAGCTCAATTTTGTGCCTGCAGCCTGAAGAGGTCATTCCACAAACCCCACACTGTTCAGAACTGATGTGCAACTGAGAAAGAAGTACAGAATTTGAGAGAAGCCGTATGGCAAAAGTGAAATATTTTGGTGTCAAAATACCCATCATGGCTTAATTCAAACTTAGCACGTTCTTCACACTTTTGAGACATTAGATCCAGAGACTGGTTATAACTGTACATTTTTTCCACCAATTTTTATGGACAAGGGTCAATGAATTATTTTTCCTTGACAAGAGTGTTACATTTCAAAGTTACCTTTCACCACGGAGCTCTCTGTAGTTTCAGAACAGACAAAGAGACTGCATATTTCCTTTATACACGTACTTAGGCAATCAGAACACATTCCAAATTATCTCAGACTGAGTAAGACAAGTTTTATGTAAGTATCAGCATAATTTTATTTCCAGGCTGACTTATGCTTAAAGAGTTCTAAAACTTGACTATGCTCAATATAAAATGTTAAACATTTACATCCCAGCTGACAATGACCTTGTGTTAAATTATTAAGGAACAACAGAATAGCTGATGTTTCCAGGAGCACGGGTTAGCACTGGATGTGCTACCAAACACATGTAGATGGATTATTACTGGGCCATAACTAATGATCACTGCCATACACTGTGCCTCCGCAACACTGCCTGTCATCAATATCTATTAGCAGGAAGCTGCAATATAAACATTTATAAAGCAGACACAATACACCAGCTAAACCACTAACGCATGTAATTGCTAACACTGAGCCATATGCTGAAAATTCATCTCTCTTTACATTTAACTTTTACAGCCTAGGCAAATCAGACAACTGTCTAGCCCACAGTCTTCCAAAATTGCTTACTGAATAGAAAACTGCAATCAGCTGCCAGTTCAGTTGTTTTTACAACATTCTGTATTAAACAAATGAGGTCTGTTGCCCTGACTTGTGAAAGAGCTCCAATAAGTGCCAATTATAAGAGCAATTAGGGGATCAAATCTGACATCACAGGTTTCTCTATAAGATATTAGCTCAATGACTTTTTAATAAGCTAATTAGTCTTGGACACTGAACAAGAAACAGATGATCCAAAAACAATGATTCTGCAAAAGTGTGTGTATTGTCAAACCCCATAAGTGCAATAACCCTAGCTTTCCAATCGGAATTATATCTGTGACTGTCAACTCCTCCAACTCTATTATAACAACCTAAATTATGAACAAGAACACATGAAGTAGTCCAAGCATGATCAGCTTCTGCGAAGTTCTTACATATCCTGGATTTACCAATATTCCCTTTGCCAGAAGCTATGCTGCTGATCAAATATAAGAGAAATCTGCAGGGACTGCACAACAGAAAGACAGAAGGAATTCCCCCATAAGACAGTGAACTTGCCTCTTCCTAAAGAAGAGGACAAAGCAAGAAGTGAGTGCTTCAGTTGAAAATTCCTGTCACAAAAAGGCAAGCCTGGCCACCAGCACAGTCCAGGAGAAGAAAAGGACTTTGAGTTTCTGAAAACTCTGCAGTCCTCCGTTGTAAAATGGCAAAATATTGTCTATATGAGCATAATTGGGATTCCTTTACATGTAGCAATAATGACAGTACGTGATTGTGCAATGACACTTTTTCTGTAGGCTATTGCCTTGTTCAGTACACGAAACAGATGCAGTTCACCAAATGAGCATTTTGTGTGATGGTCCTTTGCAAAGCCTGGTGCATTATTTACCACAAACTCCTTTAAGTGCAGCCTGAAGCCAGAGGACACTCACAAAAGACAGCTCTCTGGCAGCTCTCACCAGAGCACGTTATGGTCCACAAACTTGAATGCATTTCAAAAAAGGTGGTGTGCTCATTTTACATTTAGTCAGTGTGGCTACTCAACAGAATTGGGGGTCCCAATCTGAAATGATCATCAAGCGTTTTTGCTGTCTCCCCCAGTGAGAGGCTTAAACTCAGCTACACTCACACTGATTTGCTGCAGGTGCAGTAAAACCTGGCAGAAACTACAGAAACAACCTGCCAAGGAAACATCTGCAAGCCCTCAGGTGTTATTTCCTAAAGAGCTATAAAATGTGGAGTATTTTATGATCAAAGCAGGCTGCCCTTGATTTCAGGTATGAGAGTCAGCACTTGCTCAAATCACAGCCAAGAGCTAGAGGCAGGTATTCCTAACATCAGCAAAAGGCTTCCTACAGCACCTTGACCACTATCAAATAGGAAAAACAGGGTGGGGGTGGGAATCACATTCCCCAGAACGGTAAGTTCCATTTCAGGCTCTGGAGAGAGCAGTAAGTTTTCAAGGATGGGGATAAGTTTCAAGGATGAAGTTTTGTCTTTATATCATATGCAAGATGAACCCTTTGTGTTTATATATGGGAGAACACTGAGTTACACACGTACACAGACCTTGGAAAAAAAATGCCATCCCACAGAGGAGCCACATCAAATCCTTAGGCTACTCCCCACACAGGGGCAGCTCAAAGCAAACCAGACACAAGTTTTATAGCAAGCCACAGCTTTCCTCAGCCTAGCATACAGGCATAACCCTTTTTCCTCATTAAAATTACAACTTAGCTAATATCAAAATTAACCTAAAGGCCTCTCTCAACATGCTTTTCCAAATAACTTATGACTAAGTTACTCCAGATATCTTAAGGTACATCAAATATGACACAAGTGCTAGAAAATCTAATACAACGCTAGCAATAATATCTGTCAAGAAGCTACAAAAAGATTCTGACCATGCTCATGTATGAGCAACTGATGTAGGGAGAGACAGAAATTGCACCAAGAAATACAGAAATGTAAATGGAATAAGCAGAGAGGTAGCAATGTATGGCCAGAGCATGGAAACTGGCTATTTTCATGGGTTGCCTTTCAACACCCTATTCGGGACTGATGCCATGAAACCCACATGACCTCTGAAACTTCACACTGTTTATGGCCATGTCTCAAACACCCTCGTGCTCCTGAATTGCCTTAAGAGCGTATTGAAGCATGCTAACATGACTCTGGAGCTATAGCCACGGCATTTCTGGAATGGAGCTGTTCCTGGTTTGCTTAAACCAGAGGCTGATGTGTTCAGTTCTGTCTGCATGCAGGTGTGCAAGTTCATAACCTCAAGCATGGGACTGGGCAGTTTTTCTTCATTTAGAAGACTCTTTGGAGATTCACAAAAGTTGTCATTATATGTGTTTTTATTTTTCCCCACTTCTTTACTCCTATGAAGCTGGTGGTATCCATGTGATACAGCTGCATTGAGTGTCAGGGTTCAACAGACAGAACTAAACATAAGCACATTAAAAAAAAAGCTTCACATGCACTGTTGAAAAATCTTGCAGTGACTTACAGATACTAATTTCAGCAGGAGACTTCTGTACAGTGGAATTATATATTCTCCAACAACCAATTCAAGAAACAGTAAGAAAACAAAATTACATTGGCTTTGCTACTTCACAAATCAAAATCTTCATTAGACACACCCCACGCACAGCCAGCCACATTTACAAAACTACCAGCTAATCACATTTATCTTAATAAAAGCAGTTCCTTAAATGAATCACAATCACCTCAAGAACTGTTTGTTATTGTGACTGGACACACTGACATACTTGCTAGATAACGTGGAAAAATACTTCTGGATACCTGGATTATATAGAATAGGACTACAAACTCTGGATTTGTAAAAACCAAGTCTTCTATTTGGGGACTGAATTCTTTACTGAAGCTTACAAATATGACAAGTAAAACAGACTACTTCCTATAACTAACAAATACTTTTTTTTAAAGTAACCAGAATCTAGGTGATCAAGTATTCACACAATATCAAGTAGAAATATTGAAATGTAAGTGAGAATAGACATTTTACATAAAGGTTTTGACAGTAATACACAATTCAGCTAGGCACACTGATAAAAGTTGTCTAGAGCCCAAACGCTAAATTATGCGTTCATATAGGATATAATATGCAGAGAGGCTTAAGAATATTTTCTGTTCTCAAGCAATAAATATAAATTCAAGCTGTGTCAACAGTATAAATAATGGACTAAACAGATGTAGGTGCACAAAGCTTAAAGGCAAAACCTTTACTTCTCTGCCACAAATGTCCCAGTCTGCTTCATCAGAACATCTACTTTGTTCACTTGTGCACTTTGAGCCAGGGGCTGTCTTTAAATCCTTGTTTCACCACAAGGAATTCTTCCATCATATTCTTTATATTTTCAGTCCAGAGCTTTGTACAATCCCATATATTCTCCTTTCACAGATATCGCCACATTCAGTGTGCATTTTAGGTCCGTAAAAGAAGCAGGACACTGATGGATACTATTATTTCAAAGTCCAGGACGTCAGGATTAATGTATTCCATTCACTCATATTGCATATAAAACAAACCAACCAACCAAACCACAAAACAACCCACCAGCCAAAAAGCTCCCCCCAAACTATGATTATTGCTACAACAGAAGTGACACCACAAAGTTGTTTTTTTTAGTTCAATGGTTGTTTCCTTCTTCTACTTGAAAAATGAAGAAAAACATACTTTAAGCACATTAGCCCTAATAGTTACCATAAATCTGCAAAAAGACTTTCTGAAACTTGAGGTATCATCACATCTTAGAGTCCTGCTTGGTCTTCAGATCAGTAGTGTATTTCAGCTAAAATTACACACAGAGTTTTCTTCAGGACATTCGTATTTCTCATCACAGAAGAGAACAATAATAGGAAAAGCCTCCTTTGTAAAACATATTAAGGATCAAAAAAAATCACAAGAGGCTAAAAATGTCCCATCCACGACATCATCGTAATGCAGCAGATGAAAGGAAAACTATTTTGACCAGGACTCATCTTTTCATCCAGAGGAGAACACCAGATCATATTCAAACCCAGGTTTTGGTACATCGTTATCAGCTATTGTCTACATCATATCATAAATGAAAACCTGAGTATGTGGAGAATCACAAAGTGGTCAGAGGAAAAGAATATTTATGAAACACAGTGGAGATGGAAATTGCATCCTCAGTGTTTGAGCCAGACCTATTCCTTGTTTTCTCCTGAGCAATCACCGATGGGGATCGGGCACAAAGAACAAATGTGGAAATATTCCTTCAGACTTCCAATTCTTGCTTTCATCAATTAAGTTATCACTAACTTCTGTAAATGAACTGGGAGATGCAGATGAACACACACATTCAGTTTCAATGCAAGAAGGAATATACTACAGTGACATTGAGCTGTAGAAATCAGCAAATGAGATTGTAAGAAGCAGTGACCAAGTCCTGCATTTGCCAGGTGAAAAAATGTGGGGGAGAAATAGAGGTATAAAGGGAATAATGGAGAATATAAAAAGAAAAAAAAAAAGCAGCTGAAACAGGTAACTGAAGAAACACATGAAAGCAAAACGTAATTTTAAAATTTTATCCAATTAAAATGAATCATCAGAAGAAAAAAATCCCTGCAATCATGGACAAAATTAACAAACATCAAACAAAGAGCAACAGAATTACTGTATAGAAAAGGTCCCAATCAAACAAGCACAGCTGATGAAGCAACCCAGTGAACAACAAGATCCTAAAATTCTTTCATGTAATAATAGCAACCTTCAAAGCCTCCAGATGGACATTACTACATAGCTGCTTGCAAGGGGAGAACAGACAGGCAGGACACAAGATCTTTTCTTTTAGTTTTTGGTTTCATTTGAGAGCACCAAAGCATGCCAAGCCATAAAACCCCCCAAAAATAAATACAAGAAACCTGGCAAGTCTGACTCTTGTGCAGACAGAGAAGGAGGTCATTTAGAACACTGCTGAACCAAGAATATTGAAATGACATCTGAACACAACTAAACTATGCAGTTTTAAAGCTGTCCAGACTTCCAAAGGAATATTTGTAAGAAAAGAAGTTGACTGCAGATCCTGGGAGCATATGGAATGCATAGAGGCCACCTACAGCAAACTGAGAATTCCACAGAAAAACAGAGAAGTTATTGGATTGATAGCCCACTCCCAGAAAATCGGGAACGGTGAAGAAATATAGGCAAAACAAGGAAATGTATGTATACTGTACATATATTGGATGTGACATGCCAATTCTGCTGAAGCACAACTGAGTAAAAGACTGTGTCTACTGAAACAGCAGACTGAAGAGGGCTAAAACAAAAGTTTCAAGAAAACAGAACGTGATAAAATGGGATAAAAATAGAAGATAAATAATAGAGATGACTGAACTCCGTGAGTATAATAAAAAATTCACATTAAAATTCACAATGCTGTGCACCTATAAGGCTACTCCAAAACAAAGTGCTGGAAAGGTTGCATCCATTTTGACAGGGCTTAATGGATAAATTTCCATGACCAAGAAAAAAAGTCTTTTCATCAGAGGTTTTATTGCAGGTAACTGTCACTAAAAATCAGCAGATTTAGGTGATGAGCAAGAATTCACTGTTTCAACCACATCATCCTGCAGTCAGCTGCATGTCTCCTACAGGGACACTGATGCCAATCTCTCTTTTCTAACAATTCAGCAGATTTTTTGAAATGCATGAAAATTTTATCGGAGCACTCCAACAAGTTCCAAAATCATTGCCAGGGAGAGAGGCAAAAGGAAAAATGGGACTGCTCTACTGCAGCCCAATTCCACTAGAGATTAGCTAAAAAAACCCCAGTTTAAATGGTTTGCCTTCTTTTTAAAGATCAGTCCCTTGAGCACCTGAATTCTTCTCTATTCAAGTACCAGCAACACCATTAACTGTAAAAAGATCTGCCAAAGGGCAATTAAGTTCTGGCATGTTGTTCCATGCTATGATAAACCTTTAAAGAGTGGAGATTCAAAGACAAAAGTCTATCTTTAGCAATAGCATATTTTAAATGGGGGTGAGCAGGGGACAACTGGACAAGACAGAGCCACCACATTGTTTGCTGCAACTTCTGTTTCTTTTCTGTTATTAATTAGTAGATAAGCTGAGCTCTGGTGCATTCAAAAGTCAATACATTTCTCACTTTAAAAGAGAGGTGGTTTTTTTGTTTATTTTGGTTTTTTCTGATAGAGCTCAGCAGGAAAACAAAACAAACCTTCCTAAAACACACATGTAGGAGCCTGAATTCATGACAAAGCTAAATAAACCCAATATAGGAAAAACAAGCTTTCTGATTTTCTGCACTGCAGCACTGTTCATCCTCACTTATTAAAGTGGGGTGTCTTGAAGAACATAAAAGTACATCAGTGAAGGCCAGGTAGAGGTTTTGTTCATGGGGATAAATCTGTTCTGGTCGGGTCAGCCATGAACTACACTGCAAGCACTGAGGAAACCTGCGTACGATGAACCAATGCCAGGTTTTTATATCTACTTGGAAAAGCGACTGTATTGCATCTGACCCTGTTGCTCCACAATCAGACTGAGCATGTATAAAGGAACTTACTCCTCTCACTTCCCCGTTCTTGGTCATACTTGATCCAGTTCCCAATGCCATACCAAAAATACCTGTGCCAGTACCCAGAGAAAAGGTGCATTAGGCAGGAAAAGGGTGGCAACACACAGAGAAATGCTCCAACCACTGCAGGGGCATCATTCCCTCTAAATGACTTCAAGAACTACAGGGTGAACATCCTGACACCCTGAGAAGTGAAACAGACATGAGCAGGGTGCCTACATCCATACAAAACAGAACTAATAACCATATAATTGCAGTCACTCGCAATGCAATTTTCCACATTTCAGCTCTTGCACTAGCCAGAACTTTGCCATGTATACCTACAAGTTTTCCTAATATCCACATGCCAGGGCAGACTTAAGTAACTTACACATTTCCAGGTAAGTGACAAGACAGGAGTGAGCAGAAAACACTCTCCCCACCCTTCACTCTTCCAGTGTCAGAAACTCAGAGTAGAGTTAACAAGTTGCTTTCTCCAGACATGCTACAAATGCATTTGAGCTGCAACATCTCTTTAAAGCTCTTGCCTTGTGAAATGTTCCCAGGTATATGGTGAAATACAAATTTCAGAAATCTGTCAAGATACGTCAAGATTCCACCAAGTTTGTCAGCTTAGAAGAAATACACTTGATTCTACCTTAGACAAACGCTGCCTGGGACTTATATTTGTATCACGTTTTCCAAAAAGCAGCTGAAATAATACACAACTGAATAGTGCTGTCTGGGGGGAAAAGAAGTATTTAGACCATAAACAAACAAGATCAAATTACCCAGAAGTACACATGCCTTGCAGCAAGCACAAGAAACACCACAGCAAATAACATACATAAATATTCTTCAAAAGCATCTGGCAAAATTCACCATAATGAATTCAAAATATTCAAGAAATTATTTCCAGCCAACCACTTCTTTCAGAACTGACATCCTTAGTATTTTATTATGTTCCTTACTGTCAAGGCATATTCCTTCAGTAGTTTGACTTTTTTTTTTCCCCTGCCATTTGGCTAAGCAACTAAGTAACTTATTCAGTAAAGTAACTTCCAGGCGACCTAGCAAATGGAATTGATTTGGATTAAATAGCAACAGATTATTTCAGTGGTTAAGTAGTCATGGGTATGCCAGCAACATAACACATCTCAAATATATTCCACTAATCCTATTAAGTATGCTTTTACTTATCTTTCACTAAACATCTATTTTATGGTCCATTTCTTCATACCTTATAATCACGGCTCAGTTACAATGTCAAAAAACTTGAAATCCCAAACTGAAAAGCACATACAGTCACAACATAGATAATTTTATGAGTAAGGAGTAGCTAAGGGACTGCTGTGGAATCATTAGTGTTTACAACTATAAGCATATTTACTGCTTTCCATCTTTTACATGACAGATTTGTTACAGTTGAAAGCTTTCCCTTCAGGCCCTTTTAAAGAAGCACATATATCCCACAGATATGCTACAACCCATAAAGTCGTCTCAGAGCTGAAAGGATTTAAACTCATCTAAAACCAAAAGTCTTTTCCATTCCTCACCATTTGCTTGCTCAGATTTTGTTTATTTTTCTGACTCATTACTCAAAAATTTCCTAGATCCTAATCAAGCCTGACAATGCTTTAGAGGAAACACAACTCCAAAATGGCAAGGGGGAGAAAGTCTTATTTAGGAATATTTCATAAACCATTAAGTTATAAAAACTCAGGATATCCTCCAGGAATGGTAAGAAGAATGCTACATAATAAAGTACAATATCCTTAAGTCATCAAAACATGACTTGGCTCTGAATTCTGGATGTCAAGAGCTTAGATGATGACTGTTCATTCTTATGTTCATACTTCTGTTTGAAGTATCCCAGATTCTTCCAGAAGTGGAGCTTGAAATGAATTTAAGATTCCAGTCAAAACTATCCCAGATGAGGAAATCCTGAAACATATCAGCGGATCAGTGGCCAGCAAAGATATCTGGATACACAAAGTATATGAAACACACAGAGTCTCCCCAAAAAGTCTCTGTTGTCAGAGAGCCTCCAGAGGAATCAGCTTTCTACTCCATTTTGAACTATCACCTTGGCCAACACCAGGCTACACATGATGCACTTCACCAAAAGCCTCATCTATGAGCACTTGAAAATTATTCACTTTATCCCTACAGTACCACCTCTCATTTGTATTAGCTCTACATAATTTTCTTACCTGGCTTTGAATAAAATATGCAAACAAATGATGTTGCATCTATTTTTATAATTTCTAAATTTCTTTCTGTCTTTGGAGATTTAAGAGCAAAGACTACGTCATTGCTTTATTTATGAAATCTGAGAATTTAAAAGACAAAACAGACTAATATGAGAATAAAATTCAGATATTTTGTAAATGTGTTCTAGTTCAATGCAATAACATTTGCTCTTAAGATATCCTTTATCCCATTAGGTTCATCCTTGGGAAAAACAAAACTTTAAGTAAGACTGCAAACTGTTCACTAAAGCGTGTCAGTCTTTTCTGAATGTGAGGCTGGGTTTAGAATTCATGGTGCAAATTGTACATTTTCAAGACAGAAGATTGAAGGCTATCAGATATACTGGGAACAAGTTAAGTACATGTATTAGTGTGTACATGCTGTGCTTGCCATCTAATAATAAATGCCCATGTAGAATAGACTTATTTCTCAATTATCTATTTTAGTTAGATAGCTACATGAGGCATGGTGCCATGACATAACATTATTGCTAACTGGTCACACCCTCTCCTTCTCCTCAGAAAACCCAACAACAGAAGCAAAAATCTAAGCAGAGTGACAACTTTACATCTACTGCTGTTGATAATGACCAGCATTTCCACTTTTGTGCAAGACTGGAGAATAAACACAATACACAACACAGGGCATCAAAGCAGTTCCTCGAAAGTACAGCACTCTACCCTCACCTACTGTGACACAGAAACCCTCCTGCCTTGCAGCAGCACTGTCACTTGTGCAGTTGAATCATTTTTGCCTTGCCAATCAGTACGGAAACCAAGCAAACACCTGCTTGTTTCTAAGAGAAATAATCAACAGTGCTGTCAGCTGCACTTCAGTTTCCTGACAGATCACTGCAACACCCATGCAGGCTCCGCTTGCTCAGAGCTTTCCACACTGGAGATTTGAAGTGTCTGTAGCCACCAGCTGTCTCGTGCCATCCCAGTCAAAACCAGTAAAAAAAGAGCCACATAGCTGTCCTGACAGCTGGGGGTATTGCCAATGCAAGCACATCATTCGGTGCTGCATGGCTGAAATGCCCGCTAATGATTTGGATTCAGGAATTACTCTTCATATCAGAGAAAATTACTAATACAAAACCAGTCTAGCAGCTTAATAGCTACATTCAATATCCTCAGCCATAAAACACAGGGAATGGAACCGAGACCTCTGGGAGATGTACTTAATCTTGAGAGAGAAAACAATAAATAGCGCGTATGCTCTTCTAGGTTATCACATTTGCTGTTAATGACAGTGCTGGTGACAAACCTATGAAATCCCACATGGGATCGCCAGTCAGTACAGCCAGGTTAAAGCACAGCTTGCACATTCTGCTGTCTTTCAGGGCAGGAGCAAGAGTCCCTGAGAGAACTTAGGCTGGGAACTAAAGTTCCCAAGTGCCCTCTCAAAGACTTGCTGGTTTCTCAGGTACAATTTCAAACCTGTGGGGACTAAACCAGAAATAGAGCTCCCATCACAGAATGGGATGGGAGGGAAGATGGAGAATCATTTTTACAAGCTGGAATGCTTCTAGGTAAGTTCTTTTGGTCTCTAAAGAAACCTAATACGCTTTTTAAAAGATTAAAAAGCAGAATAAGCATTGGAGAGCTCCACTAAAATATAAAGACCAGAAGCAATTTAACAAGAATTTTAACTGCTAGCATACTAACAGTTTCAAGTGGCTGTGTAAGAAAATGTTACTTTACATGTCCCTTTCCCAGAGAGGGGCACTGGCCCAGCCCCTCTCTTATCTGACCAACCTGCACAAAAACACATTCAAAGACAAAACCAACCCACCACTGACAAAACTCTGATTACAAGATGTACGAAGCACTGCATTGGTAGTTACACAAGATGTTTCATCCAGTCAGGTGAAACCTGGAAATTCTCTCTTTCAAGAATATTAGCATTACACACACTGACCTAGCTGTTCAGCAGTGTTGACATACTGCATTTCACACCATAAAACACAGCAAAAGCAAACAATTAAGTGCAATTAGCACATGGCACAGAAAGATTAGGGAATTAGTAACAGCTCCAGCTGCACAACTTGTTGGGAAAGTATTTCTTCCATCCTAAGCCCATTTGCACAACATGATAAATTGAATATTAAGGCAACACATAACTTACAAAATTAGTAATGCAATTTTTAGGCTGCTTGAATCAAGAAAAAGACTGTCCTAATCTCAGACATTAAAGACCTTTGTGTTTACAAATCCACAGCAGGCTCTGCTTTAGAGCTTACACATGTGAAACAGATTAAGGGGCACCATGGTGGGGGTTAATGTCTCAAACTTTCTGCTGGTTGCATCATCAGTCCCCTGCTGCTATTTTCTGTCCCAAGTAAAGGTTCAGCATCATATACCATATTCACTTCACCTCTCACTTTTTGCTTTGTTTGAACAAGTCTTCACACATTAATCTTAACTACAGTTACTCTAAAACAGGTATGACTGGGGTGTACCATACCCTGCAACGTGAAACCACCATTTAGCTTTAAACCCAAGTGTCCACTGCTTTGGAAATGATGGTTCTGCCACTTTATCAATTGGGAAAGAGAAAGGCTATCAGCTAGAATTTTCAGCTGTAGGGCAAGCCTCACAAGAGACTTTTTCTTGAAGACCCAAGTCCTAAAATTTTGAGCTTGCATTAAATAAAAATAATCTGTTTTCAATACAAAATAAAGTTCACATCTACATACCTATGTAAAGAAAAAGCTTTAAAGAAGGAAAACAATACTTAACATTCACAAAGACAGAGCGTATAGTATTTTAAATCTCATTATTTTTATGATTTTTTTTTTTTAGGGAACCTGACCCATGATCTTTGAATGCATTCAGCTGCCAACACAGTTTGTATGAAGAAAGCATTAGAGACAGCACATATCTGCACAGCAAGGCATTTGGAAAGATGGTCTGGATAAATGTTAAAAAAACAGGTTTGAGGACAAAAAACTTTTTTAAGCAACTCCTAATGTAACTGGCATGCAAAGATGATTGCTGTTCCAAACAACATTTTGAGATGTGACTGCAGGAAAAATAATCTATTTTACTGGGAACACAGTCCTTTATCTAGGCTCATTACCTCACTTCAGTGATATGTTCCAGAAGATTTCACAACAGATTAAGAAAAAAATGCTGCTGCTTCAAGAGATACCTTTAAAAGATATACAAACACACACACAAACTCTAAAATAAAAGTGTTCAATCTGACAGAAGAGAAAATACATTCATTAATACCAGGAGTACCTTTATGCATCGGAAAACCAATAATTACACCGGGCAGCAGATATAAATTGCTAGCACTAGCACAACAGAGACTTGCCAAAGCTGAGCCAGCCCAGTCTGCAGATCAGAAGAAACCAACTCTCCCCAGGGTCCCCCTGCCACAAGGAAATTTGTGGGCAGAATGGGCAACCAACTCCCTTCCAGACTTCTTTCCCCACAGCAGCAGCAACCTCATCCCAGCCTTTTGCTTAGTGGAAAATGATTTTGATTTTGCATTGACTGCTGAGAATTCTGATAAAACCTTTAAGGGCTACACAGATTTAGAGTAGATAACTTGAAAAGTTTAAGCACAACATTTAAGTTCCTAATGTCCTGTTCTGGTTAGAAGGAACTGAAGATCTGACATCTGCCTGTAAAAGAGAAAAAATGGAAACAGAATAGAGTATTCTATGTCACAACAGGTACTAGTCAGGATTCTGCTTTGCATACTGTGGTACTGCTGCATTTCACCTTTGGTCAGAATTTCCCCCATTAAAACTAGGGGGATAAACTGAGCAGAGGAACAATTTTAAAAAAAAGAAAAAAAAAATCACATTAAAGATCCTGAAATATTCCAGGGAACTCAACAGTCCTCAAAAAACTATTCCATTCTATCTGAAAAGAATGAGTAGGAATTCGCAAGCAGTTTTACAGCTTTCATGTTATTTTGGGGATTATGAGAAGATTGAAGCACCTTGGAGAGTAGGCGGCTCCTGTATGCATATCTATTCTCTAATACTGGAGTACCCACATACCCCTCCCCAAAAAGCAATAAAGTGAGCTAGAAACAGTCATCAGATACTTTTGAATGCCAAAAGATTTGCTTTAGAAGTCACATACTTTTCGACATAAAAGTGTCATTTACTTGCATTGCTCAGGATATCTCTAAAGCACAGGAATAACCAGGATATCTAAACAATTTCCACAGATTATGGTTCTAATTTCTGGTACCCAAGAAAAACCCACCCACCTTAATTCTATCAGCTGAGCCAGCTGCAGTCTCCAGCCAGTACATTATTAAGAGAATTGTTTGCCAAGTTACACTTGTGCACACCATTGCAAGGCAAGGGTGTTGATCAGGTATTGCTGACAGAATACACAGAAAAACATTTGGCTGCACAGATGTTGCCGAATCTTTGTAACTCCAAGTGAGATAGTAAATGGAGAAAACCCAGTTCAGTTCTCAGAATAAAACCAGAATATGCAAAGTTGAGTGCAACATAAAATAAATGCAGTAGCAACCGAGTGATTATATACTAACAAGATGACTATGTCAGACTCTGGAATTAAAACGACAGAATTTCTTAATGGCTACCCTTCAAAACAGAGAGGAATATTGGAGAAGTTAAAGAATCCAGTGCCTTAATCTAAGGGGCTTTCCAGTACTTTTTGCCAAATTGTCAAGCAGCCTGTGTGAAACAATAGGTGTTACAGCCCAAGTTCTGCTTCCAGCTTCAGTGCAAACTACTTAGATGGCTGTCAGAAACCCAGGTGTTGTTTGTTCTACAAACCTGTTTGTTTCCTTCAGCTACAAAATTCTACATTCTCTCTGTCTTTGCCTAATATGTAATTACACACCAGAAATGTAAGTCACTTCAGCCCAACGAAACAATCGTATTCCAATTCGGAGCACCCTCTTAGCCTGGTGATAAGAACATCTGCTTAAACTGGGAGAGGAGGGGAGGAATGAAAGTGGAAATTCTTTCCTGGGAATTTGTGATGTGTTTTCAGCTGGATAAATTCTCTTTTGGAATCCTGGATAAAATCTGTGGTAACATTGCTTTGGACTCTTGATGTTCAGTTTACTGTAACAACGCTTTGAAACCATATGGCAAGAGGGGGCATTTCAGAGGACAGTCTGCTTATAGCACGGGGTGGATCTGCAGCCTAGGTTAAAAAATGCATTTTAAGTGTATTAAAATGCTTAAGAAAAAACATTTTTAAGATTTAAGAGCTACTACCGACCATTCCCAGAGTCCTTCGAGTGTCCCTGGGCAAACAGAGTGGCACAGACAAGGTCCACAGCTGCATATCTGAGACTGAAAGAGTGGGCAGCAATGCCACTACTGCATTCAGGTCTGTGCCCTAAGGACAGACCACAAAATGTAGGTAACTGAGCAAACCTACCTCCTTCTTCCTCCCAGCAGTAATCAACACGGGCCACGACTGCAAACCCAGATTAAGGCTACACATTCAATGGAAACAGTTTGCCATCCCACAACAGCAAGTCCACAAAACAGCTTGATGAAGCATTTAAGTCACAGGGAATGCTCAGGGGAGCACTGGCAGTGAGGGAGCAAAGCTATCTGCATGAACAAAGCCAATATTCTGATCTCAGGGATTCAGGAGATACTAGGAAGGAAATTAATTCCAAAGATATTGACAGATACATCTGCATGAACAGTTACGTACTGAAGGTAAGAGATCCAAAGAACATTGTTAGGTAGCTGTGCAGAGGCACTGTGTGTTTTAACAGGGGCAGTATTGTTTGCTTCTTTCTGGAATACAACCTGATTCTCTAAAGGAGCTTATCCCTTCAAAAATCAGATTACAGTAAGGCAAAAAAGGAGATGGGGAAGATGCTTATTTGTGCCCGATTAGCATATTCTTATGCAACAACTCTATTCAGTCATGAACTAATGATTTTTTGCCTCGTTTCAAGAACTGATTTACTTGGAACACAGACTCATCTTCTGCCGTGCATTTCACCATTAATAACAACTGAAAGTTCTAAGGGACCTGCAATTTTTTTGAACAGAACCTGGTGGACTTTTCAGCTCTCAGTGCTGTACTTGTTCTTTCGGAAAAAATGACAGATTTAGAATCCTGACACAAGCCATACTAGGTATGACCACAATTTAGTGAGAAGTTTGTTTCTCTCTGTTCTCTTTCAAGCTATGTGAGTTCCCCAGTTCAAGCTGAAGTTCTCCTTTAATTAATTCAGCTGGTAGTTCTAATTATTTTCTTATGACATGTTCAAGCAATACACTATATTGAGGGATTATCTCAAGAGAAAAACTAATTCTATAATCACAATACAAATTCCAGTTTATTGTATCTGACCTCTCAAGTGCTTCATGTAAGTCTCCTGAGCATGACTTTTAGAGCAGCCAACAATGTACAAACATCGTGCATTACAAACAATGTTTACAAACTGCTGCTGAACCACAAAATGTAACCTTGCCTACAGGCAATAGACTAGCAAATTATAATGAGCTTGTAAAGGAAATTCTGAAATGGCACATCAGGTGAGTGTTTCGCAGAACAGTAGATGCACAATCTTTGAATTCCAGAAAAACCCTCAAAAAGGTAACAAAGTTACCTCCAAAGACTAAGGAGACAGTACAAACCAGCAGTTTGTGTAATAGCCACTCTTGTTTTCCACGCCTGTTAACTACATCTTCCTCCTTTCTAGTCCTCCAGTAGCAGGTTTTCCTCATGAGATTTAAAACGCTTTACACAGAACATTGTATCATAGCTCACTGTTGCAATAATTTTAGTTTCTGTACTCATCACTCACAAGACACACCCAATCACGTCATCCTAACTCCTCCGGCAACCAGAGTTGTACTTGTTTCTGCTTCTTTCCAGTCTCCTTTTGCTGATATTCCTGTCACTGTAGCTCTGCTGAAAGTATAAACCGAAGTTCTCCCTTGCATCCTTCAACACTGTGCCATAATGCCAGGCTTTCAATCCCTAAATCACTCTCTTTATTCAATCCATTCACGTAAACATATGCCTTTCATGACATCTATAATCACCAATGCATTCATACATTTAAAATGTGTTCCAGGAAAGTGCACGGCTAACAACCATGAAACTATTTCCCCCCTGTTTTGTTTCTTTCTCTAAATTCATGTGGACACTCTCCAAATATTTGAAGTTGTACCTGACATAGTACTGCATGACAAATCAGCCAAGCAAATCTACAACTATGAGGCAAAACTTACTGTTCCTTCTGAAATTACCATAAAAATAGAAGCTTGACCTTCAAGAAGATATTCTTTTCTTTTCTGGTGAATTGTTTTTCTTATTTTGACACCCTAAGTAGCTCTGAAGTTCTGCTTATCCCTACGACAACTGAAAGGTACAACTCAAGTTACATGTTAGTCTAAAACACAGGGGAAGAAAATCATAGAAAATAATTTCTAAAAGGAGAAGTATTCACATAATACATAAATATAGGCACTTGTTTATATTTATACGGAATAAACCAAATTTATTGCTCAAAAATTTTATGTAAATCTCTGCACCTTCAAAGCACCTTCATAATCACCTTCACATATGCCTTGCTTTCCAGTTTATTAGTGGGTTTTTACCATCTTTTCAGTTACAATAACTTTCTTTCCATAAAGATGACTTTAAGAACTTGCAACTGCGATGGAACTGTAGGAACTGAAAAGTTTAAAAGTTGCATGCTATTTAAATTAGAAATTTAATGAGCATCCTAAGTTCAAAAAAAGCCCCCAGAAATCTATTTCTTCGGAAGGGGGCCAATTCCTTTGCATGAAGAACACAATTAACCTTTATGGGCCTTTGACTGACTTTCGGTGCCCCCTAATAAATGAGAAGGATGGTTAAATTAAATGAGCAACATACTTTTACACGTTCCTCTAATTGTCATACAACTTTAGGACCCTCTCAAACTGAGAATTTCTCCCTGAATCTCCCTCCCCGACTCCAAGTCAGACCTGCAGTCCTTGCTCAGATTTCTCTCTATTCGCATGATGATCCAGCAAACTCCTCCAGCACTCCACCCTCCCGACACACGCGGAGTTAAAATTAACTTGGTGGTTTGGGTTTGGTTACGAGCCGAATATCCTCCCTTGTACAACAACTGAGCGCTCAGCAGCCCCAGCGGCGGGCTCGGCTGCCGCCCAGCACCGCCGCGCTGCCACGGCGGAGCCTCACGACGAAAACAAAACCTCGTCTCGGATAAAGGCTTTACTGTACTTACTACGGGCAAAAAACCCAACCCCGAATGAAAGGCATCTCATTATTCGCAGCTACTTGAAATTCAAAAAGCCCCGTCCGGGTGTCCGAGACCCCCCGGGTCCGTGCGGTGCCGGGCTGTGGAGCACCGCTGCCGGCGGCCCCCGGTGCGGGAAGGGCAGACCCCGCGGGAGCGGCCACGCAGGTGAGGCGGGACCCGCGGAACCGCGGGGCTGCCCCCGCGCCAGCCCCGCTCCGCTCGCCCCGCGAACGAACCGCGGTACCCGCGCCGA
>VZRQ01009572.1:1099174-1131893 GCA_013397975.1 Machaerirhynchus nigripectus
CTGCCTCCCGCCGCCGCGCCCGCCAGCCCCGCGCTCCCGCCGGCACGGCGAGGGCTGGGGAACACAGCAACCGGGAGCGGGGGAAAAGAAGGCGTGAAGAGTAGGCAGCAGTTGAGAAAGTGAGGAAAGCAATTAGTAACTCTACATTCCTCAAGGAAGAATCTCCTAAGGAAAAGATAATAGACACACTTGCGCAGGTCTTGGTTAAAGCTGCAGTGGATTTGGTAGGGAACAGATGCTCAACATCATTCTGACTTTGGAGAATGTCTGTATCATGCAATGCCCATTAAAATGTGCTTTAGAAACACCAGAACAGTGTAAACCAATATAATTTTATGACACTCATGGTATGTGCAAGTTAGGGACAAAGCATTTCCTGTAGAAAGGCAAAGAATTAATGTCTGCCATATTTCTTTTATTCCTGGTGGCCTTCTGCCATGATACTGCCAATCAGAAGGCATGTAGTGTCTGTGGAAAGGCAGGAAACATCTATTATTCCTCTCCCTGATTATTTTTATCTTAACGGCACATGAATGATGCCTCCCATGTTACATTAACCAGTAGACAAACCTCAAGAATGGCCATTTAGGGAGCAGAACAAAACATGTCACTGAAATCAAAGCAAAGGTGTTTTGTCTGCAGCAGGTGTATTCATGTTTTAAAGGCATAATGGAAAACAGTTCAGTGGCAATTTACAGTTCAGAGTGGAAAAATCATGATAGAAAAAACCCATGAAGGGTAGAAGTCAATAGCAGGCAGCTTTTTAAATCAGCTCTAGAGAATTACATGCATAGATATGAATTATGTAAAAATTTAATTAGTGTGGCTTTCTTTTCCATTCATGACTAAAATAAAACCAAAAAATAATCCAACTCCAAAATAGGCACACAAAACCCAAGGAAATTAGCAGTTTTTCTGCTCTAGACATCACAAAACTTCTGAAATTTTCCATCAGTTGATTCTCTCAAGTAAAGGAAACAAATGCTAGCTTTTACGTGGTTTCAGAGTTATTTGTAAACTTTACTGGGAAACTAACAAGCTAAATTTCAAAATATAAATAGAACATTAATTCTGAGAAGGAATGAAAATGGAAAACACTTGGGGAAATTGTATGAACATTATATTCCAAATAACATCAAATCCAGGAATTGTCTTCAGCATCCATATACTAAATCTTAAATACTTTAGATGGGAAAAAAAAAAGAAACCCGAACAAGCAAAAAATACCTCTACTAAACCTGTCTTTACTGCAACATTAAGACAGTTGAAGGAAAATCTGATGAATCTGAGCAAGACACATTTCATTCACAGATGATGCATGAGTGGCCAACAGAAATAAATTCTTTTTTTTGACTGTTGTTGTTACTGACAGCTATTCCCATACACCTTTCTGCAGCATCTTGTTGGGGATGACAACTGCACTGCATGCATCTCCTCAGCCATTTGTCCCTGTCAAAAACAGTGACAGGATCGATGGGAAGAGAGATAATCTAGGAATTGTATGGAATCACCGAAAAAAAGTAAAAGTAAACTGCTATCCAGAACCTTATTTTTTAGCAGTTTCTCAGAGATACAGACACAAACTCATCTAGCACAAGTTTCAACCTCAAATTGTGATAAAACATTCAGATTTCAATTGCTTGTTTTTCATGTTTGTGTGGCTGGTTTTTAAAGCAATAAGGCAGTTCATGTGGTGCTTCCTTAGGCAAAACTGCAGTTCATTTCAGTGTCAGGAAGCATCTTTATCTACTTGGCATTCCATAACATGCATCCAGAGTTGGTTCTTGGTTCATATCATAAACAAGTGCTCAGCCTTGTTCAGTAAGTGTGCCAGTTTTAGTTTGATTAGACAAGCTCAGCTGTCATCTGCAAAGCAGAGCACAATCTAGACAAAGAGAAAACATTTTGGCTATTGAAATACGTGCTATGAGTTTTTCAAAGGCGTTGCAGGAAGCAAGTAAAATTAAGGGCACTTTAAAATTCTTTTCTGGTACCATAGCAGATTCTTCACCAGAGGAAGCTAAAAATAAAGTATTATGCAGGAATTTTTTTTTTTTTTTTTTTTTTTCTTCTGGTATTCTGAAGTAAAGTATGCTTGATGAATTTTCAGGGTAGATTTTGTCTAAAATCAAGTTATTCCATTTTAAATGCAATAAAATTATATGTATAGACTATATTAGTCAGGAAAGGACATTTTTCAAAATCCCTTCTGCATGCAAAAAATTTTTTTAAAGAAAATGAGACATTTTATAACACAAGAGAAAATACTCAGTACATAGGAAGCTTTCTATTTTCTTCTGTGATATATTTTTGACATAATCTTCACTGAAATGCTTAAATAAAAGGAATGTAGAGCAAATCTATTTTCAACTTAAATTTGATGCATAGTATTTGAAGGGAGGAGAAGAAAATGTGACGTCTTTCTTCTATGGTAATTTTTTTCCTGTCAACAGTGGCAACCTCAGGGTGGAATGAGGCTATTATTTGAGAGGAAAAGTAGAGCAAAAAATATTTGAACTCTCACATTAATACCTGTTCCTCCTAGTTTTTAACTGGTGTGATCCATAAAGTGAAAGACTGAGAGCAAAAAGAATCAAATCATGACTTGCTCAGCACTCTAGATCCCCCACAGTCCAAGTAGACAAATTCAGGTCATTACCAGGACTATCATACTTGTGTGTTGCAGAGAAGTTGAGCAAAGAACCAGGCACACAAGAAATGAAAAGGGGATACTCAGAGAAAAACCTCTTTCAGAAACACATAGAACAGTTTGGGTTGGAAGGGCCCTTAAGATCATCCAATTCCAATCCCCTGCCATGAGCAGAGACCTTTCACTAGGCCAGGGTGCTCAAAACCCCATCCAGACTGGCCTTGAACACTTCCAGGGATGCAGCACCCACAGTTTCTTTGGGCAATCTATTCCAGTGTCTCACAAGCCTCAGAATTTCCTCCTAGTATCTAATCAACACCCGCCTCTTTCAGCTGGGACCCAACACCCCTTTGCTCTATCACTACATGCCCTTAGAAAAGGTCCCTTTCCACTTTCAGGCTTGTGCCCTGGCTCCTACCTGACTGGTCTGGTTTTGTTGTTCTCATGAGGCTGTAAATGTCAGTCATGCAAACACATAGTGGTGACTGGGTGGAGATCATACAGGACAAGCAAAAGCAATGGAACCAGAATTCCTTTAGACCTGTAGCTGTGCCGATATCAAAGAATAAATGCTAATCACTTGGACTGATTTGCCAGAAAATAGTTACTAGAAAAAACAAAGATTAAAGAATTGCACCAATTACAAAACCTGAGAAGTTTCACAACCCTTCTGAGCACTGTTTCACCTCTCACAGACCAAAAGCTACATAACATTACCCTGCAAAGACATGAAATAAGAAACCAAAACAACTCCTGTTCAGTCCTTCTTATGAAGAAACAATGCTAGGGAAGTTATTCCTGATTTCATATCTAGCTTATAGGTCCTTTAATGTTGTTGTGGTGGTACAATGTACATCCCCATTTAAAATTTTTCTTACCTTGCCAAAAGAACTGTGAATTGCCACATTGTAAACAAATAACCCAACCCTAAACTGATCTTAATGATCTTAGGAGACTATAACAACAACAAGACTCTATTTCAGTCAAGGGAAGGACATCATTAGCAGTGTGATCATTTTAGGCATCAGAGATGGCAAAGGCCAGAAGGACCTGAGTAGCCTGACAATTGTTTGTCTTATCTATAAACTTAACCAAGCACATAACAAGGTTACTGTCGGTCAGATCATCAGAGCAGATGCTGGTCTCTTTAAGGCAGCTGTATAACATCATATTACCTGAATTGTCACTTTGATTTAACAAAATAAAAACCTCTTTCGGGAGAGATTTTATGACAGAGGCTTATATATATAAGAAGATGTAATATGGAGACAGGAAAGAGGGAGAACATGAGTGGATATCTGTTCTATCTTTATTAACTGGGAATGCAGTCATGTTTCAAAGATGTGAAGGGTTATTCACTCAAAAGCACAATATTTCTTGTGTTTCTCTTATGTTCCAACTTATTAAAAGATTCTTGCCAGATATTTGATAGTTTTTCTGCTCATTATGCTGTTACCCTTTTCCCCCATCTTTGTAAAACTTAAAGAGCAGAAAGAACTATTACTTTGATTTGGTAGGTGCCATAGGCTACACAATTTTAACCAGATGTCTGAACTATTGAGTTGTTAGAGTCTGTTCAGGGCCTGAGGAAACCAGTACTAAATGGACGAGAAAAACAAGCTGCTGACAATGCTCGAGTGCAGGTGGTGGTGACTGATTTACAGTTGCTCATTGTGAACCTGAGGTAGTGATCCCTGTGTAATAGCAAGATATATAAAGAAGGTCCTTTATGTCATAGCTACTAGAGTTTTCCTGCCAAAGGCTGTCAGAATGTGTATCCCTGAAGCTTTTTCTGGGAGTACGTGACAGTAAAAGTATTGTAGTTACCCCTACAAAATATTTCCAAAATAAAAAAGCAATATTCCATGTAGAACTTCTCACAGACTAATGCTGGTTACAAACTTCCCATCAACAAAGCCAAGAGAAACAGAGACGTTGGGCACTTCATTCTAAAGTTTTGAGGAAAGGAAGAAGCAATAGAGAATTTTTATTAAAAACTAAAGGCTAACATACAGTATTCTTTGCAGAGAACAAAAGTAGGAAATGCTTATTTTTGAGGTTTATTTCTAAGCCAGTTATCCTTTGAAGTCTGGTAGAACACCTACTTCTGAAATTATCTGAATGGTCAAAGTTGCTTAATCTATGACAAAAACCTAGAACACTAATAAGAAGGCCTAAAAAACTAACCATGCCACTAGCTTATGACAGAAAGAGTCAAAGAAACCATCACTCTTCTCTACACTGCACATGGATGTATGTTTTTAAAAATATCTACAGTATTTGGAAAAAATGCAACAAAAATTTACTCAAGGGTATGTAAACCAAAGAAAATTTCAAGTTAGCTCCCATGGAACTCACAAGGATTTTCCCTGTGGACTGCAAAGAGAGCAATGTATTAATAAAATATTTGTACAAGAGTAAAACCTCAAAATAGAAAGCCTTTGCTTTCAGGGCATCTCATTGGTAGAATGTTGGAAGGAGATCTGGAAGAATCTCTAAGACCTTGACATGAACACTACAGCATTTATCAACAGGTAAAATGGAAAGTGAAATCTTCAAAGTTTAGTAAAATAGCCTAGGCAAGGCCTCACAAAACATAAGCATTATTTGAGGCTTTTAATCAAGACCAAATCAATATTTTATATATCTGTGTCATAATCCAAACTTCCCTTTCTTTTCCTTTAATACTTCATTCTACATTATTGAAGAGTGGATGTGGATGTATCTGAAGTTAGGCTGAATTTTACTTATTCACATTAGATAGAAATCACAGCCTTGGTGATGGACAACAGAAGTGCTGCATGCATTTATTACGCACATTAAAAAGCCTTGGATTAATTTTCGTGTATAACTGAAAAGTTACAAGAGAAGAAATTTGGTAATACTGTTGAAAAGCCAGAGGAAGGGTATGAAAGCTGAAGGCAGCATGGGATTAAGACTGAAACAAAACCTAACACTGCAAAAAGAAATAAAGCCCCAGTATACACCAGGTTTTTGTGATCTGTAGGAGAAAGAATGAACATCCAATTAGAACTACCTTGTAGCTAACAGTTTGGAGTCTAATGAATTATGAGCATTTTGTGTGCTGCAGAAATGAACCTGCTTCCCTTGTAGTAGCTGTACCACCATTTCTTAACCCCCTGGTCTCATCATTGGTCATAAATACTAGCCAAAATCATGACATTTCTTGCTTACTTATTTTTCATAGAAAACACTTTATTCACAATTTTTGGCACTGTAAATATTTTTATGTACATGCTCCGTTCTGGAATATATCTGTCTAGAAAGCAGAGAGTGCCATTAGTCTCTCGCAGTGGCAGTGCCATCTAAGAATCCCCAGTAAATTTCAGACTATGAATTTGGCTTTTTAGGTAAAACAACATGAGGAAACATCACTTTGGAGTTTGGGATGGCTAACTGACAGATTCTGGTCTAGACTTCCCAGCATAAACAGCTGCCTTCAAGCAAGGAGAACAGAACATCACACCTTTTAGGGGAAAGCAACCCCCTGAGCTAGCATCTGCAAAGAGAGACTTGGAACAAGCTTGCTCAGATATTTGAATCAACTTCCATGTTTTCCTCTAGGCTTCTTAGGTACTCTTCTTGAATTACAGGAGTGAGAAATGAACAATAAAATTATTCCGTAGTTTGTAACTGATACACGTGATTTATGAACACATTCATAAATCTTCATTGCTTTCACCAGACACAAATTCACACATTTCCATAGCTATCAGACCATGAAAGTTTCGTGTTATTCTCTGCCAAACATTTCAAACCCATACTTTCTTTCAATTTTCTTGGTAGGTATCTCACATAATTTTTCCCTGGGTTTGTCCTTTAATAGTAATCCTTCTTTTTTATGGTTGAGAATGAAAAGCAGCTGAGCCTGTAAGACAGCTTGTAAATGGACTTTAATGTTGCAGGCAAAATTCAGCTCTCGTCTAAAAGGTAATAGTGCATTCTATAAAACAGAGTGACAGGTGTGAAGAACTTGTGCAATCCAGAGAACACTAAAACAAACCTACAAATCCATCTCTGGCTGGTACTGTGCTGAACTCTCTCTGTGTTGTTTGTCTTGGAATTGTTACTGCTGCAGAACTACGGTGTGATCTTCCATGCCCCTGCTTTCAGTAATTGGCAAGGCAATCCCTCAGTCAGCACTGTCCATGTGCCTCAAGTGGAGGTTAAAACCTGGCTTCCCTTTACCATATGCAGTTATCATTTTAGTTCCAGTTCCACTCACGACAATGATCTTCAGATACTTTTCATTAAAACAAAGAATGATAAGTTAAAGGAGTAAACATTTCCCAGAATTTGGGCCATATGTAAAACTATCTCTGAAAGATCTATTGTTTAAAACTGATCTAAAACTGCTCAGGCAAAAAGTCCAGCTCTTTCAAAAGAAATGCCAAAGAGAGTGTATTTAAGTTTATATTACCTAGAGTGCAATACTTTCAGGTAAAGTTCAAAAATTGCTGTTAATGAAGCAGCATTTTAATGCTGTGATAAAAACTCATTCAAGATGAACCCTAGCTCCATCCAGAACTCCTACATCCCCCTAGTGACTACTTAACATTCAGCACACCTCAGAGTGAAGTCTGAGCATCCCTTTGAAAGCAATAACTGTTCTAATTTGTAAAGGTTTATGTTATTATTATATTACTTTCAAAAAAGTCATGGGTGCTCATCTGTTGAATAAAGAGCAACAGTTCACAGAACTATGGCAGTGCAACATGTGGCTGGGCAAAACAGAGCTGTATATTATAACCATCCCAAAGGCCACAGGGACATGCTGTTTTGGCTGCTGCATATTGTAGCCTCCCTTCACCTAAGGACACAGAGGGGAAAAAAAAAGCTCTTTTTGATTTTGATAATGACATCAGTAATCAGTCATTAGCCTTCTGCAAAGACAAGATATTTCTCCCACTACCCACTTCTTCCTAGGTAATGCATAGGGAATAAATTCATTTTTGCCCACTAGTGCTTCCTGCTATCAGCTCAGCAATTGATCCTTCCAGCTGAGTAACAAACATGTGCTTTCACACCCCCACACAGGTGGGTGGAGTGGCTTTCTGGTGTTCACTGCGCATTTCAATACCTGCCTCTGGGTAGCCTATCCCACACACGTCAGTATGAAAGTAAACAACATATTTGTTCCACCAAGCAAAAGATAGCCTCAGTAACAAAACTAGGAATAAAGTTCCTAAAGAAAACATCAAAACAGTAAATTGTCCATCAATCTCCTTTCCCCTCTGTCACTCAACTTTTATAAAGAATGTCTTTGCTGTAGAAACAAAGCAGATAATTCAGCATATTTTATCTTTTCTTTGATCTCTTTTCCAAGTCTTTCAGCTTTTGATCGTCAAGAAAAACTAATGTGCCCACATGGCAAGTAATTTTAGACTAGTATATGGCCAATATTAGCAATACAAAGCAGCAATGCCCCTGAAAAACCTCCTATCATCCCGCTGCAATCTCTTCTCTATCTTAACAAAGCTAGGACAATACAATCCTGTTCACCAATGTCATCAGACAAAATAAGCTTCTCTGAAAGGGTGTTTTCTCCTAGCTTCCTCTAATCATTTCTCTCTCTGCTTCTGTCTCTAACTTAAAATAATTCCAAATAATTCCTGTTGTGTCAATTCCTCTAAGTTGTTTTTCTTGTTTTTTTCTTTTCATAGCCTAGTTTTGCTCATTGTTCAGCTGAAACCAGTGCTGGTTAGTTCTGCTTCAGTTTGTTTCTGGTTACAAGTTGTTTTTATTCTTACTTATTTTCCTTTCTATTCTTCTATTAGAAATCATTAAATATTGACCTTTAGTTAGTGCTTTCTGATATCTTGTTTGCTTGGGGATCCCCTCTGTCTTTTGTTCACACAGCACAACACAAACCAACTTCTCAGCATCCAACTCTGACTAGACCTAAGCTCTGAGAGATCACAGCACCAGAGCATCTCACGCATGGTCAGTTGGCAATAAATAGTCAGACCAATTGCTGACTGTCCCCCAGGAATTTTTTATTCCAAGTAGAGACACATGCACCTGCTTCTCTGTTTGCTGGAGAAGCCTAACACATGCTCAGCATCATTAAGGTGTTGCAACAGAAGAGCTCAACTGGTTCTGAAGTTAAACTTGCCAGTTCACTCCTGCCATTTTAGAAGTGTCCAGGTTTACCCAGAATCGAATTCCTGCTGAGTTTCAGCCTCAAGCAGCTTCTGGATGTCAGACCTCCTTGTGTTCTTTGCTAAAGGCATGAAACACTGATCAGCACTACTGGTTTTGCTTTTCTATGTGTCTGCAGGGCACAAGGTTTCAGGGGAGTTTTAGATTTTATATTTTTGAAGGGCTCTTCCCCCACAGGGTGTTTGGGCACTGAAAAGGTTTCCCAGGGAAGTGGTAACAGCACCAAACCTGACAGAGGTCCAGAAACCTTTGAGCAATGCTCTCAGGTAAATGATGGGATTCTTGGGGTGCCTTGTGCAGGGACAGAGGCTGGACTTTGGTGATCCTTGTGGGTCCATTCCCACCCAGGATACTGTATGATTCTACAAGTCCAAGATGGAGGCCTTTTTTAAAAATTTAAACTACAACAGAGGAGAACTGCAACCACTTGGCAACCAACCAACCAAGAAGTAAACATACAGCGCAGATTAAATGTTGCTATGAGATGAATGCCAAATTCATGGTTTCAGCAGACATCTGCCTTTAATCTATATTGCTCATTAGCCTGAAGTATTGCATGCTTAGGATTACTTGTTGGAAACAATACTGAAATACATTCCACATGGATACATTCCCCCTGTATTAATCTGAGAACTGAAAAGAAACAAAAACCAGCCAAACTCCCCCATTAAAAGCTGCTTGGCTGAAATTTAAGATATGCACAAAGGATCGAAGAAAGCTATGCAATTCCTAGGATAATTCCTGATTGCAAAAAGAATTTTATAGGATCCCTGTTCCTCACCCTTAAAAACTTGCTTTCTCACCTTTTCTCCTGCTGAGCTGTTTGTGTGACCTCTTTACAAGTTCAGATACACATTTTGTACATTAAAAGGAAAACCCTAGAAGTACAAAGTTAATTTTTTTCCTTTTTTAACTTGCCTATTTGAGAGCAGGGTCTTAAAAATGACTGATTAGGACAACTAAAGAGAGAAAACTGCAACTGGGAGAGACAAGAACCAGATTAAGATTTCAGAAGCTGTTTAAATCAGCTCTAGGTTGACAGAAGTCATATGTTGCAATCACACTGTACAGTGGGATATTTATTTACCTCTTCCATATAAAGCAAATTACTCCAGTTTTAGCTTTGCCCTTGATCTGGTATCACCCTTTGTTTAAACAGATGCCTAAGGAATGCTGGGCTGGCTTCTCTATGTGAAATGCAAATGAACAAATTTCTTGGTATTAGCTGCAAAGTCAATGATAAAAGTTATCTATTCAAATGAGGGGGACAAGGTTTTTTTAGGTTATTATTTTTAGGTTTAAAACCATAAATTAAGCTATGAACAGCTCACTTTCGACCACTTTCTGCTTTTGTTCTTTTCAAACAAAAATCTTGTTCTAATCATTAATATGACTTTTTGGAGGATTTAATTAGTTCTTTTCTCCTTAGAAGTACTGTTTCTCATTGTACACCCACAGTCAGTCAAGCTTATTTTAGAGAACTCATAGTATATAAATTGTATTTTTGAAGCAAATTTTAACATTCTTTATTATCTTCTTTGAAATCTAGCAAGCATACACTGTTACTTCAAAAGAATGATCCAGCATCTCCAAAGAGATAAACTTCCAAAGAACATTTTGGGACTTTATTAATTATTCCCTTTCTCATATTAAATGCAAATTAACAAAAGAATTGATAGCATTTTTGATAGATAACCTCACAGTTCTGTAGAAATCCAGCAAGAGTTAACTCACGTAGGTATTTGGGATTTTTAAACTCAAACGGAAACTGCAAAAATACATCCAGAACTGAGGAAACAATAAGCAAAAAAAGCAACAAAAGTCAAAACCCTGTATCTTGCTGGAATTGGAGCAGAAATACCCTTTTCTTTCAGCCACTTGTTGCCATGTTTGGTTGCACTCTTGCAGTCTGAAGTCTGGTTATGCCATATGCCAGCGAATCAGGTAAAGGAAGCCTCTTGCCTTTATTCTCAGCTGACAGCAGAAGACTAAAATAACACCTCTAGTAATAAATGGAGTCTAGAAACCACACATATCCACAACTTAGGGTGGATAGAAAGGAATTCTTATGAAAATATGTTTATAAAAATAGAGAGTAGAGGGGACTCTGAAAAAAGAAACAGGTTGGAAAAGGAGGAGGAAGCAATGACAAATAATAGATGACCTGTCGTACTCAGACACGAAAGGACCACGCAGACACCGTTCTGTCAGGATAAGGCCTGGGCCAAAAGAGAGAGCAAGGAAGGGCCAAAGTAGAAGGAAGAAGGAGGAAGAAGAACCTCGGCCCGGCCCTTTATTTAGTCAGTTATATATCTTTTTAGAGACAACCATGGATTGGAGGATGGGGTTACCACCTCTCCATGACACTGGTCAGATCAAAAGTCTATCATAATTCTCCGCCTAACAAAAAGAATGATAATAATAGATATTGGTAGGTAAACATGCCTGATGCTTACAGTAAAGTGCCTGGGAAATTCTACTACAGGAATGAAAACATAGAAAGACTGCAAAATTCAGGGCTACAATGACCCACAGAGAAGAGACAATAAACAGATTGGAGTTACAAGGACACACTTTTCTTATGGCTTATGCATTGACTGTTTGCTATCAGAGATTACTTGGGGAAAGATCTCAACTTCAGCAGCAATATAAGCTAATGTTCCCCTCCTTGACAATTGTTAATCCATGTCATTTAAAAGAGAGGTGTATTTGAGATGAGAATATCAGCCTACCTTTATGATTTTCCTTGTACTGATCTTGCCTTTTATGCCATAGCCAACCCTGTCCTAAGCCAGGTTCTGGAATCAGGTAGTGAAGACCACTAAGCATCTACCCTTCAATTTCATTATTGTTTCCCACTGTTGTTTCTCACACTTTATCCAGTACGAGTTTTTGAAATCACAACCGTACAATACAATAAAGGAGAGCAAGAGAAGAAACATTGTAGGTTAGAATGATTTTCACAACAAAAAAGTCACAGTAGTGTTTGGGAAACTGAATCTAGGAACTAACATCACATATCACTGCATCGGTCTCCTCATCATGGACCTTGTTTCACTACACAGTGCCAGAGAAGATGCAATTGTTCAGAGCTTATGCATTTAAAATGCACATTCATAAAGGCACAGCTATTTTTTGCAGTCTTAATGCAGTTCAATTGTTTTGGGGACATCTTCAGCGTCAATACAACTGGGAGGGTTCTTGTGCCATTTTATTAAAGGGGATGGTTGATTAGTGTCTCCTTTTTGAAATGAACACCAGCTGGATTCCATGTCCTACTTGCAATGCATAAGGACTGTATGTGTTCAGCATATGAGCAGCAGAACACAGAGGTTCTGTTGTCTGTTTATTTTTCTTATGTGGCAAAGAGAAAAAAGCATTATAAAAAATAATAATAGGGGAAAAGGGAACATGAGAAACAGAGCAGCTTTACAGTTTCAAGTTTAAACAAAGTAACATCAATAGCAGTCAAAAATACTGCTTCAATCCGTGTATTCATTTAAAAAAAAAAACTTTTCACATTTAATAAAGTATAGCAAAAAAGACAAAAAGTGTCCAGAATCACAAGTTTAAACAGCTGTTTTCAGAGTGAGGAGATTTACTTTGCTGCAAAAAATATTTTTGTTTGAGAAGGGCAAATATTCCAGAATAAAAAAGACCACAGTTTCAAGTCAGCAGTTTAAGTTACAATTACTTTGATGTTCTTGGTTAGGAAACATTAATAAAAACATGTAGAAGGAAATAAGTAGCTTCTATTGATACCCACGGATGGATAAGACCTTTCCAAACTACCTTCTCCTATCAAAAAAAGCCAATATTTCAGCCAGCTCTACTGAAGGAACATGTGATAGGACCAAAAGCAGGAGCTTTCTGCTAAAAATCCCCAAAATTCAGATTTGTGTTAGAAACAGGAGCTGGAAAAAATATCCATTCTCCCCCTGAATTGTAAGGTGTACATTTAGAACAGAAAATAAGACATATCTATAATTTATTTTACCAAAATAAATTATCATTGTTTTATTTTTCCCTTTATATCTTGGCTTGCATTAAACCAACAGAACTAGCAAAATGTTATCTTCTATGCAAGGAAACTCCTGATCAGGGAAAAAACTTCCAGTGGCAAGAAGGCATCATTTTCCTCCTTCTTTATTCACAATACATACAAAATTATAGGAAAGGAAGTAAGAGACACATGGTAGAAGAAAAAACCTCAGCTTTCATGTAATTAAAATTATTTGAAGTGTTTGAAAGTTGATAGGCTCTGTTGTATTGGGTTTTTAATTAAACTTGCTATGTAACAATAATTACTTCTAAGAGCTGGGAGAGTTTAGTGCTACAGAAAGCTGACCTTTAAGACCAAATCTTATTTAAGAGTACAGTTTACAGTAAATTGACTAATGTTATTCTATCACATTATGTTAGGAATTTGTTATTAGCTAGGACAATGTGTACTCCTGGATGTGTATTTTCACCACAATTATGAGTCCGGTTTTGTGTTCTGCAACAAATTTTAGATAATGACACTGTCATCCAGAGCAATGTCCAATTGTGGGGCAGCAGAACAAACAGGGGAAAAATCCTTAGGAAAATAAAATGTGAGCACACTGAGGAGTGATGTTCTTTGGATCTTCAGCTGTATGTATTGAAAGCACTACAGATTGGATAAGGGCAAGCCAAAAACATCTGGCAAATCTCTCTGAACATGTGTGTGACTGTCCAAGTGAAAACTGCTCTGCAACTTTTTTGCATTTTATTTAATATTAATCGAAAAGATTCCTGTGACATTTCTAATAATGTAAAAAAACCAGGTGCATTGGTGGAATAAAATGATTAATTTTACCTTTTTATAAAATCAAGTGATCAATATATGCTAATAGAAAAGGGGTTTTTGGCATTTAAAAAAACCATCAAAAAAATCAGCGTTCACAAAATTGCATAAATTATTCCCAGTTCAAATACTACAAGATTAGGTTAATGCACAAGGACTTTAGCCCTTAATTTTGCTGGCAGCAGCACTGAATAAAAAAATTAATATTTTAAGGATACTGATTGGACTCCATTCCTCATTCTAGATGTGTCTGCAGATGGAAAACAAAACAACCCTGCTCTTCCCGGTCTTATGAAAGATAAAGAATATAAACAACACTATTTAAAAAACATTTAAGACTAAAAATAAACCCAGATAAACACTGTAGACTGTTTACAGAGAGATTCAACTACTTCTTAGTAAGGCAATTTTTTGTGAAAATAAAAGTCTCATCATAAAGAAATATTAATACAGTATTTGTGCAACACAGCTGAGCTGATGATTTAATGATATTTTATTACTAAAGATTCCTTATATTGCACTTTTCTCTTTACATGATTATATTTGAGTGGCTTGACTACTAAAGCAGATAAATTATGTCACAAAATGGAAATTAGGCAAAAAGACGCTTTAAGGCTGGTCCTGGGCAAAACATGTCCTCAGAAGAAGGTCTCTCCCTCTTCACAACAGGAGAAAGTCAGCGCCTTTACTCATACTAAAATCTACTACATCACCTCAGAGTGCAAAACGCCTTAAAATACATCAAAAGCCCAAAGCACAGATGAGGTTGTGACCCTTTTCATTACATGACTGCAGAATAGACTGGATATTCCTTGCCAGCCAATTGCACCATGTATAAACTCTAATTTGAATTACACTTCCACCACTGTGAAACTGATTGAAGTCTTATTTAGCTTGAACAGAGCTGTGTGCTGTAATTTTGCACACAAAAACTGCATTCACTAGTAGGCATTTCTTAGATGTCTTCCTATGTTCCCTAAATTCCATGCAAGTAAAAATCTATGCATTAATTTTAGATCATTGTTGCACTGGCTGCAAAACATGTCTTAATATTTTATCATTTGAATTATTCACTTCCTAGTGTCCTAGTCTTAAAATAGATTATTTTTTTCTTACAGCTGGAACTACACTCACCAGTCACAGTATTAGCACAGCTTCCAAACATCAAGAAATAGGGAATGAGAGAGAGAGTTTGCACATCCCATTATTCAAAAAAAAGGTTGAGTATATTTCAGAAATGCACAATTACACACCACTTTCACCATGGGAAAAAAAATGTCCCACATTGATCTTAGTGTGGTGATGCCCAACTAGTCTGAAAACTTCTTATAATTTCTTAGATCAACAACTATCAAACAAATGAACTCCAAAAAAGTCGAAGTCCTACTGCAGGTCACTTCCTAAATGTGCACAGGAAATGTTATCAGGAGTTAAAACACTGAGTCCTCTCTTATCTGAACCCTTTTCAGGCCCATGTAGCATATTTTGAAGCCAGGAGCACTTGTTTCAGCACTTCCACTGTAGGAAATCCTCAGAGAAAGTCAGGCACAGTGAGGTACAGATGAACTCCAGGCGCAGTACAGCAGGATGATGGGGTGGGTACAAAGAGAGCAGAAAATAAGCAAATTGGATTATGTGCTCAGTGAACCTGCCTGTAGATATCCTTCACAGCCTTTCCTGGGTTGTTTGATGAGCCTTCACCAGGCAAAGTTCATATTCTCTTCTGTGCTGGCAATCTCCCCAAAGCCTGCAGGATGATAGTTGCTCTGGATAACCACTTGCTTAAATGAAACACATTCATTTGTTTGTTCTAGGAGGTACCATCTCCCAGCTGCTAATCAATTAGAAGTTCCTTACCTGTCTCTGGGAGTTGGCACAATACTTCCATTACATATTCACAGCAAAGAAGTAGCAAGGGTTTTCAAAGGAATGGCTAAGTTACCATTGCACCTTGCTGTGCATTAACCTCGTTAGCCTCTTAAGGGTAGTCTTAGTAGGTACATGACACCACAACAAGAGAGTTCCTCTGCATCTCATTTATCTCCCCTCCTATCTAATCTGATCATACTAAAATAAACCCCATCAATCAGGTGTGATACAGCAATAAATAACTGGTGTCTGGCTAATGTGATTTTTCTACATCACTAAGTCCTAAATGGAGAGAAAAATCTGCCAGCTCACAAGAGGAGAAAACAGAATATGGTAGTTCAACATGTGGACTGATTCTACTCATTCTTAAACACTTTATCAATTGATGTATGTTGTGCTGTCATGGAGTAATCTAAATTTTGTTTATTATTCATGGCTGGAATAATTGCTTATAATACTGCATCCTGTTGCTACAAACAAGATTTAGAGCCAGAAAAATTATTTTTCCCCCTCAAATATTATGGACTTGTGCCTTTTGAAACAAGTGATAGACTTGTTCAAATCTCTGTATCCTAGTAAAAAGAGAAAGCCAATGTCCAACAGCAAAGGAAAAGAAAGCAGACAAGAAATGTCTCCTTTGAAGGAGATTGTTGGAAAAGCAGCACAATTTATTGATTTTTGTTAATAAGGTCCAAGAAAAATATTCATGCCCTATAGTATTCCCTGATATATCAAACTGTGGTTTGATTTCTTCCCCCTGCTTTGTTTGCATATTTTGCATATAGCATATTTTACTGTACTGGACTCTGAAAAGCAGAGGTTACTAGAGAACAGAGATGGAATAGCTCTGCTTCAGTGCAAAACCAAACTAAATACAGACAATTCTTCCTTGGTAGGGGCAAGAGCCCTGCTCAGATTTCTGAAATTGGTTCTTTATAACGAGAAAAAAATAGAGATGGCATTAATTATTTTTAGGTTTTAAATGAGTGGAGTGTCTGGGAAGATGCCAATACTTTTTATAATTTTCTTAACTTAAAATTGCAACAAACCAACCCCACGCTTTTCTCTGCTCTCCAGGTTATTTTCTTGACAGCTATAATCCAAATCAGGAGACTCAAGAGACTAGGGGAAAGTGCTAAGGGAATTGGAAAAGATTGATCAAACGGCACTTCCCAACAGAATCTGGAGACTTTTCAGGGTATCAGAGTACATCAAAATATCACGAAAACAAGATGCAGATCATGAGAATATAATGGGCTGGGGGGAAGGAAAGAAAGTACAGCAAATGATAGAGAGAAATAAGTACCTTCCCTAGGGCAGATTTTCTGTCAGAAATCACTTTTCCTTCTGTTTCTTGAAAAAATTCATACATATCATATGATTAAAGGACAGATGTCCTTGATAATTCTTTGGTGGAAGGAAATGACAATTTCAATAGCAGAACAGATCCGCTACCAACATCATAACGATTCAGAAATTTCTAAATTCACTTTAGCCCAAAGTTTTCAGGCGATGAAATATGCTAGTTATTCCAGTCAAAATAGACAGTTTAGTTGCATGGTTGCATAGTCCTCCTAGGACACTTTATTGCATGTATTTCTTTTTAAGGAGAAGAGAAAAGTACGGGAGATTTTGGCAGTTGGTGTTGTCCTTCCTTAAGCAAAATGTCTCCTCAAAGAGCTTATTCCTTCTCCTTTAGAATCCAGATGATAAACATCGCTCATGTTTGCTCTGCTGGACTATTCCCTATCATCCACTCCTTGTTATCACTGGCAAAGGTCTCAAAAACTTCTTAGAAAATAAGAAGTCTTCTATTTAGTCTGCACTTTAGTAAAGTGCAAACACTTTAAATCAGCATCTCTAGAAACCTGCAGAATGAAGCCCTACGGAAATTTATTTCTAGTCCAGTAATTTAATCATGTACAGCATAAAGCATTGGTATTTTACAGTGATAAGAATCCATTCAAGATCTAAGGTAAAGCCTTGAGAAGGTTGATCAAACTGCCATATAAGAACTGTAACACTGTGGCATTATATGGGACTGACATTTTTATTTACACAGGCAGAAAAGTCACATCCATTCTTCCCTACCAAATAAATACTTTCCAAATATTTCATATTAATTTAAGTGTATTAGCCCCAGAATGAATTCTACAAACCAAATCTTTTAGCTTAATTTGTAAGGCTGCACTCGCAATTTGTATGTGTCGTGGGCGAGGGGTTTTATGCTTTACAAAACTCAAAAACCTACAAAGTTGAATTCCTATATGTATCCTACATTAGGAAAAAAAAGACAATTTTGAAGTAACCAAGTCATAAAACCATCAAATCATTGGGGGGCTATTTTTTTATGCTGGTCTTACTCTGAAAATGAAAATGGTACAGGAGTTTTATTTGTAGAATATCATACCCTTACAGGATGTCTCAGATGAGAAGAATCTGTGGAGAAACATAAAAGACAAATCATTAAATGCCTGCTGTCCTGGCCAGCATGGATGGCAATCCTTTGTCATAGACTCTTCAGCTAGAGATTCCAACCCCTGCCAAGAAAAAAGTGAAGCCTCTTTTTCCTTCACAACTTATCTTAATTATAAAAGGCCATAGGTGTTAGAGGATATCTGTATTAAACTTATTTCATGCCAGCTCCAAATGCATTAGAAGAATTATTCATCATCAACAATTAGAAGGAGGCAAATACGACAAAATCAAGGAAGTTGAAATGAAAAAACTTCAGTCCTAAAGGTCCATAGACCTTGCATTCAGCAGGGTGATGTATGACAAGTAAGTATAAACACTTACGGATTAGAACAATTTGCAAGCTACTTGGAATTTTGCATCTTTCTTTATAGAAATGTTTTTCTTTAGACCTATAGCAGAATCTGCAAAAAACGTTTATTTCAACTGAAGTTCAATTAATGATCATAGTAGCTGGAATAGCTATTAGCACTGTTGAGAGGAAGACCAAGCATGAGAAATACAGAGCAATGTCTTTCCACAAAGCAGTAAGAAATTAAAAGTTTCACAACCACAAGAACATCCAGTTCATGAACAACTAACTACAATGTCCTCTACTGCATTATTTTTTCACCTACATATGCAGCTCTTACATGGAAGTAAGAACACAAAGCTCTTTCCTACATCTGTTTTGTTCCCATGAAAGTGAAAATTTCCTTCTTAAAATGTTACAATATTGTGTTTCGGGGTAAAAGTATAGATTTTCATCTTTCTTGTTAAAAGACTACAAATTTCACCCCAAACCAGAAAAAACAAATCCCCAGAACATTCTTTTATACTTCCATATAAGATATAAATCTACACCATTTTAAATGCAAAATGTTAACTGCATAGCAACTTCTCTAGATTTCGGTTTTCAGTCAGGTTTTTTATTAGCATACTGCCAGGTTGCACTACAAGTACATTACAAAAGCAAAATCCTTTTCAACTTCAATCTGCTTTGTTGACTGCTACAGATCATTGCAAGGAAGCCAAGGAATGCGAAGCACTTAAGTTGTTTAATTTTTCTATTTAAAGTAGCTTAAGAAAACAGTTTTGGATATAATTACCTTATTATTTTACCTTGAGTTTCTAAGGCATGAAACCCTAGCCTTTGAAAGAAGAAAAAACCTTGCAAACAAAAGTGCTTAAATAGCATTCTAAATGACATATCACAAAATCAAGGAAATCCAAATGGAAAGCTTCAGAATTTTAAACCATGCACATCCAATACAAACACCTCAGTAGACTTTATACAAGGACAATAACCATCTCCAAAGACCCCCAAACTACAAGGTAGCATTGCTAAATGCAAGATGTTCCACTCTACAGAGATATTTAGTAAGAGATGTCTGCCCTGAGTAAGTAAGTTCTCACTCTTGTGAGGTCAATACGACATTCACGGCATTTTGTCTCATTCCTTTTGTTTCATGCCAGACGAAATAGCCATCAGAACAACAGCTATTCATAACACGAAACTACCATAGACTAACTGAGGTAACGTTCCTTACACACCACAGCCTCAGACACTGAGAGGGCCAGGCTTCAGATGCCTACTTCTCTTTGAATATCTGAAAGGCTGGACTATAGTTCTGTATACTCAAAGACAGTTAACTCGCTAAGTAGAAAAACATTTCACGATTTGTGGAAGATAGCTAGAAGTAAGTATTAACAAAAACCCTTTTCCAGCCATTGTCTTTATAGTGTAGCTCCTTGCTTCCAGCTTTTGTTTCAATTAACTGACTGAGCTGCAGCAAACTCCTGCTAAGTGCCCTTAGGTTCATCCTGTTTTTAGAGTCCTGCCCAGCAGCTGATCCTCTGCCTGAGCTGCAGCTCACCAGCCAAACCCTGCTTTCAGCCCTTCTATACCAACACTGCCTCAGGGCCTCTCCCCTAACACACTTCACATCCCTCCTGCCCCAGGGATCTACCTGGTACCTGTTTGAGACAACACACAGCTATTTTCATCTGTCACAATAGTGTAAAACCAACTAGACTCGTGCAAAACTACTATTCTTGGGGGAAGTGGGTGCTATGGGAAGGGTATTGCTGCTACTGTCAGCACTACAGAAGCTAGCAAGCCTTGTAACACCTTGCTGATAGATTAAGGTTCAGAAACAGATTGGAGACACGCTAAAAAGCTTTGAACATGACTCAGAGACAAGCACATGCAAAGCTTTTCAGTCTATATTCAAGTGACATAACAGTGTGGTTTAGCTCTGGCATTTTTGTGCTGATTGCTGGGAACTATAACCACATGTATACCCACAGCTGTGATCAGAGAGTTTGAGCTGGATTAGCAGCTAAAATACTCATCAGGTGGCTCACTGGATCTGCTGTAGAGCTGACCTACAGCTGATGCTTGATTCCTTCAGCAATATCTAGGGGTTTAGTAGTATTTGAATACTAGCTAGTGCAAATGTGCTCACATGTGCTGTAGTCACACTTCATTTGGCTGTGCAGACACATCTTTTTAGAGGGACATTGCTACTGTCAGAGTGAGAGGGAAAGGCAGATGTTCCTGATGTGTTGATCAGAGATGGAGCATTGTTAAAAACGCCAACATGCCTGACATGGCTTCGTGTTTTGATTTTGTCAAATCAGCCTTGTCTCAAAGGCCTCACTAACAGAGTCCCATCGGGAAAGAATGGGGCATGTGTAATCATAGTCCACAGCTCCCTGTCAGAAGTCCTGCAGCCTTGTACTTAAGGTGATTTACACAGGCCTAAACCTAATCTTGTTCTGAACAGACACAAAGACAGCTTGGCTCCTCTCAAACTCTCATCTTAAGCTACATAGTGTTTGCTTTGAGCAGTTCTCTGATTTCTCTTACTAAACCTGGATTTATCAAATCCAGTGGGAAATATCAGTGCAGAAGGCATAAAATATGTCACCAGCCCTGACAAATCACTCCCAGTTTATCCACGGAGGAGTTTGTCAAAATCCCTTGGAGAAAGCCTTTCAAAATGTACTTCTATTCCTGCTAGAAAAAATCTGGTAATAGGTGTGATAGCTACAGTAGAAGTAGTTAGTGTCTTCAGGTAAGACATTACCTAGCTGTGCCAAAATGTGTGGGTTACCTAATCATTCTCAGCTGCAAGGAATCACATCAACTTCAACTAACCAGTTTTCATGGTCCTCAGGGCACCAATAGGCCTCAAGTGCCTGGAACAAGGGCAAACTCTGTCCGTGTTTGGGTGAGGCTGGTCCTTATTCTCCTGGGGGCTTCAATTCACCAGGTGTCTGCTGGAAGTACAACACATGGAAGAGAAGACAGGCCAGGAGGTTCTGGGACAGTGTGGAAGATGAGTTTCTGACACAGTTAGTGAGGGAGCCAAGCAGGGGAGCTGCCCTGTGGTACCTCCTGTTTGCAAGCACGACTGGGGGTGGTACGGAGGTTGGAGGTCTTGGGTATAGCAAGCATAAATTGATAGAGTAACTAATGAATGTCTCAGGTGATGCTCTTAAAACCATGGAAAATACTGGTGTAAAGGGGGCAGAATTATAAAGATGGTGAATATCTTCTTCTGCCTGTTATGTTGTTAATTGGAAAGCTGGATGGCCTGATTATACATCCTGCTATCATTTCCTCTGCCTTTGAAAGGGAAGAAAATGAAATGTTTCTTATAATTAAAGATTTAGGTCAGGAAAAACACATTCCTTGGTGTTACATTACCTTAGCAAATATCTGAGAATGAAGTTGTAATTGTGAACAGCTCCTTTCTAAGGAGGCAAAAGGTGCAGGAAAATACGTGACTTTAATAGTATTTATTTCATGACTAGATTTATGACAAATTTTAGACCTTTTGAGACTCCTTGTGCTGCCTAAATAATTGTTCTCACTGTTTAAATATCATAAAGGTATACGGTGCAGGAAGATTCCTACCTGGGATAGTGATTCTACAACTTAATTAGCCTTACCCAAACACAAGTAGAATATTTATTAGTCTTTCCATGTCTTTCTGGATAAGTTGCATGGTCTGTTCCCCAAAAATCCCCTATATACCCACATAAAGTGTTATTACTCAGTTTCAAGATAAACTAGAACTACAGAGTGTACAATATAACATTTTATTGATTACTACAGTAGAATTAAAGATTTGGTCAGGAACACAATCCCTCACTTGGACAAAAAAGTCTGCCTGCTGTTAAATATCTAAAATCTCAGAAACTATATGTATAAACTGGTAGAACTGCTTAGTCTTTTAAGATGTGTGCAGATCAGGCCCCAGTGAGCAGTCTCATCTGCTGATTTGCTTCATTAAGGAGTTTTTAAACTAATTGAGGATTCTCCAGCCTTACCATGTAAAAGCTTGCTGGTATATCTTGGTTATTAATCTCTGAACTAAGATTACTTAAACTTTGCTGTGCTTGTATTATAAATGAGAATGTTTGACATCCTAGAAGCTCATGTAGAGTTGCATTAAATAATTTTGTTTGGCTTCTTTCTAGGTTAAACTGCTAGCTTTGTAGCTAAAACAAAAGTCAAATAATTAGAAAATAAAAAACCCCAATCATATTTGTTTCCCATGCTGACAGTTCATGTTCCCATGGGGGAATAACATTTCCTTGCTGTTACCCTTTTCAAAGCAAACAGACTAGAAGAGTGCCCTTTGCCAATCTTTCTTAGTCTGCTCGTTCTTAGAGCAAGGTCTCGCCTCATGAATTTGTGATTGGAAAATTGGTCTCTTTCCATTATTACTGTTCTCTGGGTTGCTGCTAGTGCTGCTGACCAAACACATTTTTGGACTTCTACATTATCTATAATAATCCTTCCTTTCTTTACCTTATGAGTAATACATTATGGCTGTCAGTTTTATCTGTTTGTAGCTTTAAACTTCCTCATCCCAAGAAATTCTGCTTATTCATTATTTATCTCTACATATAACTTACATAAATTATCTGTGGAATGCTGAAGTATCACTTACCCAGGGTTTGGTCGTTAAGAGTCAGCATAAAAGATAAATGTCACAGCTCTGAAACAAAGGGAACTGATGGAAGACTGGATGTAATTGCACTTAAACATAGCTAAGAGTTTTCTACAATATCATGGAAAAGACTAATCTATGGGGTTAATCAGTACTGCACAGGGGACAATGAATAAAGCATTAATGAGAACACCGAAGACAAATGGTGCTTATGTGAAGTGGAAACAATTTGAGAGGAATATTAAACTTGTAATACTTCTAATTTATTGGTATTTCAGATGAAAACATCTATAACAATATAGTAACACACTGATTGCTTAGGGTTTCATCAATTGTAATATCAAAATACTTATCTGTGAGGTAATTTTTTTTAATTAATAGTCTTACACATAAATATATGTTTAGTAAGGGGGAAGGGATTATCATGTTTAATTTTGGTTCAGGACAGAAGAGTACAGCTGTATCCTATATTTGTTCATGGTGAACATATTTTTTACTGCTGTAGAAGAAATCTGTAATTTTTATGTAGGAAAATGTCTTGTAGTTTGGGTAAAGATTTTTTTGGACATTTTTTGGTATTATTTCAACGTAAAAATATAGTAATTTTGTTTTTTCAACACATAACTTCCTTCATTGAAGGTTAAACTGGAGAGAAAGATGGTCAGAAATGCAACCTATTGGAGTGTCAAAAGTAGTCAATATCGCTTATTGATGGTGTTAAAATTAAGGGAAGAACAATCAGTTGAGTCACAGGCAATATCTATTTTCAGATATTCACGGTTGTTTGCTTTCTTACAATATTTTCTAGCTCAAACCAATAAGGAGAATGAGGTATTTTCAGGCAGAAATTCAGCCCCCCCTTTGAGGAGAAACTCTCAGGCTATATTTAGGTTTTATTGGGTGCTGCATGTTTTGCAGGGAAATGTAACTTGAAACACAAGCTAGAAACACTGACGTCCATTTTAGTGAACAGTCCACGTGTGCTGCTGGTCCTCGGGCAGCATCACCAAGCACATAAGAGTTTGGACATTGTTTAATGCTTTATTTTTCCAAATAGAAGTCAAAATGAACTATGATGAGCCTCTGGTCTAATACCCACGTTTCATGGGTTCAGTGCATGTAGATGTTTTCCTCTGAGGGAACACAATGAAAATGATGGCTGAGTATTTGGTAAATTTTGAATGATTCAAAGCTGCATATCTAGCTCTAAAAAAAATAAAAAGGCCTTGGCAATAGAAAGACTAAAATTGTGGGAGAGGTAGATGCTGCAGGTGTGTTATGGAACGTTTCATAATGTCTGGAAGCAAGGCAGAACAAAGTTTGTTCAAATTAAATTTACATGTGCATAAGGTTAAGGTTTGTCTTAGACAAAGCCTGCTTTGTGATGACTGGGAAGGAAATCTGCAAAGGCTCTTTCTAGAGCGGTATGGATAGCAAGTGGGAATACACCAAAGGATTCCCTCTGTACCTTGTTGAATAATCTGATCTGGTTCAAAACAATGTGTGATCAGTAGCAGAGACAGAAGTTCTGACACATTTGTTGAGGACAGGTAAGGGAATGGTGCTCCTTGGATGACAAAATTAGAGCCATGCATTATGTATATGTACATGGCTTATATGAAGAAAATAGTTGATCAATAACCCTGTTATACAGCAACCCCAAACTTTCCTTTCTTGGCTTCTTTCAGTTTTTCTTGCTTCCCTGAAATTGCTTTGCCAAAAGGTATTCTAATTAAAGCAGGTGCAATTGTTTTTGTACTGAATACTGAATGATACACTGAAGGATAAAGGTTTAGGGGCATGAACCTGTGAAGGTGGGGCTGCTAATGGCTGCTAATAATCAGTGTTGCTGTATTCTAATTCGGGAAGGGGGTACTGGTGGGGAATTAGGTGCAAGCAGAAGCGCTTGGTCCTTGCTTCAGCAGAATTACGGAATTAATTAAATTAAACAATTAATATCCTGGAAGACTAGGTACTGTCTTGCCAGTAAGGGGTAGTAATTTGTACAGAAGGGAAACAATTTACAGCTAGAGCTTTGTTTAAGTGGTCTCAGATTCTGTGCTTGTTGACCCTTGTTTCCACGTGGCTGAAGCAAGATGTACCTTTTCAGTTGTGCTTACTGGAGACAGCTGAGTTCATTGTCGTGTAAAGGCTGGGTGACACATGAGCACTGCAGGGACAACTAGTCAGTCTTTCGTACCCTTTGTGTGCAGCAAGGTCTTCAATGGCAAGGGTGAAGCCTCAAAGTCAGAAGCTGAGCACACAAAGTCAATCAAGTTGTGATCGCTAGAGCCTCAGGACAGACAGGTGGGGAGCAGGGGCTTGTCCTATCTTACAGAGCAAGAGAGAACTGCTGGTAATGGAAGGTAAAATATTATGAGGATGAAGGTGGTTGGGTAAAAACTTGCAATCTGAACGGTCTTGAACAGAAGACCCTTGTTTGGTGGATGTGGGGCCAAAAAATTAAGCCAAGAAAAAACTGCAGCTTGGAAGCTGGCAACAGAACAGGCCTTGCACGTTGAGCTACAGAAATAGCACGGGAGGGATACGCAAGCTGTTAGAGAAGCTGTTAGAGTAGCTCTATGTTGGTGTTATGCTGAGCTTTAAAAACAAATCTGCTTAATGCTTGTTTTGCTTCAACTGAAATTGGAGGAAAGACCTGTGGAGCAGGGTCTGTATGACCCACAGAGCTTTGAGCTGGAAATTTAGTCACAATAAATTAATTGCACAATTAAGTGTGGTGTTAACTACTGCAGCTCGTGCTAGCTGGCAACAAAGGTTCAGTGCTTTCAAGAAAGCCAAGGATTATTATGCAAGGTGAAAGCTCAGAGTCTGGAAGAAAGCTACTAGTAAGGCCTGTCTGAAAGCTTAATCACCAGATTTAATATATAGCCACATGCTTCAAAATTATTTCAGTGAACTGCCCGGTCAGTTTTGAAGAAATACTTTCTTGTAGAACTGCAAATTAAGGGATGTCTTAATCTTTTAGTCAAATTATGAGTAGAGCAGATGAGCAAAAGTGTTCTTTTGAACTTTTGCATTAATTATTATGCTGAATGATAGATAAGATATTCACTAGAGGATGTAGACTCCTGCCAGTTCCAGGTTTGTGTAAATGGAAACTTAATGACAGAGAATTGAGTTTTAAGTAACATGCATTAAGGTCATTAACTTTTCCGGGCACAGACAAAAATGTAATCAAACATATCCTTGCCTCCAAATTCAAGGCTGCAAGCCTAGAAAGTATTTATCCCTCTATTCTGCCCCAAATAGAACAAAAAGTTTAAAGTTTGTGGGCTGTTAATGCAGAAGTGAGATGAAATGGAGCCATTTGTCCAGTTAGAGGATACATTTTTAAGACTGATACAGAATAGTGCCACTGAAATGCTGAATATGTGGGACTGGGATATACAAACATTTAGACTCTGCATTTATTCCTATGGGCTTGGTTAACTACAGAAAGGATCTGCGTGAAATGTGATCTTGAGATGACTCCAGGTGCCTCATAAGTGACATAATTCTACTCAAAAGGGTTCAGATAACAATTAATTGTCATCTGGCTTTTAAAAGTAAGTTCGTACTGATTGGACTTTGCAGACAGAGGCATAGAAGACAGAATGAAGAACAGGGAAAAAATGAAATGTGGTTCTGGGAACTGTTAAACTGGCTCTAAAGTGAAGTCTGCTAACAGGTTCTGTTATTTTGAGAGACTAACCAAATTATGTAGAAACTAAGACCAGACATGATTCTATTGCAAATCTAAATTTTAAGCTTCGGGAATCCTCAGAAACCAGTTTAGTCTGAAACTGATTCTACCTCTCCCAAAGTAATTCTCCCCAATTTCCATGCATTTTTTTCCAATAGAGGAGTGGAATATAAACTAGGTATGTATTCTTGTTATTCCAATAGACTTGGAGGTTTTCTCCTTCCTATACATGCTGCTTTATCCTTGGAATTTGATCTGCATAGAATAGTAAAGTAAAATCTAAAAATAATATCTAATTTGATATGGACTGCTACAGTGTTTATAAATTCAGATATGTCTACAAGCTTTTAGTGAGCCCTAATTTTACCTGCTTGATTGTCCTAAGCTTAGTACTGGGTTAAATTCCTTTTCTAAGGCCTTGTTTCTTTGTTTTCAACATTAAAATTTTTCTTTCATATTAGACTTGAACTGGTAATCAGCGTAATCTGGTTTTGCCCGTTCCTCGCCTCTGGGCTTGCTGTATAGGACAGTCCAGATCAGGAGTGAATTGCACACTGGAGTTTGTCCATCAAGAGTTAAGAGCTCTCTGGGAACTTCAGGATCAGAGTAGGCATAAACAATCTGTCTGTCTCGTTCTGCCCTCCAAGGAAGGGGGAGGGAAACTTTCTGGCATGCAGGTTTTCTCTCTGTAGCAGACTTGGCACATTGGTTATTTGCCCTCAGTCGATGTTTGAAAGGTTTCCTCTGCAGAATGGGTCTGGAAGCTTTTCTTCCCTTCAAAGCTTAGACTTTGCAAATGTTAATGATTCTTATGTGAGAGAAGGGGTTGCTATGTCCTGTTCCTTCTCCTTCCCAATGTGCCAGTGAGAAAGTAAGCCACTTAGTGTTTTTCAGTTTGCTTCCTGAAGATTTGCTTGATAAGGATTTTCCAATCTCAACTCATTTGATTAGCTGCAATAAGTTCAGCTTTCATTCTTTTCCTTTCCTGGAGCAGTCACAAAGGAATACAAGCTGTGTATTGTGGGAAAAGTACACTTTTTCTTTAAAAAAGCCCTACACAACAAAGCTATCTTGTAATGTGATTAGAGAAACTCATTCTTAGCTCATTAATTGCACCAGTTACATGAATGGTTTGCAAAAGATTTGTGCGTGGTCAAGATGAATATTATGAATTTAGTGTTCTAAAATGTGCAGATGAACCAAAGGTCTTCAGAGCTCCTGAAAATTCAGGAAAAAATAGCTTTTGGAATTAAATGCATTTGAATAATATTCTATTGGAATGGTACTTTTGGGATGGTTTATTATGTAGCTGTAGTTGATGGCTCCCATTTTTAGAGTTCAGACTGTACTTTTGCTAAATGAAAAATTTCATTTTATTCTTTTTAATTTTCATCCAAGTCGCAAAGTTAGAGACTTTCAGACTGTTGCATAGTGTATGATAAAATAGATCCAAAATCCTTACTTTCTCAAAAAAAGACACAGGCTGAAACTACAAATTATTACACATGCTTTGAAGCTGATGCTCCGTGGTTTTTTTAATGATGTAAGAAACAATACCATGCAAGATATGGATGAATATTAAAAGTAATGGGTGCAAATAACAAAAATGTCCAAGTAATGAATTTGGTTCAACACATACGTGTTTGTAAGTGGCCTTTGATCAGTCCCACGTGGCCTGGGTGCCAGGTGAGCATCTGACACAGTGAGAACCTTGGAGCACTTCCAAAGAAATGCTCTGATTATGGGTTGGACATGAAGAGGTTTTGTTGGGGAGTCCGGAGAAGGGTATTTCAAACCTTCTGAATGTACCTAATCTTTGACATTGGTGGCAAAAAGCAGTGTGTAGGTCAGAATTAATGCTAGGTCAGCCCTCTGGAGTCGGAATTTTAGTTGTTCAGGTTAAGAAATGTGCAATGGGTGCCAACATTTACCATCTTGGAAAGTGAGGCAACAGTTTAAATCATGGATTGTTCCTCCCTCTTAAAAGGGGTTGAGAGAATAAAACAAGGTTTCCTAGTAGAGTATTTCCTATAGAAATAAAGAATCTACAGTAATCACAGAGGTGAGGATTTAGTTAAACTTAATGGGATTTGAAGTCAGCTCAGTTTGTTTGATTTCATGTTTCCTCAGACTGATTTATGAACTAATGGCACGGGGTGCATAAGGATTTTGTTTTACTGGATTGCTATCTCTGTTGCACAGTTGGTAAAATTCAAAAGGATCATGCAGTGCCTTCTATTTTCAATTCCATACTTAGAGCCAACACTCAAAATGTAGTAATTTATTCACTGTAAAATGAGAGGGTGTTTTTATGATCCAGTCCAAACATCTAGTATAATAATTTCAATTTTATCTTCATGTTTGTTTGCTTCTTTAAAGAAAGCTTTGACTGATGTTTTGGACAACCAGTCCTGCCAGCAGAATTGTTTGCTAACATATTTAAGAAAATTATTTCAAGATCTATGAGAAAATCATGCCACACTTACATAAGATGTGTTAGTGTAAGTGATGTAGAATTTGCTAGTAATAAATAGTTTGAATAAACCCAGTTATTTACAGTACATTTGCAAAATTGTTTCACACTGTTTACTCTTCCAAGAAGTGGAATATTAAGCCAATAAAGTCTTATCAGAACTAGATGAAATAAATTCAAAACAGACCAAGCACCAAATTTTTGGTGACGCTTATTGTTATATATATATTCAGAATAAACTTTCTGTAACAGTGCAGTAAGTCAATGAACACTTTCCAGTTCCTTCCTGACTGAAAATTGGAAAGCAAAAATCTCTCACAATAGGGAGCATTTTTTTTTTTTAATGCTGAAATGTTACAGAATCTCTGGAACTGTTTTGTAAAGTAGAAGCAGCTGTGTCTGAGTGCTCAAAATGTATGTGTGTTAGACCTGGAATGTGGGGCTGTTGCTTCTGAGTCCTGGGAGGTTTGTTCCGTTCTTAATTCTTTATCTGCATGCATATCTGAATATAGGTATATATTAGAAAATCTAATTTGTGTAGGGGAGGGTAGTTTGGGGGTTTTTTGTTGTGTTTTTTGGGTTTTTTAATTCCCTGGTGGTAAATGGAAGAACAGTGGTGTGCAGTTTTCTTTTTCTTTTTCTGGTGGGTAATCTAATCTAGAAAATCATCTGTCCAAACCCCTGATGTCATTTGCTCAATCTCCTACTTTCATCTCATGCCATCTTTCCAGATTATGATACTTAGAGAATTAGGAATACCATATTTAATCTGCAGAAAAGGAAAGAGCCTGATAAGCAAAAATAGTCTGATTATTGACTGATATTAGCTTTTAATTGATTAATGTGTGATTTCTTTACTTTGTAATTCAGAAAGTGATGGAACATTCTTGTGATATCAGTGAAAATATGAATTCTTCTGTAGTGTAGTATTTGTGATATCTTAAACTTTTCAAAGGTACTTCTTTTAGAAGACTTCCAATTAATTTTCTTTTACCAAAATGAAGAGAACGGTTTTAAACATAAAACCTGGACCCTTTCAGCAGTAGCTTTTTTATCTTTACTTTCCATCAATGTTCATAATCAAGTCTGACTACTGGGTAACTTCCGGAGTGAATGAATTTGGATTGGGTTTAGATTTATTAAGCAATTTAGCATCTGCAGAAAGATTCATTGCAGTCTGAATCGAGGTGTGGATTGCCTTGTTATTTCAAGGTGCGTTTTAGAAATCTCCTAGACGGCTTTGAAAGGAATGCCAGTCTTGTGGCAGCGATTGCTTTGGAGAAAGGCTCGGTTCTTGTATCAATTCCAACAGGTAGTTAAGCTTCTCTGATCCTGTTGCCTGCCTGCATGGAGATGATAATGCTTCCTTTCCTCCTCCCTGTCTACAGTCAGCTCTTTGAAGAAAAGAACAGGAGAGCATTATGTGAAGGAAATAGTGTTTAAGATAAGAGAGTTCTTAATACACTAATAGAGATGCTGCACAAATTTAGCTGGTGGTGTACTTGTACATAGTAGTAAGTTGTAATCACTGGATGTGTGAAAGAGAAAGCCTTGCAACATGAAAGAAATGCAATATTATGCATTCTCTTAGTCCCAAACTCATTTTACAGCTGTGTTCTGGAGGCTTACCTTCTAAAGATCACATTTTGCAACAGATTATTATTTAAATACTATGTAGAAAATGATTATTTAAGATTTAGGGCTCTGAAATGAAGTATTTTAGGTTGCTTATAAATCAGTCAGATCTTCAATTGTGATTTATAGCTTCTTAAGTAACTCATTCAAATCTCATTAAGATGAACAAGTACAAAAGTAGGGATCTAGGAAAAAAGTAGACATGATTTTAAGAGAATATATTGAGTGAAAATTACCTTCTAACTTAAATCCTAGAAGCTAGAGAGTCTGAAATGGCTTTTCAGTGTAAATAACTCTTGCAAATGAAACTAAAATTTTTATTAGGATTGAAGCAATGGTCATCCTGCTGAAAACTGGATTACACTTATGGTATCTGGAATTATGAGTAAAAATAACTTTATAGTGTGAAAAATGTTTTAATTTTGAAGAGCTGTCTTTGGGCATCTGATGCTGGCCCATATTTATGGCCAGCAACATGTTTGCTGTAGTCATGGTCTGTTGGGTGCTGAAGATGGAGGAGTGCTGTCTCTTGGCTGTACAAAGCACAGGTGAGGTTAAAAAAGTGACCAGTTTTCAAAAGAGAAGCAGAAAGGTTATTTTTTTTCATATCTTTCCTCTCCTCCCTTGCGTTATTCAACAGATGGAATAATTGCCTCAACTCAAAAAGAACAGCAAAACCCCAAACCCTGAAAAAAACCCCTTGAGTCAGTGATGATTAATTACTTCTATCTTTAAATACACCCTGTAAAACACATTGCTTGATTTCCTAAAAGCTGTACTGTCTTAATGATAGCTACACGTGCAGTATCTTCACTGCTTTAGCAATAAGAGACAGCATGGAAATAAACCTGCTTCTGCTGCTGGAGAGAGCAGAAACCTGCTTGCTTGTTGCTTGGATTATCCCAGTTCTAGAGAGGCTTGGACACTGCTGGCTGGTTTTGTTCTAGCCTCTGATTTAATGGCTTGATCCAGAAAAGAGCTTCTGCTCCACATGAAGCATCTGCTTCATGATTCAGTATGTCACATTACCTATTCAGTCTTCAGCTTCTGTGATTGTATCAGAAGCTTTATGGTTTGTTTGTTTGTGGGGTTTTGGGGGGGGGGGTTTGTTAGATGGCAATACTTGAAAACCCAGACAGAATCTGGTGTTTTATACAGGATATTCATTGCCCTTGCAAATTCAATATCTGGTTTTCAAAAATTAATATGTGAGCCTTTTTTTCCTAGCTTGGTTCTGATTAGACGCTACCAAACACTGCTTATTTTGAGCTTGTTGCTTCCTAAGTTATCACAGTAACTGTCTTTGAATTCATGATGTTTATAGAGAACTCTCTGTGAAGTAATTTCTGTTTAGTTGTAGATTCTTTGTAATCAGGATTGATTTAGATTTCCTTACTGGAATGAGAAGGACATAGAATTCGATCCCTCAATTTCCTGTTTGGTTGGCACCATGCTGTTCAAGAAGAAAATGCTTATCACTTAGAGATGTTTCATAAACTTAGCAAATTAGTGATATTGCAAAAATGCAGTAAATGGTGTTGTAAATTCCCCTTCAGACATGTCCTTTCCAGATTCAGTAATTAAAATGCAAATTATGTACCTTTATTGGACAGAAACCTGCTACCTTCTCTAACAGCAATTTTTGTGTGTTATGGAATTACACCTGTAACAAAAGACCACCTCAGTCTGACTGGAGATCAGAAGTAACCTTGTAATCAAGAATTCTCGGAAGATGTAATTCAGTCATTAAATCCGTGCTCTATGGCAGGTCACCAGAGTGGGTAGTGTCACCTAGCTTAATGAAATATTAAATCAGTAGCTGAACTTTTGACCCATCTTTGCAGTAAGTATACTAAAAACGTTTCACAATAAACTTCCAGCGTAGAGATGATGCTTGTTTGCTTTATACAACAGACACAATAGGGGAGGGGTTATTTCCTTTTTTTTTTTTTTT
>VZRQ01009572.1:1131922-1168738 GCA_013397975.1 Machaerirhynchus nigripectus
TTTTGTTAATGGGGTGCGTGTAAGTTCAAATTCTATTTCTTCAGAAACATAATTTGTGATACAGACCGGACTCTCTGAGTGACAATGGAGTGACCAGCACTCTAAAAACCTCTTTTCTAAATGTTTTAGATGACAAATTCCAAAATGCTCTCTGTCCTGACCAACAGCCTGCTTCTAGGTCTCTCCTTATTGGCAAGCCCAAACTAACTGTGAGAGAGAGGAAATTTTTGATCTCTGAGTTTAGATGGAGGTTTCTGAAAATCCTGTGGATCCCTCCCAGCTCAGGATATTAAGGAAAAAAGACAACGCCCTGCCCCCAATCTTATATCACTTTTTCAGAATAATTAGATTTGAAGTTGTAACACGCACATGGGTAGTATAGGCTTAAAATTCTGTTACGGTGATCTTTCTGTGAGGTTTTTTTTGTGTTAAGGCACTTCAAAATTGGTTTCAAGAGAGCCCTTTGGAAACGAAATTACTTTCTTGCTGCATACAATGTATCCTGCTGTGGTGCTGATAGCTGCAGTCAAGCACCATGATTTTAAATATCATGGATCATTGAAACATAACTTCTTCTCATTTGAATTACAGATAATAAACATATTATATTGACGGTAGCCCACTTCTCAGGTGGGCATTGGTTGGTTATGATATTTATTCATGAGACAGGAGTAGTAAAGGCTGCCTTGTTTGTCACAAGTAATGCACTGTTTGTCATGCAACAGCTCTGCTTTGAACAACTGAATACTTGTCTTCCTAGAGGGCTTGCTAGAGTAATAATAAATTGGGGGAAAAATTTCAAAACTAATTTTTGACTGTTTAGCTTTACTGTTTATTTAATGTTAATGTGATATCGCTGCATTTCATTTGATTCTGGTGCATGTACACCTTGGATACTAGAGGCAAACTTAGGAAAAGCACTCTCATTAAACCTTTTTTGATGTACAATTTTCAATATTTATAAGGAAGAATAGGAAATCTAAGCCTTCAGTGTTTGTTTTCAGTTGAGACATGCTTTGAGGATACTAGTTTGTATTCACAAAGGAAATTTTTTATTGTGTGCATCACAGAGCAAGTTTATTTTAGTCTGCCCTTGACAAATTAATGTTTGTTTTAAAAAAAAATATTCTTGCAGGAAGTCAGGGGCTCTACAAATAATGAGTCTGGAAACAAATGAAACCTCTCTAAACTCAAGGCCTCATTTGATTTTTACTGACTCAAAGACGGGAAAAAAGGTCTAGGAAACATAACCTTTCCTTGGCTTTGAAAGAGGCTAAATAATCATCTAGCATTATGTGTAATTCAAAAGCTATACAGGATTTCATATTACATTTAAAACATAGCATAATGTTTGGAATTTCAAAAACTACATGAATCATTATTGCCGTAATTTTTTTCCCAAAAATTTTAAGTCCTGAATCTTAGTTCATTATTTAATAATATAAACTTATGGATTTAATAAAACTTCTAACTTCATGCATTGGTAATCTAGTGATCAGAAAAGGATCTTTGGTTCTGCTCAGCTTAGTACTCCACTTGATGTATGCAGATCTTAAAATTAAAGTTCAGGAAAACTGTTCCTTTCTAGTAAAATAATGGTATATTTTACTGGTTTTAGGGACTTATTCTTCTTCCTACTACAGCTCTGATATATATATATGTATGTAAATGTTCCATACGCATGATGTAACATCTTGTGTATGTTATATATACTTAGTTTACTTTAAGACTTAAAGAAATAATGCAATGGAGATGAAAGCTGTGTTCCTGATAGTGTTTTCAGTACTTTAATATCTGTTAGAATTGCTTCTTGACTTTCCAAAATTTAGTTACTGACTACATCGTTTCTGTGTATAGTGATGGTAAAACGTGATGAATTATACATTTTTAATCCTGAGGTGGATAGGATATGTATTAAATCAACAGACATCGAGTAGAAACATTTTGAAAAGAACAAAGGAAATACTATGAACCTGTCTAAATCTGGTGAGGTTTTTTTGATGTGTTTGATGTTTTGGGTTTTTTTTTTTTTTTTAATGTCCCTTTTCTTTAAAAGTATCCCATTTGGACAACAGTGAGTTTTTCAAGTTATGTGTTCAAATTCTTGTATGCCTTTGGGGTAATGAGCAAGGCATGACTAATTTCTAGCAATTTGGTCTCTGGACCATGTCCTGGAGGGCCAAAGTAGTCAGATGAAAATGTTGATTTTAATCAGCCTCTCCATTGCCTGATGTTTCAATTACAGCAAGTCTTAGCTTAGCACTCTGACTCCTGTCAGACTTCATCTGTATTATTTTTGTAAGCTTGCCAACAATTTCCATTTCTGTTCACTCTTAAAAACTCCAGCCCACAAAAGCACGGCCCCAAACACAAACCTGTGTAAGTCTTGCTGCAAAGCCAGTGAAGAACTAATTATAGCCCACTCTTTGTTCATTGCTTTTCAGTGTGATGGGGCATAATTAGTAGCCTCTGTGTGCATCACTGAAGCCTGTACATGTAGGCGTGCTGAAACTGGATGACTTCTGTCACTCTGCATGTGTCATGCATTGTACCACTTCCTCGAGTCACATTCAGTGGCTGTGGAGCATAAATATGAAACTAGCTTAATATGTGTTCTTTTTTTTTGGTTTTAGTATTAATATCTACTTAAACTATGCTACACTGAGTTTTAAAATACATTACTTACAAAGAATTAGAAACTCCATCGTGGACAGTTTTGTGGAATTGGCTGGATTGAAAGCCCTTGTGTTGTCAGACTTCTCCTGAAATACATCTTGTCAAGGGGAAGGGTTATACTGTGCTTCTAACTGTGAAGTGATTTCCAGATGACTTCTCCAGAAGCTCTGGGCTTTTCAGCTCCATGTAGGAGGTCTGTGTGCAAAGGAAAGGAAAAATGGTCATTTTTGATAAGGTTTGACAAAGTTGTTCTGAAGCATCAGCTCAGACCTTGATGCCATATACATCCATATCTATCCCCAAACACGTCCTCTGAAATAGCACCAACATGATGGATGGGGCTGTCCATGATGCAGTTTTAAAGAAACCACTTTCTAAAGTGCTGTGTTAACACTGATATATGAAAGCTGTGAAAGGTATGTGAGAAACAAAGGTAAAATAGCCTCATAGAAATACCAAGATCATGCCCCTTGACTGAGTGACCTCTGTCAGACATTGTTCATTATTTGCTGGTAACACCTGTTGCTATTATGCCTGACAGAACAGTTTGGAAAGTGCATATATTAGGTGGGAATTGTGGCAGAATTTCTAGAAGAGAGATAAAACCTCTTAGAGTAATTGATTTGCTCAGACTTTTTCCTATCTGCTATGTGATAGTAAGCTACAGCTCATTGCTTGGCATTTTTTTTTGTTCCAGCTTAAAGTATTCAAAATCATTGCACATTGTTAATTTTCCTCTTAAATATTGTTTTGTGTTTCTATACATATAGATGAACACAGATAATAATTTTTATTCTGTTGTTTTATCTTGGCATCTTGCCTACATATTAACAAGGTAATCTTTGGTTGTCCTTACTTTAATTTAGTCTGATTTTTTTGGCTCTGTTCCTTCAGAAATGCATGGCCTGATATTGCATTCACATGTGAGAATGATGAGTGATTTTGATGCCAGGCAATGTATGCCACGGTCAGCATCATCTTGGTTAGTATACCCTGTTCTGCGTAGTTAGGGTAAGGGGTGACCATAACGGAGTCAAGTGGCGAGGATGACACTTGTGCCAGTAGAGGGTCCCCATGTTGTGACAGCTCTTGGCACTGACAGCTGGATGAAAATATTGTAGCTGTTTGTGACTTCTGGAGACTGTCTTATGATTCCTGTAGTGACTGCTTTAATTCATAACTTTCTCAGAGTTCTCCTGTCCTTAAGTATCTGTCTAAACTAATTTTCCAGCTCCAGCTTGTACTTAGGCAATCTGAATTTCAGATTTAGAGATTTCGAGTATCTGCAATAATTTGATTTCTAATGTAAGGCCTGTAAAGTTTCTATGATTATGTATGTTTTTATAATTATTCTATAACTCCCAAACATATATTGAGACTGTACGTCAGAGTATACTGATACTTTTATATCTCTGCATTTAATCTAAACAGGTGCTTTCCTTGGTAGCACTTGAGGCTGTAAAGATAAAACCAAGCTCACAAATGGGAGCAGAGCTTACTCTTCTGCACTGCGAGAGTCTGCCTGCAGACCTAGGGATGGTACACAGACCAGAGTGCAGGGACTTACTGAGGTGCTTCTGAGATTCCTCCCTGGTTACACGTGACTGAAAGGACTCCCACCCCCCTGTTCATGACACTTCACATCTCCAGATGAATCCACCATCATTGTTGTGGTGGAGGGAGCAGCCTTATGGAAGGAAATGCAAAAGTGAAAGGTTTGGGGGCATGTGGTGTGTCGCCCTGAGTTTTGCAGTCTTTCTATGTTTTCATTCTTGTAGTAGAATTTCTCAGGCACTTTACTGTAAATATCAGGCATGTTTACCTACCAGTATCTGTTATTATCATTCCTTTTGTTAAGCAGAGAAATATGATAGACTTTTGGTCTGACCAGTGTCATGGAGAGGTGGTAACCCCATCCTCCAATCCATGGTTGTCTCTAAAAGATATATAACTGACTAAATAAAGAGCCGGGCCGGTCTTCTTCCTCTTTCTTCCTTCTTCTTGCCCTACCTTGGCCCTTCTTGCTCTCCCTCTTTTGGCCCAGGCCCTGTCCTGACAGAACAGTGTCTGCGTGGTCCTTTCGTGTCTGAGTACGACAGTGGTGCACCTCCCTCTCCAACACATTTTTTTTGTGTTCTTTGCTGTCCCTTTGGTTTTTTCCATTTTTCTCTCACTTTCTCCCAATATTTTAACCTCCCCTCTGAAGACAGGAATGGAAGCTTTGTCATTCTCAGAGGAGAAAGTGAGCTAATGAGTCATTAAAAGAAAAATGTGCTTTTTGCCAGATTTCAGGTGCAGTTGTCTCCCACAGATGGCTCTCAAAGTAAATTGTTCTTAATGCTGGCAGACAGATGGCTTTCTGAATCATCCAAAAGAAATCTTATATCTGGAATTACTTTTTCTTCTTAGGTCTGTAGTCTCTCATCCCCTGCCAGTGAAAACATTTGGGATAATGATTATTGTGATAATGTCTTGCAGACCTAAGTAGGCCTATGCTCTCATTTTGTCTTTCAGGATGGAGAAGGAAACGTCAAAGAAATTAGCTTTCCCCTTGATGAGCTTCCTTTTGTGTTACTGTTTTGTATATCAGCTGTACTTGATACCTCATTCTGGCATCAAAGTGTGTCTCATGTCAATGTGGTGTACAATCTGCCAGTTCAGGTAATTGATCCAGGTCTGTCAAGGAGTATTCTCTTCAAATACATTGTTTAAATGCTACACTGACACAGAAAAAACTTCTCTTGGCTTTGGAAAACGTAGTAAACAGTCTTCAAGTTTGAAGTCAGTGTGGATTAGTATTTTTACAGAGCAGAGTATTTAAAAAACGAGCTTTCTACCATATACCATATCATTTTTATGTGTAAATTTATATCTACTAGTACGAGTATCTTCTTTTTTAGATTTTTTCCTCCCTCAAAATCTTATGAACGATTGCATAAAGTGATTTTGAAGACATTCATCCCTTGAATAAAGTTTGGCTTGGTCAAAGTTTCACCAGAAGTTGAAACCTTGAGAAAGATGCATGAGGGGAGAATGTGGTCTGAATACAAAGTGTTCTGGCAAAAGAGCTGGTCAGGGTAGTAGGATGTTGGTAAGCAGTTATTTAATAAGCTCTGTTTTGATGTCCTCAATGCTATGGTAGGATAACTAGTACTTCTCTCTCCAACTGTTTGACAATTTTACATAGAATCGGTTGATGCATGCTGAAGTTCTTTATTAATAATCAAATTTAGTATTCGCAAGAATCAAAAGAAATGTGACGAAATGAGATAAAATGTGGGCTAAGGTTTTAGCATGATGATTAAACCTGTTACAACCTAAATTTAGGAAAAAACCCACAAAACACTGTGGCTTAGCCTTTTTGTCTCTGCACTTGCCACCTGCAACAGATTATCTCCAGTCTTGCCTGAAGCACTTTGAGATTGCTTTATTTGTTAAAAACTGGCAATATGTTAAAGCAGTCCTTTCTGTTAAGTGTGCCATTAATTACTAACTTACATTAATTAAAGTAAATGCAATCATGAGGGCAAGCTGGCAGTGCTAAAGTTAATGACCCAAGACTTTATTACTTAGCACAACTTCGAAGTTCATTCAAGCGATTTCAAACTGTAGGAATAAGATTGAGCTATGTGGTCATAAAATTCTAGAAGCCATGATTTTGGCCTTTGTGTGAGACTCCTGATGGATTTCATGTCAGCTTGAATAAATTAAGGGTGTAGATAATTGCCCAATACTGGTGTTTTTGCAAAAACTTGAATTTGAAAAACATGTACATGCTCAGACTTTACATAAAGATGCAAAGTTTGTGTGTTGATAAAGGCAAAAGCCCAAAATGCATTCAAGTGCCCAGTGCTGCATCAGCTTTAGGAAGCCAGTGTCCTCACCTGAGATGTCAGCAGCAAATTTAATATAAGACAAAGGACGTGAGCTAATACCAAAAAGAGAGAGAGAGAGAAGTAATAAAGCTGCAGTTGTAGATCATGGTAGGTCTGAATTAAAGCTTACTTGAAATAGCGTGTTCTAAACCTTTATTTACTTAAAGCTTTGGAACTCCACTCAGTTTTACCAGTCTGAGTTCCACTTTGACATCTGAATTCACATTTTCTAGGCTGCCTGACAATTTCTTGCAGATGACTTTAGATTATTGAAACAACTCTCTGGAACAGTGGGGTTGTGTCATGAAGACCGGAGAATCTGGTTCATTTACGATCATGTTTTGTGATTCAAATGGCTATTCACTATCCTATCCAGGTGGTTTTTTGGGCTACTTCTGAGGATTTAAGTCTTAAACCATTTTTGATGCATTTGCGTTAATGATAAAGGTGTAATTAGAAGGAGCCTATTAAAGGATCTGTTTAACAGCCTCTTCTGAAGCTTGTTTGTTTTCCGCACTATGGCTCTTAAATTTAAAATTAACAGCATTAACAAGACAATACTGACTGAAGTCATAACAGCAAGAAATTGTAACAGAGTAATTACCTATAAAATTGTGCAAACAAAATGCAGTTGGTGTGGCTAGAACTGACTGGCTAAATCAGGATGTGTGTTTGTCTGGCTGTGGGGTGAATACAGTCAGTCTCCTGAGCTGGTGAAAGAGGTCCTGCTCACTTTGATGCCTCAGCTCACTTTCTTCAGTGAAAAGTACTAAATCTGATCTTTGCTAGTAAAGCAATCTTGAGAAAATCTATGCTTTCACCTTTTCTACTTAATGTTTAAATGGCATCGCTGAGGGAGATAAAAAGGCTTATGCTGACAGAGGTGTGTAAGGATTAACTTTCATTACTCTAATGTTTTACAAATTCTCCTTTTATTAAAGAGAAAGAAACTAATTGTGAGCACTTATGTATGAAGGGAGGAAAGGAGAATCAAGCTAATGGATTGTAAGAATTTCTACGCTTATGCTAACATGCCATGTTATAGTACTTTCTGTAATCTAAATCTTGGCTCAAAACTCATAATCTGAGTCTGATTTCCTTTGTCCTTAATAAGTTATTAAGGATTAAAAGGAGAGCAAACAAGATGACTATCCTATGAAAAGGAAGTGAGCAGAACCTCATATCTGATGTTTTTTTATGACAAGCCTTTGCTGTCCCAAGCCTATTAACTGTTAGATACTACACCCTTTCCTGTGAGAGAAACACACGTAAGCCCATGATCTCCTCTGTGTTATAGGAACAGGACAGCACCTGTGGTGAGAATGCTGAAGAATCATAATGGAATCTTCATTGGTAGTTAGTACTGGAAAACGACTTTTGAGGGGGGAAATTGCCCTTTTCTACAAAATTACTACTAGGTATCTCTTTCATGACCCTGCTGGGTATGTTTACAGGGTTTGACGCAAGATTTGCCTGGACTTTTAGTGTGTCTTCTTGAGGCTGTAATTCTTTTTCAAGGCTGCTCTCCTCCAAGGATCTATTACTTTCAAACTGTCTATCTTGGCTTAAACATTTTTTGTCAGGTTCAAGTATCTATCAGAGAGCAGAATAACTCAATGTGACACATTTGCCCAAAGCACTCTGCAAGAAATCCTGTGAATGATTATACATGTCTTGCAACGTCTTCAGGAAGCAATGAGTGAAATAAGTGAATCCTTGCTGAGGACACATTGCTCAGACTTCCTGCCAGCAAGTGAAAAATTTGATGTATGCAGCACATAAAGCAGTACTGAAATAACAGTGATCTGATTAGCTGCAGTGTGGTAAATAGCTACCCCATTAGAGATGCTGGGGGCAAAGGCAACAAGAATGCCAAAATAGACTTAAGTGGGGAGTGGAGGGAGAGAAGTGGTGAAAAGAAATGAGGTAGTGTTGTCAGAGCATGAACTAGACAAAGCTTTGGTGGTCCTTGGCCTGTATTTATGCAACTGCAACTCTGCTGTACAACACTTGTGCAGTTCAGGGGTCTAAATATAGATGTGTTTGTGGTGAGATTGATTTCACAGGACAGTGCAGATGTCTAAACAAAGCATCTGTGAGACTGAAGCCATTCTAAAGGATTTTATTCTTTCTACGGGTAAATGCACAAAGCAAGGAATGTGAAGAACCAGCAAAGAACTTTGTTCTGATAAATGTGACAGTAAGGAAAGGATTTTCACTGCTTCTCTGTGGATCAAAAGACATTTCCTTAAAGTTAAGAAATTTTTGTCATGCTTCTGGAAAGGATGAATGCCAGGGAGTTTTCTTATATTTCTATGTCCCTTAATATTTTTCCCAGAAAATAGAAGAAAATAGAATCCATGTGACCAATAGAGTCTTGGTATCTGAGTTAAAAAAAAAACCAACCAAACAAAAGGACCCCACCACAAAATATTAAGAAATAACTCAAATATAATGATATATTAGTGTAATAGTCTTACTTGGTTTTGATACGTGGTAGACTAACAGATACAGGATGTATATTTTTCAGCAGATATAATAATGGGCCTTCGATTTTTGGGTGGACTTGAGTGTCTCCTTAGAAGCAATGCTGATGATCTAGTACAACGAGTGTTGAAATCTGTGCCTGTTATGTGTAGTTCTGTGCTGAAGCCTCACTGGTTAGTACTAAACAGCATCTCAGAAAGCAAACAGAATTTTAGAAATACCAGCTCGATTCGCTGTGGTTGTGTGGTTATTTGAGTGCAGTGGTAACTGTAGTGCAGCTGTGTCTGTAGCACAAATTGCTTCAATGAGAAACAGAAATCTGTTGCATCTATTTCTGCTTCATATGCTCCAGCCACAGCTACATAGCTGCTCACTCTGCATGGCTGAGGGAATTGCTGTGATACTCTAAATACCGCCTGCGAGAATTAGGGACTTGTGGGTTTGGGGTTTATTTTTTTTCTTAATCGTGTCATTTGTTTCTTTTACTTTGTGGTGTGTGTGTGCCTCTAATAGAAAAATAGTTTACTGTTATCCAAAAAGGAAGGTATCAAACACCTGGCTTTTTACTTATCTGAGGCATGTCCCCTTTTATTTCTGTTTATGGCTTTCCAGTCATAGAGATTGAAGAGTTAGTAGGTTTTATGAAAGCTGTGTGTAGTTTGTTTCAAGCAATGTGATAAATTGAAATGCCTGGAGGCATCAAACCATTATGTGAAAGAACTGGTGTAAGTTCTGAGTAATGTGTGTAAGTGAAGAAGTTTAGTTCCACTTTTTCAATAACTTTCTAATTTCCTCCTTTCTACACAGAGGACCCCATCAGTCTCTCTTTCCTACTCTGCATTTGAATTCTTAATATTCAAGGCAAATTTTTCAAATTTCCTCTGGGGCCTCATGTTGATAAACCAGTGTAAAACACCCCACAAATCAAAACAATAAACCACTCACAATCTACTCATGTCAAGAAATCTTACACAACAATTTTATGCTGGTGCTTTAAGGGGAAGAAAAAACAAAACCAGGAAAAACCCCACCAAAGTGAAGAAAAAATCCCAAAACAAAACCCATGAAAACCCAAACAAGACCCAGCAGAGGGCTATCAGTATACTGGAATGCTTAATTTCTGTGTTAGCCATTATATTGTTTTTTAAAATGTTTAATGAATTTAAACCTGGGTTACATTGTCATATTTACAAACTTTTAAAATGAAGAATTCTGAACCCTTTTTTTTTTTTTGAGGGATAATGATATAAAATGATATCAGTGAATTGCCAGCTTTGAAAAATAACCTTCCTGGCCTCTGGAATTTAAACAGGTGTTATAGAGATACTGTCACAGTTTAGAATTCAATGGAAGACTGTATTTTGAGACTTAAAAGTCATTGTTACTGGTTGAAGATATACAGATAATTTGCAATAACATTCAGAGCCATCTTGTTGGCCCAAATCTGTGTGTGTTCAGATGAATCCATTACAAACTAAAATAATAGGGTAGCATGGCAGGAAATTGTTTTGTGCATAAATATTTTACCTTTAACATTTTAATATCTTTGTTCTTATCATGACTATATTACTCATGACTTTTATGCTAATAGAACAGTAGGATGACTTATGCTGCAAGTTAAGACTGTATATATAATATGGAATTTGTCATGTTGTGTATTTGCTAAGAAAAACAACGTTGTGCTGCCCTTCTGTTACCGACCTCTATGAATTAATATGTATTTAAATACAGGATTATGCTGGGGTCTTCTATGTGTGAATAGAGTACCGTAATCCCCATGCAAAACATCATTTTAATGTGTACTTCAAATTTTAATAGGAGTGCCAGGACTGCAAAGATAATTAACCAAGTATTTGGGAGTTAAAGACCTCTTAAGTCTTAACATAGAAAGGTATACAATTCAAATCATTCACTATTCAATTATTAAAGGAGGCAAACACTACTGACCAGAGTTTGGAATGATGTCTCTTCTAAATTGCTGAGGCATTCCTTAGCCAAGTAAAAGAATAAATTATATTGATTGTTCATCTGCTGATTTGTTTAATTGAACTATAGGGAAGTTCATTATTGTTCTAATTAATATTGGCCTTTTTAAACATGCTAACTAGGATAATATCACATAGCAGACCTAGATCTAGTTGATAACAACACTGCTAACCCTTGTTCCTACTTTTCAGTTGCTTGCTAAACTTCTCATCACTTGCTACGTTTTCTGATCCTTTCTGACTGGGGGAGCATTCTTTTCAAAGCAACTGAGCAGGTTACTGCTCTGTACCAAAGATTCCGACAGTAAACTGGGAGACAGTCCTTGTTACTGGGACATGTACTCAAGTAATCCCGAAGTTAGTTTTGTTAGTAACGAAGCTGTGTAAACTCTACCTGAAGATCTCCAAGTTTATGTATTATTTTTGTATTCATGGAAGGCAAAATATCCAAGACTAGTTCTATTTAATCAGTGTTTTCAAGACTACATATGAGTAAACCTGATTCTTTATTATCTGGAGTTTTGCTGAGAACCTTTCTGGGGAATTAACTGTAACTCCACCAGTAGGTTGCACCCTGTCTTTTTTAAAGACTGCAGGTGGTTTTAAAGTGACAGTTCTTGCCTTCACATTTTAACTCATATTTGAAGATGAAAGAGTTGACTTGCAAAATCCTTGTTACAAATTCAGAAAGATGTTAAGAATTAAATGGATTATGATATTGTATTAATATTTATGAGCAGTTTTAGAAGTTAAAAACTTCAGTTGTGTAGGAGGCTTTTCTACAACATGATATATGTCATGTTTAAATATACAGGTTTTGGTATCAAGAAACCTGTTCTTTGTTTTATTTCCTTGCTGTGGTTTGAGCTGCTTTAACAGATCAGAACAAGTCTAGTTGCTTTATGGGCGTTGATATCAACTTAATTATCAGCTTCTAACATGCAATCTACTACTTTAATTAGCTCAGCATACAAAAAAGTTTGATGAGCTTTGCATTATGCTGCCCTGGAAAAGAGGTGGTAGTGGTTGGGTGGGTGATGCAGGTTTTCAGCTTCTTTTCTAAAAAGTTGGCTGGAGAAGCCAAGTTGGCTCTTTGAGAAATCTACTTGAATGACTTTATTCTTGTAAGGCATGCAGTATTTCCAGTTTAAGCACAGGTGAAGGTCTGCTGAATTGTGCTGTCCTTACTCCACGTGGTTCCCTATTATGATTTCTAAGGGAGTGCTAAGGTAATTTATGAAGAACTTAGGAACTGAGCTCAGTTACTCCCTGTGTGCTTTTATTGAATAGCCTAGAGCATTCTTCTTGCTGCAGCTCTCCACAATAATTCCCAGTGGTTTCTAAGCTCTTCAGATTTTCCTATTTCCTCTTCCTTGGGCATTTAATGTCCTCTAATTGACTCTCAAAAAATTACTAACTCTTTCCTATTTTGAAACACTTTTATCTGTAACTTGTTTGCTTATCTAAGTGTTTATAATTTTCAGAGGAAAGAGGTCCTGAACTGCTTCTCATGGAATGACTTAGTCAAAATTTGTAATCAAATTTTTAATTCACTTGAGAATAATGTTAGGAAAAGATGAGTTGTTGTGTCTTCAGGTCGAGTGTGCACTCCAAACTGTATGTAACTTCACTTTATTTCATTACTGCAGCTGTACACTACAGATATCTGTGCTGTAACAGAAAACCCTCTCTGGGAGGAGTCAACAGTTTTAGTCTGGCCCACACACTGTCTCTTCTTTCTGAAGTACTGCTTGAAGGTCACTGTGAGGTAGTCAATAATTAATAACAGCAGTGTACTGGGGAACTAGACCTGATTATCCTTGATGTGCCTTCTACAGCAACGTTCCTGATTCCCAGGATATGCTCCCATGTGGATCTTGGAGGGGGGGGACAGGAAGGAGCTGTTCTCTCACTACTTCTTTTTACTTGTTTTATTTTTGAGAATTTCCAGAATCTGAACTTCACTAGCAGCCCTGTATTGAAATTATGCTGCTTGAGAGACCAGAGAGGAAGAGATCAAAGCCTCCACCTCAGATTTTAGACTACTGCTTTCTCTCAGTCTCTCTCCAAAAATTCTTGTCAATTCTATACAGCAATCTGAAGATTAACTTCTATGCAACTGCAGATTAGACTGCTAGTCCCAAAATTTTCAGTGTTCCTGGAGATATCCCCTAAGAACAAACACCAAGATTTGAAGTACCTCAAGTAAAAATGCATGGGGGAAACTACAAAGGACTGTGAAACTGGTGTAGCACAGTTTGTGTCTATATGCTGTTTCATAAAACAAGAAAATAAATTGAGGGGGGAATTAGATACTATCTACAGACTATGAGTAATTGACTGCTTCCATTCTAAAACATTTCTAGTAACCTCGCCTACTTCACAACTGTATCTTCTCATTTTAACTCATAACCTTTGCACTCAATTCCTGCCTTACTTGGAAATAAACCATGTGCTCAGAATATTCAAAAGAAAACAGTTGGATTTCTCATGAATTTGAAGACTTTAGCAATACTCTGCTTGTGCTTGAGAATGTTCAGACTACCTTGTAGAAGATAGCAAATGACAGACAAGCAAGGAGTTCCTAAGTATCCAAGCTGTACCATAAACTTTTCATATTTGCATCTGCATGTTTTTGTACGATGTCCTCATCAGATATGACTTTAGAAGTTAAGAGTTATTGTGTCTTAAAAGCTAATCAGTCTAATAACTGTGGGCTGCAAATGGGTCTAAATATTCTGCACTTGGATTCTTGGCAAATCGTCACTGATTTCCCCTGATAGAGAATACGTCACTCTCAGTTCTCAGTTTTCTACTCCCACCCACAAACACATTTTTGTTCTTTACAGTTGAGAACAATATGAATTAGTACACAAGAAAAACCCAGAAAAACATTTCTTAGTATTATTCTGGTTATACTGTTTTCCTGTACTTCTAAGCTTTTTCATTCAACAGGGGAGGGTGTTTCAAAACATGTTTTTTCTTATCATCCGTAGCCTTTGTACTCCTTTCTGTGACTTTCTGTTGGAGCCTGAATTAAGATTTTTCACTTGCAATATGGTAACAGAGAAATTCTGAGTCAAATATTTATAAGTTTATTGCTCAGTATTCCAGAATCTACATCTGAATACAATGCCACATAAATTTCAGAATCCTGGCCTGGGTGCTTGAAAGATTGAAAAACGTTAGGAAGATTTAATTATGGATTGCTCATCATGCTTTTTTTTTTTTTTNCATTTTTTTTTTTTTTTTTTTTTTTTTTTTAAGCATCCTGGGGGCTGCCAAATAGCCATATTTCTCTTACTCTGTGATTGTGTACCTTCATGAATAGACACAAGTGCAAGCTTCATTCCCCAGCATTAGTTTCTGTGTCTACGTTTCCTCTCTGCGTTCCAAGGTGTCCTAGACTGACATTGAGTCTACTTCCCTGACACCTCCTGAAGGGGACACCTAACTCCTGAAATTGCAAGAGGGCTTCTGGAAGGTTTCTGATCTTCACATGAGTAGTGGGAGCACAGATATTTGAGCCTGAGTTCAATTTTGAACTAGCTCTGTAAATTAGGCTACGAGAGTGCCGCTTCTCAGATATAGCGGTAGCCATCTCTCTGAGTCTAGCTTCTCCTTACTTTGAGATTTGCTAGAAAACCAAGAAAATCCTGAAGATTTTATTTGCATGTTTTAGTTTCTGGACTATTTAAAATTATCACACATTAGAGAAAAGCTTAGGTTTCTCATTGTAAGATTTCTGGTGTGATATTCAGCCTTCCTGCCTTGCATATTGCATGCCGGCTTCATGCTGGCACTGCCTTGAGAGTGGCTGCATGAACTAATAGAGAGCTGAGCAATTATTTTCACTCCTGAAGTGTCACATTGTGTGTTACTGTTCAGTAGCATGCTTTCCCTCACCACAGGTTTATACATTTACAGAGAAACTTGCCAACATGATCTATGTCACAGTAGTGTGTAGGCATCACAGCAAGCGCAGGTGGCTGCTGTGTGAGAAGCCTTGTCCACTCCAGTTCTGCAAGCCAAGAACAGCCAAAATACCTTCTGGATTAAATGGCACGTTCTGCAAGTTCCTTTTTCCTCAATTCTGACCAAAGTGATAAAACAGTAGCAAGTTTAAGTTAGTGACTAATATGTTTATGTAAAATATAAATCGAGAAACTAATTTTCTGTAGCTCGAATAAAAAGCAGTGGACTTTTTTTGAGGCAAAACCCCCTCATTTTCAGACAAAGCAGGTTTTTCTCCTTGGCTTTCCTGCTGTTATTTACTATCTGGGTTTGGAAAATGAACCTTTTAAAAATGTGAATCATAGAAATTTTTCTGACATGGGACTGTGTTTTTTCCCCTCCCTCCCATGTTAAATAGGTTATTGATTCTGACCTACAGTAACTTTTCCTGAGCAGAGATAAAAAATCTGAAGCAAAACCTTCAGAATGTCCAGAAAAGATAATTTCTGAATTATCTTTTTGATAAAAGATTATCAGAAAGATTTTATCTTTCTGAAAAATTTCCAGAAAAGTAAACAACATGCCAGTTCTTCTATTAAGTATACTTTTGATCCACAACTTGTATCTGCACACAAAACTGGAGCACACTGTCTATTGCCCACTTCTAAAGTTCTTAAATTGGTTCTTGGTGTCCTGAAAAAAGCTAATTGCATGTCTTAAAAAAAAAAAATTTTTTTGTAGGTGAGGATACTTAAAAAAGGAAAAGGTGGTACTTGGTTTGTATTCGGTACTGGAAGTTTTGAGGTTTTTGCTATTTTCTACCATGTTATTTTTAAATTTTTTTCCCTGACCATTATTTTTATTTTATTTTTTCAACCTTGCCTCTAAGACATTCACAAAGACTGAGACCTGTGAACCTTCCTGTTATACCTCTGTGCTGCACTTTGCTCGATACATTACAGTGTTGCTACAAAAGTGCTGAATACACTTTGGAGTCGAAACACATACCTGAAGAATTTATTTGCCATAAATGCTTTCTGAAAGCTTTTAAAGTACTTTAGTGAGAATCGATGTGATGCAGCAATATAATGTCTTCTGTAAAGAAAATTCAAGTATTATTTCCAAGTCCACAGTCTAATACTATTTACAGAGTTCTGTATTGTCATGCCCTCATAAAGCAATGAACACATTGCTCTATGTGTCTCTATTGGACTGTGAAGGTTTTCTGATGGCCATGAGTCACTCTAAATGCCAGCTATTCACAAATACAGGATATTGGTTTGGCAATGCATTCAAAGCACCATAGACTCATTATTTTATCAATGCCATAATAGAGTCTTTTGCTGTGAATTAACTTAAAAATGCTTGGATTCTTTTTAACTTTCAAACTGGGATTATAGATCAGGCAGAAGGAAAAAGTAATTCCTTCTCCTGCAGCTAACAGATGTTGAGCACCTCACAAATAGCAAAGTTTACTTGAGGCACTCAAGAACTTGTGGCATTAACCCTAAACCCCTAACTGATGTATATCATAACATACTCTTCCAATAACTGATAATATTCAGAGAATTACTTAAACATCTTACAATATCTTACTGCTGATTACACACTGCCAATCTGTCTCCCAAACTGTACTTCCTACCATAGTAATATTATTTCTGTGTAATTTAAACAACACACTTGATGCATATAACAAAAACTGAGTGATTTGCAGCTGGGGAGGCTTTAACAGAACAGGCAGTTTTTGTGCCACTGGGGGTATGGTACCTCAGGGGTACTGTGCCAATTATAATGCAAAAATATAATAGAAAGAGAGTCTGAAAATCTGATGCAACTGCTTTGTCAGTTCTGCTCAAACTTTCTCTGGGAAGCATTAAATTGAGTTACAAGCCTGCCTGTACAGTCACATTCCTCTCATGTAGCTCTTGTATGCAATCTCTCCACTTCATTAATAGCTCCCTACCAATTTTGCAGCCTGTGGGCCATGAGCAGCTGTATACTGCTGATGTTCAACAAACTCAGTGTATGAATACTTTAAACTAATTTGGCACACTTGTGAACAATTTAAATAAGTGCTATTAAATAAACTACCAGAATGCCTCCATTTAGAGTTTCTATATACCTTTCTTACTGTTGTGCAATGACATTTGTGGAATACAAGAACAATTTTTCTGCAGCATGTTATTATTTTTAGCTTAATGTTTGTCATGTAAAGCATACACAGCCTGAGTTGTTCACATTAAAAATCTCCTCTGAGGCTGACTTTAGGGTTTACTAAATCAAATAAACAAAACTCGGGGTGTGCGTGTGTGTGTGCATAATAAAAGTAAATTTTTTAAAGAAACCTCTTTGGCTTCCTGCTTAAGATGTAGCTCCTCTTGCCAACATTTTCCAGACTCAGGAAATTCTTCTCTGCATTACTCTGATTCCAGCTTGACTTCAGGGCTTGCACACCAGACCAGACACACTTGGAGAATCAAGACCCAGCATTGCTTTCTAAAGTTGCCTATTCAGGGCTTGCACACCAGACCAATACACACTTGGAGAATCAAGACCCAGCATTGCTTTCTAAAGTTGCCTATTCCTGAACCTCCTGCACTGTTTATACTAAGTCCTTCAGTAAGAACACTTCCAAAATGTGTTTGTAGTTAAGAATGTCCTTACAGGACTGGGAATTGCCTGTCTGTCCAGCTGGAAGCTTTGCCAGCAGCCAATATCTTAAAGATATGGAAAGGTTATAAAGCATTACTGAAATTTGCTGAAAGGATCTTAGTCATCCATTAGGCATGTTAAGGCAAATAATTGATTTAATTTTTCAAGCACACAAATTATAGCAAAGTAATGCTAGTGCTGACACCTGCACTAATTGAAGCAACTAGTTTATCTTGGTACCTTCATAACCCTGATGGTACAAGTTAAATCAAATATCTTTGGAATGTTTTTTAGGAGAAAAGGGTACGTTGCTGATGATGGATGGCAGGTGTATGTCAAAGATTAGAGCAACCTCTCACCTTTCTGTTTGTAGCTGATTTGTTATTTATACTTCGTAATATTTACTACTAAATGATAAAACTTAAATTTTAATTGTATGCTTGCACATTTTGTGATTTTTTTTTTTTCCTCCTTTAAAAATGTGCTTGCTCTATAAGTGGAGCAGGCCTTTTATTGTGCCCATCCCTGGGATGCTCTGGGGAGGTCCCTGGGCAAGGACATGGCTGCCTGGCACCAGCTCTGGTGGCTGAACTGGGGGACTCCAGGATCAAGTACTGAAGCTCCGGCCACGCCTTTGCCATGCTGGCATGGGACGGGCAGGGAAAGGCAGAGGGTTGGCACAGGGATGCAGCAGATCAGAGAAGGGTTTGCTGTGCTGCAGCTGTGGCAGCACCAAGTGAACCCCTGGTATGTGCGAGCTCCCGGGCCCCTCCCAGCAGTACTGCACGCTGGCACCTGCTTAAATAATTCATCTTTCCTCTTGCTGGGGTAGCCCATGAGGATTTGTGACTGGATTGAAACTGAAAAAGGAAAGAGCATGGCATAGGTTTGTGTTCCCTTGGTCCCAAATCCTCTAACATTGGCAGAGCAGAAAATTAGTTCATGTTTTTCTCTAAATTATTTGCTTGATTACCTACTCTGTCTGGAATTGGTTTTTTCTCTAAGCTCTACTTGCTTTCCTTTTCTCTTTTTAATTCTGTTTTCCTCCTCCCCACAGAAATAGCACACAATTATCCCTTTTCCCGTAGTATTGCTTTGTGAGTGTGGCAAAAATGAGAAGTTTTTTCCTGGCTACAGTAAGGCTGAACCCTATTCACAGGGTTTTCAGGCTGAGAACTACAGGGTGAGGTAATTGGAGGATTATATGTAGTAAGAGTCGGCCATGAAGTAAACACGGTACAAGATGGCACTAAAAGTGAAACATGGCCTAGATTTACTGGGGACTAAAATCGATCTGATGTATCTTTGCAGCTGGATGCCAGAGGAGGCTGCTTTTCATGTTCAGCCCATTTCACAGATGGCAGTGAGCTACTTTTCTTCCATAAAGAAGGACTCATGTGAGCTCACTTGTGCCTTATCTAGCAAAACAAAGTAAAACATTTATGCTACTACAAGAATGTTCTGGCAGGAAAACATTAGCGCAAATAAGGTACATTAATTCAATTTTAAATCCTGGATATTTCACAAAGTATCAAGTGGAGCTTTCAGAGGCAGCTTGGATAGGAACAGCTAAGCCACTTGCCATTTTTAGCACTTATTTAGATGTATTTTACCAGAGTTCAAGCCCTTATTACTCATATGTGAGTCCATTCTGTCTTAACTCAGAGATAAGTAAAATTGCTTTATATGACATTGATATTCTAACAGCTTTTCTCTGTTTAAGTCTTCATACAATATCAGCTAATACTGAACCTCAGCTTTGGTTTCTCTTCAGGGGCTGATTATTGTGACAATTATTTGAATTAATTTATTCCTGATTAAATAAATCATATTTTGCTTCAAGACTTCGTGATCATAAATTTTTGTGGTCACAGTTAAAATGGCCCAAGTCCTGATTTATCTGTCAGGCATTTTATAAGTGAGTTAAATTTTTGGCACCATATTAGATCTCAAATTACAGTTGCTGCCTACACTAGAATTACAGCAAGAGTTACAGCAGGTTTTCTGCTTGGTGTTTCATTCCATTTAGCAGTAGAGAGACATCAGTGTAGACAACTGTCAGAATAATTCAATGCTTATAATAAAAATTAAAATAAACAAGTACTTGGGGTATTTTCCTGACAGGAAATTCTGCTTTATGAATGAGGAAAAATTTGAATTTGGTGATAAAGTTGGTAATCATCATAGAAGTAATAAAGATTCTTATAGAAAAACATGCAAAATTATTATTTCCTGCTGCTAAACATTTAACTGGTTTTCAGATCAGCTACATCCATGAGGTTGCTATGTATCCCTTGATAGTTTGGGCAAGTTTGCTTTGATATGTATTCAAAGAGATTTCTTTTTCTGTTACTTCTGTTACTTGAAGGCGATTGAAACTTTACAGATCTGACAGTAACAGGTTAAATGGTTTTAGGAGTACTTTAAGGAATTTTGGGTGGTTGCTTTGCCCAACTGAATGAAGGCTCTAGTTGGTGTTGGCCACTTGTGAAATGCAGACACACCCAGCACTCATTTCATTTTTGAAGGTACTTCTCTCTGATCACAACCACAATATGCCCTTAATAATTACTTATTAATATTATTACTGAATTAGAGGAGGGTTTCAAATACAAAGCTGTTTGGTGTTCCTCTCTGTTCCTGGATGTGCCTCTGAACAGAGCATGTGCATTGCTGGGTGCTTGTGCCACTGTGCTGGCTGCTAGAAAATCCCAGTATGGGCAATCTAAGAGCAGTGACCCCTCTTCTTATAACTAACCCTTTTTTGTCTTTTGTTTCCCACCATAAATTGGGCTGCTTTTTTTTTTTTTTTTTTCTCCTAGAAATAAGTTCTCTTCTTTGGACACTACTGTGCAATCTTGTACACAACCTCCCAAATGCTATTGCTAGTTTCCAATGTGATTTAACTTAATCCACACAGATTTAGTGAAGATCAGTGGGCTCTGAGCCTATAAATCCTGATTTATTTGATGTCTTAAGCATATAATTAATTGTTAATGGTATTCTACCTATATTTGAGGAACAAAGTGTAATGTTCAGATAAGGATGTGAACAGGTGAAGAATGTATAGAAAATTGATAAAAATGGAGATATTCTTTTTCTTAAAGGGTATGAATGAAAGTAGATCCAATATGTGGAAAAAGTTCCTAGCACTTGATAAACTATCTGTAAATATGTGCTGTAAAGCACAAGGATGAACAGTGGAGGGTTTCTTTATTGGTTTTTCCACCCCTCACATCCATCCCCCAATTACTTTTCTGAAATTGTAACACAATCTCTTATTCTTTGTAATGAGTAAATGGAACTTTCTCTTGATAAAACTACTTAAGTTAAATTTTTGTTAGGTACAAAGTCTGCGTTCATTTCCTTTGTAGAAATAGTGGAATCTTTCCTGACTCTCACTAAACTAAATGCTTGGAATTGCAGTAAATATGCAATTTAGAAAGAATGGCAATTCTGTAGAAGCTAATGATTCCCAAAGACTTCTTAAAAACAAACCCTATTAAAAGTACCTGTTGTATCTTTCTGTAAGGGACAGCAGAAAGTATTTTTGTAAGCTGACGAATCTGCTTTTAACAAGTTTAGCAAAGTCTCTTTCAGACTCACCTCTTTAATTTATGTCATTAAATATGTACTGTATCCAAGAAAGTGCTCTTTGTCAAAAGGGCATAATTATTTATTATTTTGATCTTTTAATATATACTTGTATATAAGTTGATTTTAAAAATTTAGTATAAATATGTAATAAATCAGAATAAATATAAATAAATCTGAATTTTGTTTTCTGAAAGATGTTAGTCAAAGATGCTGTTTCTTCTGCATTAGTTGTTGAAATTAAATGGTGTTTCATCTAACAAATGCCAAAAAATATTCTTACAATTGAATTACCAAAATGAATTATTGCTAAAAAAGACAGTGATTTAAAGTTTTGTGCTACTAGACCTTTCTATTTTGTTGGAGTTTCGTGCACCCTAACCTCTCTTTACCATGATTCTACTTTACGCCACTACTTGCCTGTGATAGCTTTAAAGCCAGTTTCCCATTCTTATTTTGCCATTTGTTTCATCGGTTTTTTGGGATTCTTTCATTTCTGTGGTTTTTTCCTTTCTTTTTCCTGTGCTGCTTTGAGGAGTAGTCAGAAATTCTTCTCAATATTTACCTTCAAAATCCTTCTTAGGACTTGATCCGCTTGTGGTGCCTAGACATACTGTGCAATGTTATACATGTTAACATAATTCATCAAACTTGGGAGTTTTTAACTTTTATGGGCTTGTTGAGAATGTTTCAAGCCCCCTCACCTTTGCAGATTCTGGAGAACTAATTCTATCAGATCTGAAACAAAACAACAACAAAAGCACTGGCAATCAAAGTTGTTCTGATTGCCAGAGTCTGCCTTTTGACTAGCAAATACACAGCTCCCAGTAAGAGATGCAAATTTGATGTGGGGGGAAAAAAAATTAAAAAAGCTGTCAACACTGCTTTTGTGGCTACTATGAACAACTTAGGGACTTTTGCCTTCTTCCCTGCTCATATTGATCATGTAAAATGTTAGAGTCACAAAGTGCTCCTGTGTGCTGAAGAGATGAGTGAACAGATTTTACATCATTAACACTGGCACAATCCTTGCTTAAGAGCCTGTGTTAGGAATGGGAAAGCTGCACACCTGTCTTTGAGTTTCTGGGTGGGAGATTTAACCTAATCCTCCGGACCAGTTGTAAGTGCCATATGGGGCTGAAAGAGTTAAGGCTTAGAGGTTATTTTTAGGCAATTGCAATTAAAAGGGATTAAGCAGCTGCCTAAAGAAGAACCCTTAATTTTCTTTGCATGTCTATATGATTTTAATCCTTGGGGTTTTGTTTTTTTTTTTTAAATAGTGATAATATTAAGAGCCAAGTCCAGCTTCTTTCACCAGTGGCTACTAAAATGTGTAAGGTCAGAGCAAGTGGGCTTAATTGGAAAATATTCCATACTGCTGACTGTGCTATGAATGACAGCAGAAGGTTCATGTTAGGAATAGTTTTGTGCTGCAGATAAAAGGAATTACTGATTACTGGATAAGCAGATAACAATGAACACTGGTTCAGACACATAAAGCCTAATCTTCTGTCACGTTGACAATTTTCAGACCAACTACGGGTTTGCTTAACAAAGCATTCATTTACGGTGGTAGATATTCCAAATGAGGAATGTGACTGTTACTGTGGGGGAAGAAAAAGGCTCTTTTTCTCTTTAGATTATCTTTTTAGCCGATTAAAATATACTTCTGATCTCTAGTTTGATATTTGAGTTTTTTGAAGTCTTTGAAAGTATTCACCACCTGAGGTACGCATATAAACACAACATTCCTTTAATGCTGCCGACTGTGGCAATCGTAGTTTAGAGGAATAAGGACACAGAGCTTGTTCTCTCCTGTTAATTCTTAAATAATTAACCTTATAATTGTGTTACAGGAAAATGCCCTAAAATATAGTGCATTTCAGAACATTGTCTCCCTCAGTCATGGCTGTGTCTATGAGGTGCAAAGCAGATGGAGAGCACTGATAGAAGTTGGTCACGGGCTTGGTCTGACCTGATTGGAGTTACAGTCATTGGAGACACTGCAGGGAATTATCCTAGTAGGAAATATTTGTTTGTATCTAGATGGTATCAGCTTCCACAGCCAGCCTGTAGCTCCTTTCTGACCTGCAGGGACACAGCTGCAAGCAGACAGCTTCCATCTAAGCCATCCCCAAGTGAGACAACAGAGCGACAGGGGCTGGCACCGTACAGGTGGTAATTACTTCTACCTACAGGGATTGCTGCTATTCCAGCAAACAATGAATTTCCATGGATTCTGGGAGACTTTTTTTTGTAAACTAGAAATCTATTTCACTGAGTGTACTACCAGTCTGTTTTCTTTTGCTTTCAATCTACGTGGTGGGTAATCATGAAATAGCCTCCTAACGTATTTGAAAATTTGCCTGGAGGAGGTTCAGATCTTATCATGTCTCTAATGGTGCATTTTATTGGAAGCTTTGTGGACAGCCAGATAAGGGAAGCTTATGAATGTGAATTTCCATGGTATCACAGAACAAAACAACCCCACAGCACAGAAAAATTGGAGTGAACACTTTAGTTTAACAAGTCCACGTTTTGTTTATTTCGGACAGGCTTCCATAAAGCTACTAACCTGTAGAACCTGTGAATTTTAGCATTTTTGGTGTCTAATACTAATTATTTGCTGCTTGTGGCAAAAATTTATTAGCTAAGTTTGCCTACTTAAATCACCGGTTACAGTAGTAGCATTAAATACATAACAAAGCCATATTAAACACAGGATATATATGTGTAAAGCATCAGAGTGAAGAATAAAAGTCTTGTAACCTGCACGGTAAAAAATTATATTAACAGTTCCAACTTACCACCTCAGCATGTTTTACTCTAATACAAACCCATTTAAATGCTCAATCCAATGAGACTGCTGCTGTTCTAAATATACTTTGAGTTAATCCTTATTCATTTCAGCATAACTAGATATTTTATCTAGTACTTACTTAACTGAAAGTAATTTTCCTTGTCTTTCTAATATTATTGAAAAGTCTTTTTGAAGTATGATCCCATTTTAAGAAGCAAATTTCAAGGCTATTGTTAATAGAGAAAGTGAAAGCAAGCTGCCAGGTGCTTTCGGTGGTATAAAGATAGCTCATGTTGTCTATGTATGGGGCAAATGTGCCTCAAGCCTGACCAAAATGAATAAATCACTAAGCCAACATGCCATCTGCCTGTGACAGCAACATAAGACAATTATTTGTCATGATTTGTTTACTTTTCTTACATTGTGTGTTACTCAGCAATTAAAATGTGTAATTGAAAGTAGAAGAATCTTGCTGACTCAACAAAAACTTTTCCATGTTTCCCATTTTCCCCAAGAGTGGGTCATGGGGTACATCCTGAAGTTACAGATGTAGTAACTTCTGAAGCAAACTGTTCAGCCAGTTAAGAAACCTAAAAATTTTGCAGCAGTATTTCAGATTTTCTCATTGGTGATTATAATAAAAGTGGACTTGGGCAAAAAGATTTTTGTAAATCCTATGACACGGTTTCAGGTGAATGATAAATTGTCATGAGCACTATTTGGATCCTATTATATGTAAACCATGAGAAAGCTCTAAAAGCTCTGGAAAGAGCAGGTCTCTAAATCAGGTTTGAGCAGGATGACTTTTATTTCTTTCAATGCAACTTCCTGCATGCTCACGTGGGGCTTTTTCAAGCTTATTTTACTGTTTTAAAGTCATTGCCTCTGATTTCAGGATTAAAAAAAAACCCCTACAAATGGAAAATTTAAAAAGTCCTTAGAAAAAGCTCATAATGCTGCAACTAAAGTTTTAGCTGTCTGATGTTCAAATTTGGTCAGGATTTAGCAGACAGCGTTGACATCTTTGCTTTGTGCACAGGCTGTGTGAATTGCTTTGGGGTTAATCTGAAGTTCATGGCCAGCCTTGTTTCACGCTCTGCTTCAGAATTACAGCAAAAAGTAGTTTTAGTCACATGTGATTCAGACCCTTGTCACCTTTGTGGACAATGTCATGTTGTAGAAATCAAGGTCTTCAGAAAGCCTAGAGCAGAGACAAGTTAACTGAGAGGGGGTTTTTGTTGTAGATTTGGGATTTTTCTTGTTCAGCTGAGGGGAGATGCAGTTTCAAAGCACAGCCTTAGATTTTGGAGAAGTTGACTTAACACAGGTCATCTATTGTATGAATTTAAAAATGGGACTATATACTTACTTAATACCACTAAATTGTGTAGGGTTACAAAACATAATGGTTTTTTATCGATGAAGCCTGTATTCAGCCCTGAGGTAGCTTTGTAGTGCCAGTGAATAGCCCTGGAGCAGCAGTGCTCATCCTGGGAAGCGTGGGGAGGGAATAGACCATGCAAGCTGTGTGCCACCACAGCTCTTGTGACTGGAATGGGATGTAAGTTCCTGCAGTAACTTGGATGTGTTCCTGCGTTAGACCACGGCAAGGACTGTGTATATGTCTTTGAACTGCTTTGGAGGCATTATACATGTCTGGTGAAACTCATTTGCCTGAGGGTGTATTGAAGAAAATCATGTCTGAAGCTTGTGGACAGAGGAATCGATTTCTAGGTACTGCTGGTTAAAGAGAGAAATAATATAAGCGTGTATTTTTCCATTTGTATTTGACAATTACAGCCCTGGTGTTACCTCAGGTAACTGCTTATTCTTTCTTTTTCTTAGTTATCTGATAAGGACACTTAAAACTTGGAATCACCTACGACTTTTGTGTGAATATAGAAATGGAAGTAATTAAGCTGCATTTATGAGTGCACTTGACCCTGATCTGTCCATAAAACCCAGTAAATGTTAGGTGGAAAATGGAATATAGTTAATGTGCTAATTTCTGCAGTTTTTAGAAATCAAATGGCTTAATAGAAATTATTCTTCATTTTTGCTCCACGGAAGGATTTCATCTAACAGACATCCTGGTCAAAATACCCACTGGAACAAATAAAATTTGTGAGAACGTTGGAGGTCTTGAAGAGATCAGACCCTTGTCTGTCTGGTCTTCTCACAAGCATTTCCAGGAACTGGGTAATGCTGGCTGCATAACACAGGCTGATCTATCCCTCTTACCCAGAGATCACTATACTTTTAAATACTTTTTCTGACCTGGTGTGTCCACAAAGAGTCTGGGCTTTCGTCACTATTAATAGAATTAGCCAATATAAATAGGTGCTGAGGGTTTTTTTTTTTTTTCCTTTTTCCTTCAATATGGGATATCAATAAAGATGGCAAGTTCTTATTTTGGTCTAAAATTCTTGTACATCAGGAATACATTTTTGAATGTTACTTTTGTTGTTGTGCAGTTAACTTAAAGAATAGAAAGTTGTTTTCAGCTGTTTTCAATGACTGTTGTGAAATCTGGAATAATTTAGATGTGCCTTGCTAGCATTCAATTCTTTTTATTTTGACAAATTTGGTAGTGTCTAAACCATAAACTTTCATATATAAATTATGGTCACTTTGTGTTTTCTTTGTCCTAACCCATTTCTATTCTTGATCAGAAATGCAAACTGTCTACCTCAAATATTGCATCAGTTCATGTAATCAAAAAATAAAAAGCATTATTTAGGACTAGATTGATATGGTGTAGTCAAAAGGTCATTGATGGAGTTGCAGGGGTTTAAAAAAGGTGAATAACAGTTTCCATTGAAGTGGCTGAAACAGGAATGGTTCTGCTATGAGATGAATGTTAATAGTTATGCTATGAAATGAATGTTATAATTTTTTTGTGTTCTATGGGATAGACTTCCATCTTTTATTTCCCTGCAGCTTACATTAGGAGTGGGACATATGCAGCTGCTGTTCCAGCAGTCCTATGTGAAATTTTGATCTCTGACACCTTGCAGGGAAGTGCCATTGTAATAGGTACTCTTCAGGTACCTATTGGTACCTGAAGTGTGAGGTAAGAGACATTTGGAGGTAAAAACTGCCTCAAATATTTGGACAATGATTGCACTAAAGAAAGAACAATTATCTAGAAAGCCTCTTTACATGTGAGGTTTTGTAGGGAACTTTTTCCAGCTATGATTTAACTTCCCCGAAGCAAAGCCATTTGCTAATTCCATTCACCTCCATGCCTATTTTATTTCAAGGGGAGTCCCTCAAAGGTTTCCTCACAGGTGCTCTCAAAGGAAACATAGTACTATTTATGGTTTTGTATTAAGAAGCAAACAGTCGTGTTGCACACATGATTCAATGTGTGAATCAGGTCTCAGGGAAAGTGCATCTTTTTCAGATCAAAGACTTGAGTCTTCCGTAAATAACCAAAGCAGTTTTATGGAAATGTTTTCATCACTGATGTTTGACATTCTACTGAAATGTTTCACACAGGAATTTACTATTTATGTTTGAGTTTTTGGTTTGTTCTTAGGAGTAAGAACACGGATTTCAGTTTCCTATATTTTAAACATTTGCATGAATATGCATTTGTGCATTTACAGTATATTAATAAGGATCCTTAAGGCTCTAGTGTGAGTAAATGTAGCAAAAAAAGGAAGGCAGAGAAATCGTGGACGCGTATGTCAGGCTGGTTAAAACACAAGTACTGGCTGTAACAGTACTATGCAGAATAGCTGATCTTGTGACTTGTGATCCGCAAACTTCACTAAGATTGATTTTGTGAGCAAAAATAGCCTTACGGAAGATCAGTGGCCTTAAGTATGGCTAGCAATAAGTACCATTTATGTGAATATTAGTTATGACTGCTTGGTGAAAGCTCGTGAGATTGGTGGACTCAACAGAAAAATGTATGTCAGTACAAAAACCACAATTGGAAGAGAAAGACCATGTCCTTGATTGTTTTGATGCTAATAATACACTCTGCACATTCTGTCAGCACAGGATGTAATTCTGCCTAAGTGAAGAGTGGTTTGTGTGTCTATTTCTGTGTTGATTTTTCTCTCTTTGCTGTGCAACTCCTTTTTCGGCGTTCAGTTTATTATTTACGCGATGGTTCATCCTTTAAGGTGACCAACATGAACAGAGGCCCTGTGGGATAAAATGAAAGGGAAGCAGGGTGTTGTGAAAACATGCATGCCTTTGACTTATATTTGTTAGTTTCCAAGAGCATCTAGAAGTTTTCTGCTGAAGAAACCTCCTTGATTAATGTTGTTTGAGGCTCTTGAAGTGTAGCCTTTGCTAGTGTACAGGTGTGGATGTTTTAAAGCCTAAAAAGGAAGCTTAATAAATATTGTCTCTTTAAGCATTTTTTCCTGAAACTGCCTATACCTTAGTGAACAAATATTTATATAGAAAAAATGATATTCACCTTATGTTTTTACTTTTAATCTTTTTCTGTTTTCCCTTTTCCTCCTCTCCTCAGTCTATGCGTGATCATTGCTGCTGACTGCTGAAAATCTCTGTGATGAATAAACTAAAGGAACCTAATCTGATCTTCAGGTCACTGACTGGATTAGCAAGAGTTTAAAACAACTCCAAACCCAAAAGTTTTATTGCAGATGTATCTTATCAAGCTGCTCCTTTTTAGCTGTTTCCCTTTCTGGGCATTAAATGACTTTGGGGCAGTGTTTTTGAAAGTTTATCTCCTCTTTTGGCTTTCTGATGCCTTTTTGCACAGACTTGACCCAGCCATGTTTGGAGTATTTGGGATTGTCGGCCTGCTGTTCTGCAGGCACAATACAATTATTACTAGTAGACCAGCAACAACTGTATTTCCAGGCACTGGTATGAAATAAAAGAAGCTGTTTTGCTATTCCAGTTTCAGCAAAGACATTTGAATGCCTCCTGGCAGTGACTTACGCAATTTTGCAATCCTAGTTAATTTTTGAATGAAATAGTAGCTAAAAATATTTTCCAGAATAATGCTGGGTTCCTGAAATCCTAGCTTAGGAATTTTGGAGAATAAAGAGGATTCCTCTAGTTTAAAAGCTATACAATATTTATGGCAAACCTGCTCCCTTGAAAATATTTGGGAAATGTTTACTTGATATATGGGAATATTGCAGAACCTCGGTAATTTTTTTTATTTTCAGCATGAAATGTGAAGCCTTTTAATTTATGACTCATAAAACCACTGTGACAATGACACTAAAGTCTGTAGTTTGGCGCTACGATCAAACTGAAGAAAGGAAGAACAGATGTTAATTCACCAAACAATTAATTCCCTGTGATTCTATTCCCTGAGTAGCTTATGATACAAGCAACACAGTTTGAAGATGAAGCTGAGGAAAATGAAGTACGATAGGAATGACTTGACTGTCACTTTCAAAGAAATATGTAAATTCATGAAAGGGAGGGGGTTGTTTCTGTTTGTGCTTGAGCACATTTCCCTGCAGGGAGACGTGTCAGATGCTATGGAAATAAAAAGCAACTTCTTTGGCAAGTTGTATATTGATTGCTCTGTCATGGACAGTGATCTCTGAATTGATCTGATGTTCTGTCAGACTTCATGCCCTATCTTTTGCCTTAATGCAGCACTAATAGCAGTTGTGGTAAGTGGAAATATTACTTAAAACATTTTTAATCTCAGCAAGTACGAAATAATGCCTCATCAGACCAGAAGTGTTGTCAGTCAGTGCTGTTAGTGCTAACTCACACAGGCAGTATGAACATACTGATTTGAACATTAGGGAAGTTTTGTTTAATCATATTGTATATGTCTAGGCCATGTGTTTTTACTGTGAGGTATCAAAAAAATCACACTCACTGTGTCTTCTGTGTTTAGCTGAACTTGTAGGTCTGTCTCTCAAATTTTCTTTAATGAGTAGAAGTACATTAAGTTTCACATTTCCCAACCTCTACCCCACGTAAGAAAGAAATTAGAAACATCATAAAATAAAGAAATAAGATCAAAATATTTTCATTTTAGTCTCTACAATGATTTTAGGGCTTTTTCATTGAGCAGTTTTGTTTCTTTTACTGCTTTCAGTTAAACAATGTGCTAGGCTTCTTGGTCCAGGACTATATTCCTGTGTGATATGTCCTGCAGCTCAGTGGAATGTTTGCCTGCCTTCATATCACTGACTCTAGTTAAAATGCTTTTTCTGCGTATAAATGGAAAAATATAAGTATTTATTTTACCAAACATGCTTAGAAGTTCAGGGAAATGCATGCTTGAAAGACAGAATTATTTTGGAAAAGTTATTTTCCAATTGATGCTGAAGCCTGACACTAAACGCTGTGTATGAGCTATGTAGGTATTGGAACACAGACTGCACTATACAAAGTGTTGGCAGATGCTGTTTTCAGAATATTTGGTGGTTTTCCTTAAATACAAAATGCACTGCCTGCCAATTCTTTGGAGCAGACTGTACGTCTATTGCAAAATGCCTACGTTATCTCATGGAACAACTGGAATCTGGCTTTCTGTGATGTGAAGGAAGGGGAATCCAGATTCAGGCAGTTCTTATATGAAGAGTTAATTTCAAGTGATTTTGCTATTATGGCAAGAGTGCAACTCAGTTGGAAATAGACTGTGTAACACCCGGTCCCTTGGAAGCTCTCCCATCTGTGGGGAGCAAAGGCATGTTTAATTTCATGGAAGAAAATCCCTTTTTCCTTCTCCCGTCTCTTGAACTTAAGCAGGCACTTAACATTTTTTCCTGCAGAGCTGTTTATATCAATGACTGGTTTGTTCAAAAGATGTAAAAAAAAAAAAAGCTTCTAATGATTACTTCAGGATGTACCTTGTAATGCAAAAGGGATCACTCATTTCCTCTCCTTGGAATGTTCTGTCTCCAGTGTATTCTGAGTTTATTGCAGGCCGTTTTCTTTTCAGATAAAATTGTTCCCGAGGCAGTTAAGAACCATAACTTATATTAGTTGTTATTTTTCTTCCTTTTTTTGGGGGGAAGAAGGTTGAGTTAAGAGGCTCAGCAGCTACAAAAATACCCCAAAACTCCAGCTTCTTTTATTTCTTAACTTAAAGAAAAACTTGTAGGCTTTTGAAGGAAGGGATCTTTGTATCTTCCATTCTTTATTATAACTGGGACTGGGACTTCTTTCCCCTGCACCAGAGCCTCTCTCTTGTCACTTGTAACAGGCTGCAGTCCCCAGGTGGGTCATGGGTCTTGCTGTGGCCATCAGCACTCGGCTGGTCAGCTTGCGAAGGCACTTCAGCTGAAGCAACGCTGGGTAGGGTGAAGAGATGTCAAGAAAGCTGCCAAAGATAAGTTTGAAGTGTTTGACAAAATAACAAGGATTTTAAGGACAAGTGTTTCAAAACACATGTGCTTTTGGTTTAATGACATTATTTGGAAAATAATTTTCATTTCCAGGCATGGATACTGGGAAGGAACAACACAACAGGTGGGTTTGATTTCTAGTTTTGCTCTTCCCTGGAGACTCTTTGTCTTCCCTTCTGGATCTTTTTCCTCTTAGTCGTGTGCTGCTTAATTCTTTCTTTCTGTGCATGTTCAATTTTTGTGATAATGCTGCTGTGTTCCTACTTGGGGCACATCCTCCTTTTTTCTGAGGTCTGACCATGCCAGAGAAGTTCTCAGTCTAGGAACAAGTCAAAGAGAAGCCTCCAGAAGGTAAGATTTGGTGTGTAGTGGCTTCTACTGAAGAAAAAAGGAGTGTTTTGGGGCTTGTACATAAACATATTGGTAAACTTAGCAGAAATTTTCCATTTCATTTGCTTTATTTTCATTAAACTTTATTGGCAAAATTTCTTGGTTTTCATAAGGCTGTGGCCTCTCTTAGGATCTGTTCTCTTAGTTTGTCAGACAAAACCAAGAGGGATTTGGGGGCAGTGAAAAAGAGGGGAGAGGAAAATGGGAATAGAATCAGATCACTGTTAGCTTAGTATACTGCATTCAGTACTGATGTACCTTACTCTGGGATGGTGAAGTTGTACCTTTGATTTGCTTTCCCAAACCTGTAAAAAGCATTTTATGGGAATTCGTGAAAAATTACTTAGCACTGCTATATTGTGAAACTGAATTATTCACTTATTTAAAGGTTACTTAGAAATTATAAAAAGATATTACAAAATAGCATAGATACAAAATAGATGCCCTGATCCCTGTAACTGCTTTTCCTGGACATGGTTCAAAGAAACCCAGTTACAGTCTTTTCAGGGTACTTGCATACTTGTTTTCTCTATTAACATCAGGTAAAGTTTACGTTGCCAACAGCAAACAACAAATGCTGAGTGATGAAGCTGGAGCACCAGCTTCAAGAAATATCCAACCCTGCCTTCTCAGAACTTGCAAAATCTAACCAAATTTCCATTTTGCACATGATTTTCTAGTCTTTCAATGATGTCTTATGCTGTCTCAGATCTCTCTATAAAAATTCAGTCTAATTTTAGGGTATTTTTACACTGAATTTAGGTATTTGACAGAGGTTTTATTTTGTATAGTTTTGCAAAAACCACAAAAATTTTTAAATGCCAAAATCTAAGTTGTTGCTTAAACTCTTTTGATCATCTTCTGCAAGGTAAACCATGTTATAGTCTGGCACTTGAATTTCTTCGGGTTTTCTTTAATACCATTTCTTGAGTCAGGCCATGCCTCCCTTTTGCAGTTACATGTCAGGATAGTAAACGGAAGAGAATGGGAGCCAGGATCTCTAATCCCCACTCTGACAGTTCTGGCTTTAGGCAAGTCACTTAAATTGTGTTTCAGATTCCCATAAAATGGAATAACATGTCTCTTGCTTATCATGGTATTGTATGAATCGATTTACACTTCTAAGATTTTGCAGAATGCTTCACATTGCTGCATTTTACTCAACCTCCTGCTGCACTCCCCACCACCTGCTGATTTCTGGTTTTGCATCAGCCAAAAGAGACATGATGAAGAGAAGGAAGTACTTCTAATTAATATTCAGAAAGATCAAAGTAAAAATTAATATAAAGTTGCCACTTAGAGCAATATTGTCACATGAACGCAAATTCACAAGTCAAGAAAACGGCCCAGGGTCATTTTTGTCGTATGGTCTCTTGTCAGGATTGATTGGTAAAGGGGGCATGGAATTTAACAGACATTGGGGAAGGTGTGAGAGCAGCAGGCTCATTATGCCCTGCGCTATACCAGTTGCATAACAATTGTGTCATTTTTGAGCAAGTAGATGTTGTGGTTCCTCCAGGGTAATTTTATCCCTGCTCTGGAATATGTCCTCTGCTATAGGAGTTGTGTTTACACAACCCTGTCTGTACTACTGCAAGTACAGCTGGAGTGTGTCGTAGACACAACGCAGGATGTCTGTTGGCAAGCTACAATGGCAGGTTTTAAATGATGCCGCAGCACTTTCACTGCATTTTCTTAAATTTAAAGTTGTCTGGCCCTATGTTTACCTGTCTGGAACTCAGCACAAATTCTAGATGGTTTGGGAAGAACTCATGAATCATTTAATTACCTTTTATGAGCCAGACCAATGACGAGCACAGGCTGGACCATCTTATGTAGGCAACCATGGCTGCAGATGCAATTGGAGCCAAACCCTGTTATCCCTCTAGTGTAGATGGAGCAAATGCCATCAGAACACCCCAAATACTAATCAGGCAAAATAACACTTCTGTAGGGAAATTTTCTATATCAGAAATTCTGATGAAGTCAAAACCTGCTGAGCAGTGTATGTGATTTGAATTGAACAGGTGCAGCTTCATCATTGAAACCTGAAAATGCAGAACAAGACAAAACCCTAACCTGACTATTAGTTTTCAGAAAATATTCCCTGTGTGTATATTTTAAATGCTAATTTTAATCAGTGTAAGAGACATCTAAACTAGTCATGGAGCTGCAGTCCTCTTGAGAGCAATAGGATTTACAGAGTAGCCTGTAGTCTGATGAACCTCCTCAGCAGTCATATGAGGAGATGCTTAAATGAGAAAGTATTGTATTTTGGCAGCTTGTGACTTTGAAAATGTTTCCAGCTGTTTCTCTGAATTTAAAATACTAAAAACTAAGTTTCTAAGTATTTGGGCATTTGCTGCTACAGACATCCTTGTTGGCTTGTGGTACTCTGTGTTCAGGGCACTAATGTAACTCCTGGTCAGATAAAAGTAAGAGAACCTGTGAGTGGGAATAAGAAAGGAGTGTAAGGAAAGTAACAAAACAGTTGTGTGCCATTATACCATATAGGAGACAGCAATATGCTGCAGGAAAACTGCAAATGGCATTGTTTGCTGTGACATGTGAGAAGCAAACTTTCCCTTTATGTGCTATCATTTTTATCTGCCTGTAATTGCTGCCAGCAGTCTGCATGATTTATTACCTTAGAAAATATCACTCTGATCTGAATTATATTGCTGCTTTTTATTTTTTTTTTTTTTTTGTATTCTCAAGCAGGCAAATTGTAAGAGTGCCCAGAAATAAAATATACAAAGTGGTACTGTTTATTCTTTCATCCTATCCATAACAAGTTTCTTAAATTAGCAGTACAGAATAATGTCAGCATCTGAAGATGTGGTCAAAGTAATTCTGATCAAACCGCTGCAGGCCTTGGTAGCCGTGTAACTGCACTATTCTTATGCTATAGAAATGATGTGGTTGAGAGCTCAAAAACCTCCCAGAGATGGTAGAATGTTGTCAGCTCTTTGAGTAATGGATGTATAACAGTGTGTGGTTTTTCAGGTAAGGCCTGTGTGGTTTAAATACCCAACAATATTCTGGAGATTTGCTCAGGAGAAGCTGATTTGAAAATGTTTGTTAAGAGTAGGGACAGCTGAAAAACAAAAAATGAAAAAGTGAGAAAAGGTGAATAAATTCAGGAAGGATAGAATGACTGAAAATGAAGACCTGTTTAAAAATTTTAAAAGTCCTCTGTGACTGAAGAAACTCTGGAGGATAATGTAATTCAACTGAATGAGAAAGCATCATGAAATTGTGCCAACGCTTTTGATTAGCTGTGAGATCAGTGTCTCTTCAGAGGGAAATCAGATAAAATTTTAACAGTGGTAGTGTCTTTAATGAAACATTTTGACTAGTTTTTGTTTTGAACTTAGATTTCTATGTATGTGCAAATACACTGTATTAGCGAAAAAAGGCATCAAAAGCAAAAATGTTTTGCAGCCATGCCCAAGAGAGATGGGAAGGATCCCTTCCCTCTGGTCTCACTTTGTGGGGTTTCTGACTGCCTCTGAGGCAGGGGCTGCCATTCCTCGCTGGTGGGGACCAGAACCACCAGAACCACATGCAGGATGCAGTCACTGCCTGACAGCTCCGGACACTGGCGTGGTTGCACCTGAGTCTCAGCCACTCTGCTGCTGCTGCTGCTTCATTTGCCTTTAGGCACAGACAAAGCTCACTGTTAAGCCACGATGGTCTCTGGTTCTGCCCTCTTCCTGTCCCTGTGTAGGGATGGAGCATTGCTGTGCTTTCAGGAAGCTATTAGTGAAAACTTCCAGCATTCCAAGCTCCTTTGCCCTCCGTGAATGCTTGCCATGGAATCCCTCATGGCTGAGTTCAGAGCATACTCAAGCTGGCTCTTCTAAAACCCAGGGTCCTTGTCCCCTGCAGTGTGCTCAGCAAGACCTTTAACTACGACGTTGTGGAACTGGACCTGCAGGACAGGGACCTTGCCAGCCTGATCTGCCCTTGTTCCTCTCCGTCTCTGCACAAAACACAGCGTGGAAGAGAATGGCAGCAGGGGCCTGTGTGTCCCAGGGCTCAGGTTTTGCGCCACTTCAGCTCCACAGAGACGCGGGTAAAGTGAAAAAGCCAAACTGTTTATTAACGGAAGCCGAAGTGCAGGGATGAACTGGGAGGGGGAAAAAAGCGATGGGCAGGGTCTGACGGCTGGAGGGAGGGAGCTGTCAACAGGCAGGGAGACGGCAGGAGCTCCTGGAGCTTCCCACAGGTCACAGCTGTGACCAGCATCAGCTGAGCCTGGAGCTTCAGCGGCACTGAGAGGTGGTGTCCCCTTCTTTGTCCCTGGTCCTGTTCTAGGGACACTGGTTCTGTCGGTCGGGAAGACGACTTTAGTTCTGCAGCTCCTTGACAAAACTGAGCTTGCATATCCAGGTTAGAGCAGGATGCACTAACTCTTCCGTGCTTGAAGGGCTGGAAGAGAGGGGAACAGAGCCACGGTCAGAGCCCGGATTGAGGGAATCCAAGGAGACCGTCCTGCCAGGGCCATCCCACCCAGCTCTTACCGTGGCCAGGAGGGAGCAGGAGCCAACGGGATCAGCCGGAAGGTGCCAGCCACGGATCCCCCACGTGCCCCTGAAACCTCTCGGTGCTCTGCCCGCACCACCCCTGGTCCGCACAGGGAGCAGAGCCCTCCGCAGCCGGGACAGGGATCGCAGCTTCCCCCGGCAGCCCGCGCTGACAGCCCGCTGCCCTCACTCACCCCCACTGAGGACCTGGAGGTCTTCCTGCTGCCCCGTCATGAGCACCTCGACGATTCCTCGGAACACAGAGCCTGTCGTGGCCCCAAGCGGCACAGCTGCCCCGCACGGGCGCTGCCAGCCCTGTGGCCACACGCCCTCCTTCCCTGGCAGGGCTCAGCCCGGGCTCCTGCGCATCCTGACTCCCAAGGGTACGGCTGCGGGAGGGCGGCAGCAGCCCCGAGGGCAGGCGGGGCTCCACCGCCACGGGCCCGGCTCCCGGTGCAGCCGGGGCAGCGGCCGGGCCAGGGCCGAGCTGCGGCGGGGCGGGGAGGCAGGGATGGGCCCCGGGCTCGTGGCTGACCCATGAATCTGACGGCCGCCTGTCGC